>OZ025295.1:62486154-63086154 GCA_964019185.1 Maratus speculifer
TGAGAAAAAAATTGAATTTAAAAATGAGTCATAAAATAACCAATTTGTTGTTTGAATACATCCTTAATTCTTTAATCATGATTGCTTCGGAAAATTTTTGTGCGAAGTACTCACTTTGACAGCATTTTAAAAATATATTCTATCTTTATCAAAAAACTGGCCAATGCGTCACAGTATATAGTTCCTCAATAAGAGGATCTGTAAATTGGATGCGTTTGAGAGCGAAAATGGATTTTAAATCGAGTTATAAAAAACGCAATTTGCTATGTGAAAACTTCCTTAAATTTTCAAATCACGAAGACTTCGGAAATTCTGTTCAAAATACCCTTTATGGTAGCCTTTTTCAAAATATATTCGGTCTTTATCAAAAAAACCGATCAATGCATCACATTATATAGTTCCTAAATAAGAGGATCTGTAAATTGGATGCATTTGTGAGCAAAAATGGATTTAAAAACGAGCCAGAAAAAAACGCAATTTCTTATTTGAACACTTCGTTAAATTTTCAGTCACGATGATTTCGGAAAATTCTGTTCAAAATACCCTTTTTGGTAGCCTTTTTTGAAATATATTCCGTCTTTATCAAGAAACTGACCAATGCATCACATTATATAATTCCTAAATAACAGGATCTGTAAATTGGATGCGTTTGAGAACAAAAGTGGACTTAAAAATTAAGCTCAAATTCTAAAAATGACTGAGAAAAACGCAATTTGTTATCCTTCCTCAATTTTTCAATCACTATAACTTCGGGAAATTACATTTAAAAACGATTTAAAAACGAGTCAGAAAAAAAACGCAATTTCTTATTTGAATACTTCCTTCAATTTTCAGTCCCGATGACTTTCGGAAATTCTGTTCAAAATACCCTTTTCGGTAGCCTTTTTTGAAATATATACTGTCTTTATCAGAAAATTGACCAATGCGTCACTTCATACAGTTTCTAAATAAGAGGATGTACCATTTGTATGAGATTAAAATCAAAAATGAATTTAAAAATGAGTCAGAATATAAGCAGTTTGGATTTGAGGTTTTTTTTCTCCAACTCCTATTTTTGTTTAATTTCTTTTTGCTATACGAATGGGTCCTATGAAAAACTTGTCAATATAAAAGTTGTAGATGTTTTTGAGAAGATTTAAAATAAATTTAATCAGATTTGATATCTTAAAAATTGACGGAGTTATGGATTTTTCTCTTTTTTCAGCGCCCTTTTTCTTTTCGTTTTTAATTTTTTTCATCGGTAAAATTTGGTCCTATCAAAAACTTGCAAATACAAAAGTTTTAGATAATTTTAAAAACATTTACAAAAAATTTGGTTGGACTTGATATCTTGAAAATTGACGAAGTTATGAATTTTTTCTCTCAAAATCCCCTGTTTTTTTCTTCCCTTGAGCCCACTTCTAAATTTATCAAAAATCTGTCATGCATAAACTTTTGGCTTATTTTTAAGAAGTAATATAAACTTTAAACCGATTCGATATCTACTTTAATTAAGAAGTTATGGCGTTTTTTCGGTTTTCACAAAAACGCCCCCTATTCCTACCCCCTATGTCCGATTTTGTCCATTAACGAACTTAGCCAAGATTTTATCCCCTTTGATTTTATGTACGAGTTTGGTGAAGATTGGCGAAGAATTATAGAAGTTATCGTGTCCATAAAAGTGATATATATATATATATATATATATATATATATATATATATAAACTGGTGCGATTGCAATAGGTAGTATTTATTACGAAATCTACCTAAAAAATAGTTTATCTTATGGGTGTTAGGATAGACCGGTTTGGCCTAGGAAAAACTAGTTTATCCGATAGGTGCTGGGATAAACTAGTTTGGCCTAAAATCGGGTTTGGCCTGTAACGTATATATTTTATTGTAAATATATATAATATATATATATATATATATATATATATATATATATATATATATATATATATATATATATATATATATATGCATATTTATAAGTTAAATGCAAATAAATAAAACGCCTGAAGATACTTGCTTTCGTTGTAACAGAAAAATTATCGTAAAAATCATATACAATTTACGCTAAAGACATAGAACCTCTGCGTAACCGGAAGTGATTTTGACAAATAAAAAATAACCTAATATCTATGTATTTACTATATTTCGGGTAAAATCTAAAAAGTAGGACTTCAGGAGAAATTTATGTATCCATTAATATCCTAATTTCAATCACTGTGGATGGGAAACTGTGTTTTGCAATATATTAGGATACATTAGACTAATAATAATGCCTCTAATTAAACTAAATTAATGATCTGCTTAACCGAAAGTGATTATGACAAATAAAAAAAATCGTAGTCATTCATTCAGTTAAATATTTCAGGTAAAATCTAATATATAGTGGCTTCAGGAGAAATTTAGGTGTCTATTAATATCCTAATTTCAATCACTATGGACGGACAAATATATCTTGCAGCATATTATGATAAATTAGACTAATAACAATGCTAACAGACATGATTTCTATTCACCTCTCACATTAGCTTAACAGAGAATATTGTCATAATAAATTTAGTTCTTTTATGTCTATTATCAATTAACTCATAACCACTGTTAGCAGTCTCACAGACCATTGTATTTTTTGTTTTTCAGTTTAATTATTAGATAATGGTTAAATTTTGTTTTTATTGCAGCTCTTTTGTTTACACTAGACTTTTGAATAGCTGAATTTTAAATATAATAGTCCTGTACACGAAGTTTAGTGCAGAAATGGAATTTCGAGAGTTAATGAAGTCAATGATTCATCTTTAGATTAAACAGTCTGACAGATCGATTGCGGTTACTAAGCGGCTATGTTTTATCATTCCAGTTATGGGTTAAACAGATTATATAATATGGATGAACTAAACTTTTCATGGATGACTAATCAATTGATATATGGATACAGACCCTTACCTTTTTGCTTCATTTTGGGAATAACGAATTTTGAGCTTTTTCTAGCGACAACTATTTCCAGAATTTCCAAGCTATGTTTTTGAAACTCTTAAAAAAGTTGCTCTATACATTTGGCTAACATTTTATGCAAATTATATCTTGATTACGATACCGCATGCGCAGTGAAATATTACTTAGTAGACCTGTTTATTTTTTCTACAATTTTTATTATTTTTTAATTTTGATTGCAGGATATTATATACAATATTATTTGTCATATTTTCTGAAAAGAAAAATTTTTTATATTAAGAGCTTTGCAAATTATAAGCAAAAAACTTGGAAAAATTTGGGACTGTTTTTATAAGAACCATAATCTTTCTACGAGTACACATGCTATAGTCATGAAAAGGAACACAATTTATAACAATAAACCGCGTAATCATAATCTGCAGTTTGGACACTTTTGCTACATAAGTTTTGACACGGTTATGGAAAAGATCTCCTTTTTTTATCAATTTGTTGGCGGTCTCCTATGGAATTTCGAGAAAAAAAATTTCACGTAAATATATAAACTGTACTTTGTGCACGGTGTGTAAAATGATAAATTTGAACTTGTATTTTACAGCAACAACAAAACTCTAGTAATATTCAGAATTAAGGTATTATTTTGATGCGAATAACTCGCGCTTTTTGTAACATTTTTCGTAAAAAACTTGTGAATAATAATAGATATTATTTTATTTTTATAAATGGGGATGCATGTAGAAAAAAAAATATATTGATAGCATTTATTATGCATTTTATAAATCTCTTTATAACAGTATAAACTAAAAACATGTTTAAAAGTATATATTTAACTCGTTTTTAGATTAGAAGCACGAAATGGTACAAGATAACTGTCATCATGATACGAATCTTTCAAAAAAGTTTCTGTTAGAGCGAATTTGTAAAGAATGAACATAAGATTTTTTTAAAACTTAAGTTGTGTTTTCACTGCTTAAGAAATCTGCAAGCCATATAATAATCCGTGAGTCTGGTATATTAAAAATTTTGGGTAGTTATTTTTTAGCAGAAATTTTGATAGTGAATCAACTTAAGGTTGTATTTGGAAAAATTGTTTAGAAGTAAGCATAGAGAAACTTGTAGTGACAATCGTTATACTATGCGTGCAAAAGAAAAATTACAACGTAAAAGCAATTTTTATGTAAATATTCAAACCGTTAAAAAATGATATAGCAAGCTATAAGAATAAATTATCATCAGCAACATTTTATCCTACATACACACACACAAAAATCTGTAGAGGTATTAATTTTTTTAGGAAACTGGTACTTTTAGAAATTTATAAATAACGGTAACAGCAAAATCTCTTACAACAGAATCGGTTACATGAGTTTCTGCGTTACCATTACATAAAAAATTCTAAGAATCCCAGTTTCCCAGAGAAAGCTTTGTACCTTTATAGAATATTTTTACAGTATAAATTTAGAAATTTGTCCGAAACAATTTTCTAAATGTTTCTTTTAAACAAAAGACCCAACGCAATTTAAAATTTCACAACGAAAATATGGGAAAAGAGCTCAGCATTGTATTAAGACATTCTTCCTATGCTATGCTATGCAACAGTACGTGAATATGTAAGTAAAAATAATTTTCGAGACTTCACTGCAAAAGCAAGAATCACATTATAAAAGCGTATGTTTACATCTTTTGCTACATAAATTTATTTCTGGAAGAACAGAAAACTTTTCCTCTATTAAATTTCGTTTAAATTAACTTTTATTCCTAACTCTACAGATATGCAGTTCTTACGACTGCAAAATTCTTATATATAATGAAAATTTCTTTCATCAGTTTTCATTTTTTGCAAAAAAAAGTTCTTGGATTGTTTTAGAAGTATATTGATACCAATTTTTTAAAAATAATTCTCCGTAAAGATTTTGCATTACCAGGTTTAACCTGGAATGAAACTTGTCAGTAAATGGCATCGATCCAGACTAACAATTTCTTTGATCATTTGTTTTGTCATCATACATATTATATTGCAGCAGTGATGAAACATTTAAAAACAGTGACTGCATTAGAAATTAGATAATTTTTGGTCCTGGGTTTTTAAAGTAGTTATTATTATTAAAAATGTATAACAAACGAAAATAAATTGTTAAGGTAAGGTGCCCATATTTCGTCCCCTTCCCTAATTTTGTCCCCATTCGTTTCTCCGCTTCTCTGAAAGTGGCGCGACTGATCACACAAGGCAAAACGAACGGAAGATAAAAGGATTCAGAAGTGAAAATTTCACTTGCCAAGAAGTATCCGCGTATTGTTAATGCCGGATTTAATATTTTTAGAAGATCAAAGTTCTTGCTATGTCATTTATAGAACGATATTTTTTTTACCGTAAGTATTTATTTCTAAACCGTTGCATGTATTCTACGTAGGTAAGATGTTAACAGTACCATATAGTGAGTTTTACAATGCTCAGTTTATTTTACAAGAACTGAAGTATCACCATATTGGGAAGTAGCGTTGTTTCAATTTCTTCCTCCTTTCAGTTCTTATTTTCGATCCGCGAACGAAATTAGGAACGCTTTTCAGCTAGGATATCCTGATAAATAATGTGTCTGCAGTTTTGTATACAGATATGTATAAACTTTTGAAATTTTGTAAATAAGTTCATTCTAATAAGAGATCAGGGAAGTGCTATTGATCACATGTTTAGACTAAAACTTAAATTTTCAGCTCAAAATCTGAATAGTTGGAAGTGGTTAAGTAGCGCAAACTGAACTGTGTTCAGAGGTTCAAATTTCAAATGATTATAAAAAACGGAAAAATTAGTTGATTCGTTTGTGGTTTTCGCTAAAACTACTCTTTAAATCAGCATTTTCTTAAAAATAAATTACAAAGATAAATTTCAAAAAATGTCGATAGAGGGGGCTTTAGACTTTGGAGTAACGAACAACTATTTTTATTACGGTTATTTTTTGCATCTCAATAATTTTTTTATAAGCTTAGATTTAAACTTAAAATTTGAGCTCAAAATCTGAATCACTGGGAGTGGTTAAATAGCGCAAACTGAACTGTGTTCAAGGGGGGAGGGGGGAGGTTCAAATTTCAGATGATTATAAAAAACGGAAAAATTGTTCGATTCGTTTGCGGTTTTCGCTAAAACTATTCTTTATGTCAGTATTTTCTTGAAAATAAATTTTCAAAAATTTAACTAGAGGGCGCTTTAAACTTAAGAGTAAGAAACAGCTATTTTTAACTGTTATTTTTTGTATCTAATTAAAGGCTTAGACTTAAATTTTGAGCTCAAATTCTGAATCGTTGGGAGTGGTTAAGAAGCTCAAATTGAACTGTGTTCAGGAGTTGAAATTTAACCCTTCCCCCCCCCCCCCTTGAACACAGTCCAATTTTGTGCCACTTAATTACTCCCAACGATTCAGATTTTGAACTCAAAATTTAAGTCCAAATTTTTGCAAGAATTTAATGAGATTAAAAAAGTAACGGTTAAAAACAATTGTACGTTACGCCAAAGTCTAAGGCGCCCTCTATCGGTATTTTTTGAAATTTATCTTTGAAAGTTATTTCCAAGAAAACGTTGATATAAAGAATAGTTTTAGTGAAAACCGCAAACGAATCGACCATTTTTTCCGTTTTTTATAATGATTTGAAATTTGAACCTCTGAACGCGGTTCAGTTTGCTCAACTTAACCACTCCCAACTATTCAGATTTTGAGCTCAAAATTTAAGTCTAAGCTTCCGAAAACTTTAAATGAAATGCAGAAAATAACGGCAAAAAATCGTTGTTCGTTACTCCAAAGTCTAAAGCGCCCTCTATCGACATTTTTTTAAATTTATCTTTTTTAATTTATTTTCAAGAAAATACTGACATAAAGAATAGGTTTAGTCAAAACAGCAAATCAATCGACCAATTTTTCTGTTTTTTATGTTTATTTGAAATTTCGGACCCTAAACTTTAATTGCGAAGGAGATACCTTCGGAAAACGTTTGGGAACCTTAATTTCCTATTTAATATTGTTTGTCTTAATGTGTATTATCACCCCTTAAAGTTTTGCCCAAGAGTTTAGATACACCTTGTGTTTATTTCCTTACAGAGACAAATAACATTGTTAAGTATTAGTAATAATAAAATAAGAATAATCGTGTTTGACGTTTACAATCAATTTGCTTCATAATCATCTTGAAAAGAACTTTACATAAATAAGTGTCCTCTAAATGGCTAATAAAATATGCATCCATTTGTGCATAGTGCCTATATTTTGTACAAAATTGGCTTGAATATATAATTTCACAATGAAAAAAAATACGCATTTTAATGAAGTCTAAAAGCTACGATTATGACTTTGGATTATTGGTAGAAAAAGTACAAATAAACTTATTTTTTACATTTCGTCATCTTTTAAAAGGAAAAAAACTTCGGCGTAATTTATTTTTGAGTCGGATTCTGGTTGACTAGATTTCTGAAAAGATCTTCAGAATACTTTTTTTTCAAAAATCTATTAAATTTGAAAATGAAAGTTGGTTACTTACGGTACATGTTGGTATACAGTTCTGTAGAGTAATTTTTAATCACTGCTAAACAACAGCAGCAACAACAACAAAATAATTTATTTACATACCCTTTGTTGTAAAGTCAAGGATTTTTTTCTGATGAAATGCACTGAATCGACAAAGTAACTTGTTTTTTGTCATCACTGACTGAGATTTATATGTGGAGAAAAAGCATATTTATCGCTATAATACTAATAGTTGTAATTTTTATCCGAAGAGTCTGCTATACCTTATCTTAAGTTATGAGAAATAACAGAACTTGTACACCACGAGCCGACAAACGTTCTATATAACAGACATTTTTATAGTAGATGTCCCCACATTTAATTTACTCCTAAACAAGTCAATACGTTGATTATTATTGATGAAATCCGCTTATCTCGAATTTACACTAAATCACACAGTATTCGGTGCCAATTATTTCGGAATAGAGGGACTCTACTGTTTGCATAAATATTTCTTGAATTTTTATTCTAAGAATTTTTATTTCGATCCTTAAAAATTATGGCCTTGTGCCCTAAAGTATGTATTGATTTTACAGTTAAAATTAACACAAAGATATAATTGCATATTTTCATTCAAATATGGATTTTTTTTTTCACTTCGGATTACAAATAGTTTCAAATTTGCCAGTTTCAGGTTAATTCGTCATAGAAATTACATGTTCGGGTAGGGTTGAACCTGACTCGTTTGATTCTTAATCTGATGCAATGGTGTAACTTTGACAATTATTTAGATATGTACAGAACATGATTTGGTGGTAACGTTGCAAAATGACCCAATTTACGCAAGACGGCCCGACTTTTTCCCCAGTCTAATACTGTAAAACCTGTCTACATCGGAAAAATTTTACTTCCCTCAGAAACAAAACTACCTATTAAGACGGAAAGTTGTCCAAGACAGAACATTTCCCCCTTCTTTAATGATTATGTTTTTACTCGTTTTAATGCACTTGGTTCAGTAAATCCTGTGAAAACGGGACGCTTTTATAAGAAAATTCCGTGTTATACGTAAATATTTAATATTTTCTAGCAGAAGAAATATCATAGAATCACAACAGCTCAGTCGATTAAACGTCACAAACACACACACAAAAAAAAAAAAAGTATAAATTCTTAGCGATTTCCGCATGTTGTATGGCAGAAAATGAAATCTCATGACCATTCTATTTTCCTGACCAAAGATTCCTGTACAGACAGATATCCGTCTTAGAGGTATGATTTCATGATATTCCTTCTGTAGGAACTATGATTATCTTTACTTTCTTCTATCTTCAATAGAAAAAAGTATTGTAATCGAAATTTTCTTCGACTTCCGGATTTAAACGTTTTAGGAGTCGAAGATTCCAAAAAACATGTTTTTACAAAATGTCTGTCTGTTCGTGTGTCTGTGTGTCCGTATGTCGCCATTTTACTATCAAAAAGTGTATGAAGATATGCATAGAATTGAACCAGATTTTTTGTGAATGTGTTTGGCTGTGGCAAGCAGGTCCTCCCTCAATTTTGAAATATTCGCTGGAAGGGGGAGCTGCAATAGCGATTTTTGTGCCAGTTTCAATATTGTACTGACTAAAAGTGTATGAAGTTAGGCATCAAATTGAATCAATTTTTTTGTGTAAGTGTACGGCTACGGCTAGTTGCTCCACTCTGAATTTGAAAAAAATTCGCCAGAAGACGGTGTTGCAATAGCGACTTTTGTACCATTTTTCATATTGTTCCACCTAAAAGTGTATAAAGTTATGCGTAGAATTGAACCAAATTTTTTGTGTAAGTATTTGGCTATGGCTAGTTGCTCCTTCCTGAATTTGAAGAAAAAAACGTCAAAAGGGGGCGCTGCAATAGCGAGTTTTGTGCTATTTTGAATATTGTACCACCTAAAAATGTATGAAATTATGCACAGAATTGAACGAAATTTTCTGTGTAAGCGTTTGTCTATGGCTGGTAGGTCCACCTTGAATTTAAAAAAATCTGCTGGAAGGGGGCTCTATAATCGGGATATCTGTGCCATTTTTATTATTTTATCATAAAAAAATATAAAGCCAAGCATAGAATTGAACTAAAACTTTTGTGTATGATTGTTTTTGGGTGAGCCAAATATGTTCTCCCTGAATTTGTAAAAAATCTACCTATCAGTCTATTGTCCATCGGCTCGTGCAAAGACGGAAACTCGTTATTACTCCGATTAATTGACTGAAACTGAAATTTAAGATGACAATCAAAGTTGGTACAGTATTTAATTAAAATTATTAAAGGATTAACACGTGTAATTATTTTTTTTTTAAATTTTAAATGTACATATGAGATAAAAGAAAGTTTTGGGATTAGCAATTCAACTAGTTTCTTTTATGAGAATATTCTTTTTTAAACAAGTTCGGTCTTTATGGAATTTACTTAGTATTTTTATTTAGAGACTGCTATTCCCCTCCCCTTTATTGTTTGACTTCTTATATTTTTATTTAGAAGCCGCTTCTCCTTTTTTTTCTTTTTATTCTGTTTTTAGATGAGCTCGTAATTACACAAATATGTGGAATCGTCGTCTGATTTATACACGTTCGTCTCTCCGTATATAATAGATCAAAAAGTATCCAATAGAATTGTTTTAAATTTAATATTTACTATTTATTCATTGTAGAATTTCGTCGAATTATTTCAAATGCTACGAAAATAGAATCAAAATTCCATTAAAAAAAGTTTTTCTCATTCTACTAAATATCATCATACGTAATTAATTCAATGCTTTCCTATGATAGGTAATGATTCTAGGTTGTCATGTTTATTTTCCTATTAAATCTTATCATACGTAATCAATTAAATGATATCCCATGATAGGTACCATTCTAGATTATCATAGTGATTACCTCGTATTTCAAATGGAGTCATACTATTTCTATATTACTGAATTTAACATATATATTCGTAATAAATTTTGTATTCATGCATTTTTTCACAACATCAACTATTCCACCAAAACCTGAATATTTGAAAAACTAGTTATAGTACGAACGCAACTCATTTGCCACGTTTGATGCGCTACTGCGGAGTATCAATTTTTATTAATAATTAGGTATCTGCATTATTCAGAGAATAAGTATTCAGATAACGGATTGATAGTCATAATTTAACTTTTAATTAAAATTTCTGATATATATTTTTAAATCTTATATTGCGTGTATTCCTTTTCAATCAACTCTTAAATGCCATGTATTGCCTTTCGGTAATATACCCAATTTAGTGAAAAAACACCGTAAACACTGGCGATAATTAATAAATAAAGTAAAACACTTTGTAAAATCATATAAAATGAAAAATAAAGTAGGACGTATTTCGAGCTACAACAATAACAGCTCGTCATCAGCTAAACTAGGTGCCCTTACGGACACGTGTTGGTTTAGCTGATGACGAGCTGTTATTGTTGTATCTCGAAACGCCTCCTACTTTATTTTTCACTTTATGGTGATTTTGCAAAGGGTTTTACTTTATTTACCAAATTTAGTCTTCTAAATAATATCAGAACAATATTGAAGTTTTAACGACTAATGTTGTCAATGAAATACATATTGAAAATATTTTTAAATCAGTTTTCAACATTGTGAATGGCAGTAATATTGCTGTTTAAGAGTAAAGATAAATTTATTTTTTCAATTGCTAATACCCGTGCTTTTTCTTTTGTTTGAAAATTTGCAAAATACTCTATTTTGTTTTCCAGTGAGCAAGTGAAATTAATTCCTTATTACAGCTCCCAAAATCCATATACGTGTTTAATATATTTATTAAGGAAATTTATTTTTTCAATTAAAGCCAAGTTTTACTCATAACCAGCAACCTGTTTTTTAGCCGTAAACAATTCTTAAAACAAAATGATCTTTTTAAGTATTTTTTCCATGATTTATTTGAGAAATAAAAATCAAAAACATTTTAAATTTTTTTTTTTTTTTTAAATCAGGAATTTAAGGTTAATAAAATTCTATCATGCAAGAAGGTGCAAAAAATACATGAACGACAAAAATTTACAAAGTGCAATGTTTATGAATGATCTATTTTAGGATACTTTATCATTCAAATGATCGTTTTCCGGATAATCAATGCCCTATTGTATCGGTTTTCTACTTCAATACTCAGCATCGTAAGGGTGTAACTTCAACTGAAATCTAGAAAGGTTCTGTAACAAGAATGCGATTCGACGAATTTAAGTTACTGCTTAACATTGAAATATTGGGAATTCTAGAATATCCTTTCGACTATAAAGATATTTGATAGTAATTGCATATTCTGCAGTTTCTTTGACTTGAATAAGTTCTATGATCGTGATTCATTCACAGAGAATTTAGGATAACTTATTCAAGATATTAGATGAACTATTAAAAATCATTTTCTTCCAAATGTATATATTTAAAACGTACAAGTGCAAAACTATTTTTGTAATAATAAATATTAGATGCTTTAAAAGGTCTTAGGACTCTCAAGGCTTTAAAGTTTTCGAAATTTGATTTTTTTTATTTGTTTAACTCTTTTTTACTGAACATTTTAATTTAATTGTTTATTTAATCTTTAACTAATGTTATAGATCTTCCGGGCCACTGCTTTTTTCAATTTTTGTAATTTAACTTGTATTTTTCAGTTTAACTACAAACACTACCGAAATTTTGTTCCGTTTGGATCTTTAGAATTGTCACAAGAGACTTTTAAATGGGTGAATATAAATTAAAATAGTCTTGTAGAAAAAATTTAGTACAAAAAAACCATCTTATAAGTTAATTATAGCCAGGGCCCGATTATGACAAACTGAGGCCCTGGGCAAAGGTAAATTAGGGACCCCTTTTCGAATCATTCACAGTAAAAAAAAAGTCCTGAAATGGGTAAAAAAAAACCAATTTGGGCTGAAAGATTGTTGGGTAGGGGTAACCCAAATTGGGTTAATACCAAATTGGGTTTGGTTTAGTTTATTTTTGTCGTCCGATTATCTGCGCTAGGGATATAGGACCAGAGGGGGAGTGCCCTTCGTGGGGGTCTTTCTAAGGGAACCTAACCCGTATTTACGCAAGGTTCGAAGAAAACCACGAAAACTCCGAACGGTTAGGCCGACAGCCGCGATTGGGTTCGAACCCAGCACCTGCCGTCTACCAGTTGAGAGGTCTGTACCTCTCGGCCACTGGTGGGGCAATACCAAATTGGGCCATGATCCATGCCTGTTTTGGTTATCACTGTTTATTCATTTTGGGCACTGTTAAATACCCATTTTGGGTTGAAAGATTGTTGGGTATGGGGTAACCCAAATTGGGTTAATACCAAATTGGGTCATGATCCATGCCTGTTTTGGTTATCACTGCGTATCCATTTTGGGCACTGTTAAATACCCATTTTGGGTTGAAAGATTGCTGGGTATGGGGTAACCCAAATTGGGTTAATACCAAATTGGGTCATGATCCATGCCTGTTTTGGTTATCACTGCGTATCCATTTTGGGCACTGTTAAATACCCATTTTGGGTATTTTAAGACCCAATCTGGATGCGAGTGAGAATCCATTTTAGGCAGCGTTTAATACCCAATTTGGATACATTAAAACCCATTCTGGACATCGCTGAGAATCTATTTTAGGCAGTGTTTAATACCTAATTCAGAAATCTTAAGACCCATTCTGGACACCACTGAGAATCCAATTTAGGCATTCTTCAAGACCCAATTTGGGTAACTTAAGACCCATTCTTGACACCACCAAGAAACCATTTTAGAGATTATTTAATACCCATTTTGTCTATGCCAACAGCTGTTTTCCACAATTTTAAATGTCTTTTAGGGCACATTAGTACTCAACAATCAATTTAGATAAATTTAAATATCTTTCTTCGCACACTTATCTATAATTTTGAACATTGCACAATCATCTCAAGCGTTTGAACTTTCTATATATACTTATTGATTTTATTAAAGCATTACTTTCAAATTCTAAAGTTAAAATATTACTTCAAAAAAATTTTCATATTTAAAATAAGACAATAGCTGAATATCAATTATTGATAGATGATTATATATTATTATTGGGATAATAATAAATAATTTCTTCAGCAACTTTTGGAATTTTCTGTCAGATTTGGAAATTTTCTGGTATACATGAGCTTGATTTGTAACAAATTTAGGACATTTTTATGAGTTAAACTATTAAATTAAATATGTTATGCTATCAAATTTTATTGCTTTGTCATTAACTTTATTTTATTTTATTTATTTATTTTTTTTTTCTTTGGGGGGGGGGGGGGTCTGTCAAATTCTTAGAATATTATTCTCACTGCAAGCAATAAACTTAACAGTAGCAAAACTGATTAGAGCCATTTTGAATATCAAAAGCATAACTTACGTATTGCATTCTTGGTTGTGATATTTTATATGTGAATATAATTAGGTATTTTGTCAATATCCATACTTAAAATAGAATCTAGTTAATCGAGCATTATAACACTGGAGTTCATTGTCGTTTATTCTAATGTTATCTTCGAATAATTATGTTAGACAATGAAGCGGCTGCACAATCATCTTATCGAGGTGAGAGGGCTGAAATTACAAGATTACTTAAAACAAGATTTACATATTAAAATGCAACTGGTCTGCCAATTCATATATTCATGGATAGATCCTACAAAATTGTTTCTAGTGGTTGACTGATAATTTTACCATTGGACTTCCCTGCTTCCAGTCCTCTATATTTTTATAACTTTGAGTGCAAGAAAACACAAAGGTAAATCTATCAACCGTTAAATTGGGTCTGCAAGTGGTTTCCAAGATACGGCTTGACAGAGCAGTTGCATTTTAATATGCTCATCAAATTCTGTAATTTTGGAATATCAGCTCTCAAATGGAGAGATGGTCTGTACAGTCGCCACTTGGTATATGTTTTATTCGTGCTGACAATTACATTAAATCATCAACTGCATTTTTCGTATGTAGGGGTTAAAATGAAACTTTCCAGTAGATAAAACATCTTGATCTTTCTAGTGTTAAGAACCAAGCATGCAATAAAATCAGCACACAGAGCAATGTTACTATATTTCAAATCCAGGTATAAGTAAAGTGCAAGAACATTTTTAATTTGTAAATAAAATAAGATTAATTATGCTCATTTGACAATTAATAATTCACCATTTTTTTTTCTTTCATCAATATTTTTGTCACAACTGAATGAATGAGAAAATTAAATATCCATTTCTTAAAAAAAGAAAGAAAAAACCGTGATCTCTTAAACAGAATAATAAGCAATTGAACTAAGACATTGTTATTTGAAAACAGGTTGTTCAGGATTCATTTATCTCTACTACTGTGTTTCAGAAATGAAATTTGTTTTGATGGAGCCAATATACTTTTTGAATTTATAGATTCAATAATTTTGTGACAAGAATAGTACAACAAAGCTAAAACAAACTTTCTTATGCAAAACAACTTAAATTTTTTATGCTTACTATCTTCTGAAAATTAGTGAATATGATTATTTTTTCTTTATTGCAGTATGCAATTAAAGAAAGAAACTACATGATGGCTATATTTTTAATGAAATAGGAATCTAACTTAATTTTTGCTGCAATAAGCTTTTTATTTAATTTTTTTCAAATATCTTATTCTGCACTTGTTGAACAGTGGAGAGAGATGTTCAGCATATGACCTTTCGATCAGATCAGCATTCAAAAGTACAAATCAATGAAGCTTAACTTCAGAAATCTTTAATTTGGGATGTCTGAAGAGGCAAACTATTTTCTCCTGCTGACTTAGTTGCCACTAGAAATATCAAAACTAAATTTAACTATTTCATCACTTCTCTTCATAGATGATCTAAAGTTTATAATTGTATACTTATGTCAAAGTGCCATCACCAAGATTTTTTATTGATGGGGGAGAGAATCCTAAACTGCCAACTCAAATTTCAAAATGTGCCAATTTACCACAATTAGAAAATGCAATATATAATATGTAGAATATTCTCAATTAGTCTTGTAATTTTTGCTGTCTATCAAAAATAGAAAATAAATTAGTTTTTATTAAAGTTCGAAACAAATTTGTAAACTAAGTTTATAAATTTGCCGAGTGTAACAATAGTCAGGAATGTTTGGGGAGAGAGACTTCCACCTTAGTGATGTCCTTGTATGTTGAATAACTTCATACATTTAGATGTAATCGCTAATTTAACTGATTTTATATATATATATATATATATATCCTTTTAATTCAAAAATCATTTAGTAAATCCAATTAGTTCCGGCTACACAACTTTTGTTACGCATACACTGACATGAAGTATGATACACAACAAATCAAGATATAGCTGAAAATATTGTAATCATGTACAAAAAAAAAAAGGGGGTACATACATACAAAAAAGAATCCAGCAATTTTATTTCATAAGAAACATACAATAGAATTATAAATTCAATTGCTTCAGCAGACCAACTACTGCTCCACATTTTTGTGTTAAATTTATCCTTCAACAATACTCTGCTTAAAAGCAAGAAGGATGGCCTATTTTCTGCAGGAAATTGGATGTTAAAAATCCAATATGTTGCCAGGAGTAAAAACATAGCTTTCGTTATATCATTCGTCGTGAATACAGGAATGCCATCCATATAGCAGTATAAGCATAAATTTTCTTCATTCCCAATTCCTATTAACCTGGGTGGATCAGTTTTTTAAGGCATTGTGCTTTCAATGGTAGTGTTTTCCTACAAAATCGAAAAAGGTCAGTTTTAACATCTTATTACTGTTAATTAGTATAAAAAAAAGTGATAACTACAGTAGAAGATCTTTACAAACCTAAAAATGAAGATTTGCAAGATCATTTCACACATAAAATTTACCTTTTAAGCAAGACAAAACATGTTAAACACAATATGAAATTTTAAAATGTATGAGTCGCAGAAAAAAAATTAAAATAAAATAAACTGGAGAAATTATTTCACTATGATGTGATTGGTTACCAGTAAAAATTCCAAATGTTGTGTATAGTTATTGCACCTTAAAATTATTTCATAATAGTTTTTTTTATTTAAAATGTGAATTAAAGTCGAAAAGATTAAATCTCAAATTTAGTCTCTTAGAAAAGTCATTTTTCACAACTAAGAGTTTTTTGAAATGCAAATTTCACTCTACATATCAGTTTACTTAAAAAGGTGAAATACATGATGGCTCCTGAGACTTTTAAACCACACATGTGCTGACTTTCAAGGAGGAAAGATGACATGTATTTTACTTCTTAAGCAAACTGATCTGTTTTTAATTTATATGTTTGAAAAAAAAAAAAAAAGATGTAAAAGAAATTGCTAATAATGAATTTTTAAAGATTTAATCACCTCAAACATCTGTAACACATATTTGACATTTTCTTTAGTCCTTTTCCCTGACTGTAATATATTTGGCAGCTTCTGTAGAATCTTTATGGTTATAAAATCTAAAAAAGAAACAAAATATCAAAGTATAGCAGGGTTGAACAGTATTTACTGCCTGATGGTTTTTACCATCTTTGGAAAAACATGTTTTTTTTTTTTTTTTTAATTAGGTTTCTTACCACTTTTGAAAAAAACTATTGATTTGACTGTTTTTGTCACTTTAATCAAAATCTCTCAATTTTTTATTTTTTCCAGGTATGACAGTTTTCAAGCTATTTAAGAGGCTATTTGAGTCAGGCGGAAACACCTGTTTGCTAATGTTAATCCAATGGTGGAAAATTTTTGAAGATATCTTGCTTGCATTTCAAATTTTTTTTTTTTTTTTTTTTTTTTTTTTTTTTTTTTTTTTTGCATTGGATAGCTGAGATTGATCTATACATCAGCCCTTTTTTACTTTTTGTTTACAGGAATTTTATGAGGATGCTTTTATTTCCAAAAGCGGTTTCGAAATTTAAATGTCCAAAAAACAAAATCGAAAAATTAAAAAAAGGGCCGATGTATAGATCAATCTCGGCTATCCAATGAAAAAAAAAAAAATTTTTAAAAATATTGAAATGCAAGCAAGATATCTTCAAAAATTTCCGCCATTGCATTAACATTAGCGAACGAGTGTTTTCGCCGGACTCAAGTAATCTCTTAATATCACTACAGTAAACTCTGAGGCGGAATCGCTCGGGACAGAAAATTTTTCGTAGTAGACAACATTCCGCCTTAGACAAATTTCACTCTATGTATATGGGTTCACAAGGACTTGAAAATATTTACGAGTTGGACAGATTTCAGCCTTACACAGAGTCAGGCTTAGATTTTACTGTATTTCCATTTAGCAATGCTCACCAGTTTTAGTTTCTGATTAAGTCAGGGGTTTATCCAGGAAAAATTTGGGGCCTAATACGGTCCCCTTCATAAAAATCAATTTAATAAAACAGGCCCCCTTTACAAAATTTTTAATAAGATGGGCCCCTTCACAAAATTACTATTCATAAAAACATACTCTACATTAATTACTTTTATTTTGTTAGGTTTTAAATGTGCATTTTGTAAACAAAACAAGTTCACTAGAAAGCAAAATTTTAGCAGAGACATAAAAGTAATTGTTAATACTTCAAATTTGAGTAATTGGATTTCATTATAAAATGTATTTTTCAAAAATATAAAATATTTCACAAAAATAACTTTAATTTTTACAAAATGGGCCAAGAAAGAAATCTTGCATCGGTTCCTGTAAGTAAAAAAATACTACACAAAAATAGTGATTTTTAAGGAATAATCATTAAATCTAAAACTTGTAACTATTATGAGAATGTACATTACATTTATTTTAATGGAGAATAATTTTTATTTGAATAAAAGAAAAAAAGTACACTTTCATCATGCTTAAAAATTTAAACATTTTAATCAAATACTTACAAATATTAATCATTACATAATGTAATTTTTCACAAATGCCAGTACAGTTTACCAAAATATGTCCCTGTAGCTAAGTCCTGCATGGTTCAGGTTATACCAGACCTGTAAATTCTATTTGAAGAGCATCTATTGTAACCTTAGGTTAATTTTTTTGGGGGGGAGGGGGGGCGGTAAAAAGCAACCCTTAAGTAAAGTAAACTTCTGACTACTTCCCCTCTTCCCACCCTTTCCTAACTTTTTTTTTCTTATTGGAATCTTAAATCTTTCCCAGCTTGGCTTACAAGTGCAGGTATATTTCGAAGTTAAGTACTAATTTCACAAACAAAAAGTACATTAAGTTAGAGTTAAAACCCAGTTTAACAATTTTATCTGGACACTTTTGAAGAGTTTTGTTTTCAATCATACTTTATTAAAACCATGTGATTATTTCATTAAATGAGCCACACATTATTTTGAATTCTGACTTTTATTAAAAATTTTATTCAACCAATGATGCGTTTTGATTGTCTTAGTGGTAGATTAATAAAGATGAGATTTTTTTTTTCTTTTTTTTTGGGGGGGGGAGGGGGGGGAGGGGGGGGTCGGAAGGGTTAAATAAAAATAATTTATTCTGCTACATTGCAGTCTTTTTATACTGTGAAAACTAGGTGCTAACCTTTCTCTTCATACTAATATTTTTGTTCTTACTTTTATTTGGAAAAAACGTTTAGTTTCGTTTGAAGATCTTCTATAATCAATTTGGTTTTAGCATTGTATTTGCCGCGTCACACTTCTGCTTTATTGCCGCTACCGATCGTATGCTACACTAACTTTAAGAAGTCTACTCTATTTTCTTACATTTTCAACTTTGATTCATCGAAAATTCATTCATTTTATCTTGCTTCACTATAAAAGGTTTATTTTTACTATCAGAAATAATTGCCCCTCATTTCATTTCATTTCAGATAATGACTCACAATACCGGATATTCTTTAAGAGTCTTAGTTGGTGGTTTTATAATGTAAACACATCGCGAAAGAAACGCAAAATATCAAGTGCATTGAAAGCTAAATGTTTCCTATTTTCATCTTTTATCTTTTTGCTTAGTAAAAGCCTGTGTCCCGAATCAAATTAGCTGGACTAAATATTTTATTCAAAATAAGTTTTGTTTTCAGCTTATTAAATTTGTTTCAATTTAAAATTCATATTTTTATTCCATAAGTCAAGCAGCAAAATGATCGTACGATCTGCTCTTGCGGCTTGCCGTAATGATTCTATACTATATTATTAATCCCCCCCCCTTTTTTTTTTTTTTTTTTTTTTTTTTTTTTTTTTTTTTTTGGCAAGAGGAATATTTTGCAAGAGCAATTTTGCTATTGGAAGTCTCTTTTAATTATAAAAATGATCCTACGAATGTATTAACCAATTTACGTTGCTAAGTGCAGAAAAAACTACTGAGTTGTAAAAAAAGAAAAACCAATTTTTTTTTACCATCACCTGTTAGAAAGAAAAAAAATACATATTTCCTATGTAAGTTGATCAATTTCTTTCAAATTTTCAGCAAGTTGAAATGATAATAAGTTAGGCAGAGTAATAATTTTTTGTTAAAATATAACCAGTTTTTAGAAAATTACAATGCCTGCCAAAAATTTCCACTATACAGAAACTGCGAAGAAAGTTGTTTATTAACCTTGCTAAGTGAAATCGGAAATCTACTGTTGTTTACTCAGATTATCAAAACTTTGGATGGATAATGTTTTGCTGTGCAGAAAGGAACCATGACTAGATTTTTTTTTTATTTTTCTCTTTTTAATTAAGAGGTGATTTTGAGGCACAATTTTGAGTAAAAAAAATATTTTTTTGAAATTTACAGCAATTTTTCTGAAAGGTTGCAATAGTCTGGGGGGAGGGGGCATCCACTCTCGGCACAATTTTTTTTTTTTTTTTTTCTTCTCGCAGTCCTTTGACAAAATTTAGAGTTTTTATAAAATTTGATAAAATTTGCTTTTTTTTCGACGTAATTTGCGATTTTTAAAAAAGAAATTAGTATTTGTTTCGTGAACTATGGATGAAATTTGCGATTTTTTTTGATAGTTTGATCCCGTTTTTTCCGCGATTCTTTGACGATATTAGCAATTTTTCTTTGAACGATTAACTATTTGTCGAATATCGCGATGGATTTTATATTCTAATTTTCGGGATTATAACCTTTTTAATTTTTGGATAATTATTGCCTTATTTTTTCAGGAAAATTGGAACAGAATCGCTCCTTAACTAAAGATACTTTTATAAAAAGTTGTATTTAGCTTTCATAAACAAAAAAATCTCAAATTTACTTTTTACTTCAGATAACTTCCTTTTTCACTTTTTTTTCTATTAAAATATCTGTTTTAATATTAGCATTTTTTTGTATTGAAAATGCGCTCTTGACATACATCATGCCCCCCTTTTTTTTTTTGGGGGGGGGGGGGAGTAAAAAAAAGGCAGTAGAATTTTTTTTTTTTTTTTTTTTTTTTTTTTTACATAAACAGAAAATAATCTGAAATCCGGAATCGCCGAGATCCGGGGGGTTCCGGATTTTGGACTTTGTACTTATAAGCAAATCAGTCGAGTTCTGTTAAAACCTAAACATTAAACTTAAACTCTTTCTTTCAGTGGTCTTTGTCGAAAAATGGAAAACACTATTTGATTAGTTACTTATTTGATACTACTTATTTGATTAGCCACTTTCATAGTTAGAGCATCACTGCACTTATAAGTTAAAAACAATTAAAAAAAATTATTTGAAAGTAGTTTGAATTTGAGAACAGTCTTAAGAAAAATGCCAGTACGACAAAGTAAAAATAAATTTTCAAACGGAGCCGTTAAAAAAATAAAGGATCCGGGGCCAGCTAATAAAAAAAAAAAAATTCCACATTAGTAATTTTATTTAATAACTTTGTTTGAAAATAATAAAATTGAGATTTTTCTGTCAATCAGTTGTTTTAATTTTTGAAAACAAAGAGCAAAATTAAGTGTCTGAAAGATTTTACGGATGCAAAGTAAGCAAAATAAGTGTATACTACGCTGTCCTGATTTTATTGCTATTCGAAGAGAAATCATACAAAAAGTATTGTAAAATAGCAGGACACTCCCTTGTTCTTCCCCACTGAGAGGCTTTTTCTGAATAACAAAAAACTTCCTCCACACTCACCTGAAATTGACGTTTCCCCTTCTCCCTCCCCCTTATTATGTACACAAAATATAAACCATTTAAAACTCTTTAATTTAAATTATTTTATTTTATTTAAAATCTTTAATAAAATAAATAAAAAACAAGTGATTCAATAGCTGCTTAAAGGGAAAAAAACTTTCTTTTCTTTTGATTCTTACCTCATTAAGTCAAAAATCTTTCAAAGTCTTTTTTCTTCTTCAATTGTTGCTTCATCTTGCTATAACAATGAAAAATCGATCATGTAATTCTCCCCCCCCCCCCAATCCATGATAGAATATTCCTCTGCTCCTCTACCTAACATAAAATTTGAAAAATTTAAAACTCTTATTATTATTGTCTTATTTGTAAATCTTTAGTAATTGATCAGTCATCTAATAAACTCCCCCCCCCCCTTCTCAAGAAAATATACTACTTTTCCTCTCAGTTTCTACTAATTTGTAAAAAATCATGTTATTTAAAAGGTAAACAACTGTTAGGTTGTTTTTTTTTTCAAAAAATAAATAACAATACGGTAGGAAAAAAAAAATGTAAGCTTGGCTTGTAGAAGGAAAATGATAGGAAGGTGGGACTGGGGGAAATATAAAATTCTAGAAAGGGAAATTAATATGATTATTTTATATTGTTACTGCAAAGTGTGAGGGGAGAGGGTAAAGGGGGAGAAGAAAATACTTTTTTAGGGATGGGGGAAGTTCGATTATTTATAATTACATTAATGTGCCCCCCCCTTTTTTTTCATCGTGCCCTTTTATGGCAAAGTGCGCCCTGCCTGCCCTTGATCCTAGAGTGAACTCTGGTGATATATTTAATTTTGAAAACGAATCTTCGTTGACACACCTAGTGAATAATTTTTTTTCATTTCTTACTTTATAGAAAATAAGTTATGAATTTCATAAGAGCCTTTTTTATATATGCATGGAACTTGTAGACATTAATAAATATTCGAGCGTTTTAGAATAAGGTAGTGTTTTTATATTTTGAATTGTAATATATCATTCCCTAATGTTGACATTTCCCGTACAATTAAATCTCCAACTTAGGCAGCATTTTTTAGAATATCATTCACTAACTTTTATAGAAAATACAGAAAGGCTGTATATTTTTTAGTACCTGAATAAATCTATATTTTGTAAGTAAGAGTGAGAATGACTTCATAAATGAAGTAGCCAATTTGGATTAGAGAAAAAAAAATGCAAGAATGAAATTCTTTAAATCCGAAATTTATTTGGCAAGATATCTTTCACTATTCGGTGAGATTTTAGCAGTATTCGGCAAGATATCTAAAACATTCGGCTACAGGTATTCGGTCAACAAGCCTTCAATATTCGGCCAACCGAATATTCGACAAAAGGGTCGAATACCGAATAGTGGCCGAATATTCGTCCCATCCCTAACATAAAGTAAATTAAAAATGTTAAATATGTTCGCGTACAGTCAAATAAT
This sequence comes from Maratus speculifer, assembly GCA_964019185.1. NCBI lineage: Eukaryota > Metazoa > Arthropoda > Arachnida > Araneae > Salticidae > Maratus > Maratus speculifer. The sequence goes on from OZ025295.1 coordinate 62,509,104, forward strand.
GTTGCAGCGAATTTAAATCTACATTATAGTGGATCACGTGTAAATAAAAATTAAACATTTGTTAGGGCGAAAATTAGAGAACTAAAATTAAGATAAAGTATCAAACAAATAAATACCTGAATAAATCCAGTGACGGTTAAGCAACTCGAGGTTGTCTATGCGATCTCCAGAAAAACATGGGGCTGGCGCGTGCCATGCAGCTTCGTTGCCATTTTTCAAAATCAAAATGAACTGGGAGCAGCAGCGGCCTAAATCAGGTGCCATAGAGTCAAATTATTCGTACCAAGGATCTATTTAGAAATGCGTTTGCTGAAGGACCTGTTTTGGGTTGGATTTTATGACATTTGGGGATACTGAGACCTTTAATGTGCCTGAAACTCATAATAGGTGTATTACAACCCAAATTAGAAATAGGAAAGCTATTATGGGTGTTATTTGATTTTGGGTAACATCCTGAAATAGGTTTCATTTTTTACTGTGTTGCAACGTTATTCAAATAGAACTGATGATCACTCATATGTGTATGTGTAAGACATAAAAATATTTTCGTATCTTAGATTTAAATGGAAGAAAATTCTTAGCTCCATCAATTCTAAATTAAATACCTTAATTAATAAAAGTACATTTTTTCCCTTAGTGCAGAACAAAACTCTTATATAACTTTAGCAGTTTGTCATATTACTTTAAGATGAATTAAATAACTTCAACATATGGAAGAGTTGGAATTGGAAAAAGAAAGTAAATATTTTAGAACTTAATGTATAGGTTTGGGGCCCCCTCAAGGTCCGGGGCCCATGGGCAAAGTTTCGATTTGCCTATGCGGTAATAAGGACCTGATTACAGTTATGCCTTTTATTCATCTTTCGATCTTGCGGTCTCACAAACCACTTCACACTAGTTACGTTACAATTTCGGTCACGTCAGTTAAAGGTTAAAATTCCTATTAGAACAGCCATTAAGGCTTTTAATCCTTCATTGCATGATTTTTTTTATTTTTATGAAAAAAAATTCTTTGAAATCTGTATATCAACCTACTAAATGAAAAAATAGTAAAAAAGAGAAAAAAATTTAAATTCTCAGCTAAAATTTGAAATTTTATGGCTTATACTCAATGTAAAAAAGTAAGGTTTTTAAATATTGTATTCCATATTTTGCAATTAAATTGGCTTAAATTTATTAATTTTGTCTGCTGAACTCTTTGCAGCTTTCTATGTATTAATATCTTTAAGCATTCAGTAAAAATAATAAAAGTAAATTTTGCCTTATAGCTTGATTGAAGATTGTTTTGCTTTCCGAAGAATAAAATCTAATTTTTTATTTTCCTTCTGTCTTCAGTAGAACAAAGTATTGAAATCGGAATTTTTTTCAACTTTTGGTTTTCAACGGTCTTACACGTTTTAGGATTCAGAAATTCCAAAAAAAAAAAAAAAAAAAAAAAGTTTTTACAAACTGTCTGTCTGCCCAGGTTGTGTGTGCGTCCGAATGTCGCCAATGCAGCATCGAAAAGTGTATGAAGATATGCATAGAATTGAACCAATTTTTAGGCTATTGCATAGCTTTTATCGCGGGCTTTGAGCGCGGCGACCGAATCCAAAAATTCCGTAACGAGAAATATCCTAACACATCCGTAACGAAAAAACCTAACACTCGGCTACCGTCGTTTCACTTCGGCAGACTTCGGCATGGTATCCTTCGGTAGACTTCGGCAGACATTGACGCGGTATTTTTCAGATATTTAGAGGATATCAAGTCTCAAAATTATATATCTTATTTCAGTCACTATAAATCTATAGTTTCAATAATAAAAATTCCTGATAGAATGTGTATAGAAAAGAATCGTCTTAAGATAAAACAAGGTAGGATAATATAGCTTTTGGTGAGTGGAGACCCGCCCAATGGTGAGGATCGAAAAATTTAAATGCTTATAACTCGCGATCTAATTTTCGTAGCGCGGCCAAATTTTGTTTGGTAATTTATTATGAGAGAGTGTTAATTTTTGGTGACAGGAGACCCCCCCCCCCCCACGGTGAGGGTAGAAAAATTTAAAATGTTTATAACTCGCGATCAATTTTTGTAGCGCGGCCATATTTTGTTTGGTAATTTATTATGAGACAGTGTTACTTTTGGTGACAGGAGACCCCCACGGTGAGGTCGAAAAAGTTAAAATGCTTATAACTCGCGGTCTAGTTTTCGTATCGCGGCCAAATTTTGTTTGGTAATTTATTATGAGACAGTGTTAATTTTTGGTGAAAGGAGACCCCCCCCCCCCATGGTGAGGGTCGAAAATTTAAAATGCTTATAAATCGCGATCTGATTTTCGTAGTGCGGCCAAATTTTGTTTGGTAATTTATTATGAGACAGTGTTACTTTTGGTGACAGGAAACCCCCCACGGTGAGGGTCGAAAAATTTAAAATGCTTATAACTCGCGGTCTAATTTTCGTAGCGTGGCCAAATTTTGTTTGGTAATTTATTATGAGACAGTGTTACTTTTGGTGACAGGAGATCCCCCATGGTTAGGGTCGAAAAATTTAAAGTGCTTATAACTCGCGATCTAATTTTCGTAGCGCGGCCAAATTTTGTTTGGTAATTTATTATGAGACTGTGTTAATATTTAGTGACAGGAGATCCCCCATGGAGAGGGTCGAAAATTTTAAAATGCTTATAACTTGCGATCTAATTTTCGTAGTGCGGCCAAATTTTGTTTGGTAATTTACTATTAGACAGTGTTATGTTTGGTGACAGGAGACCCCCACGGTGCGGGTCGAAAAAGTTAAAATGCTTATAACTCGCGGTCTAATTTTCGTATCGCGGCCAAATTTTGTTTGGTAATTTATTATGAGACAGTGTTAATTTTTGGTGACAGGAGGCCCCCCACTGTGAGGGTCGAAAAATTTAAAATGTTTATAACTCGCGATCTAATTTTCGTAGCGCGGCCAAATTTTGTTTCTAATTTATTAAGGTATTGCATAGCTTTTACGCGGCGAAAGAATCTAGAAATTCTGTAACGAAGAAAAAACCTAACACTCTGGCTAACGTCACTTCAGTTTGGCAGACTTCGGCACGGCATCCTTCCGTAGACTTCGGCAGACATTGACGCGGTATTTTTCAGATATTTTGAGAATATCAAGTCGTAAACTTATGTTTTTTATTTCAGCTACCATAAACGTACAGTTTCAATGAAAAAAATTCCTGATTAACCTACATGTATTGTAAGATAATAAAAATATTTTAAACGATATTATCTTCTCATTTGTTCAATGCAAGAAAAAGAAAAATTGTTATCGGTCATCACTCTCAAAATGTTTAACTTGAATTAATATCAAAGACAAAAAAAAAACTGCATAAATAAAAAATAAATAAATAATTATAATTGCATAAGTTGATAAAAAATGCTATGCAATAGCTTTGCCGCGGCAGTCCCCGAGTGCCACACGTATTTTTTTGTGTATGTCTTTGGCTGGAGCATGTGGGTCTTCCTTCAATTTCTAAATATTCCGCCAAAAGGTGTCGCTGTAATAGCGATTTTTGTGCCATTTTCAATATTGTACCAATAGAAAAGTGTATGAAGTTATGGATAGAATTAAATCAAATTTTTTGTGTATGTTGTTGGCTTTGGCTAGCTCGTCCTCTATGAATTTGAAAAAAAAAATTCCTCCGGAAGGGAGTGCTGCATTAAAAATTTTTACTCCATTTTCTATATTATACCACTTAAAAGTGTATGAAGTTACGTATAGAATTGAACTAAATCTTTTGTGTAAGTGTTTGGATATGGCTAGTTGGTCCTCCCTGAATTTGAAAAAAATCCTCCGAAAGGGAGCGCTGCAATAGCGACATTTGTACCACTTTCAATATTGTACCACTGCAGAATGTATGAAGGTATGCATAGAACTGAATTAATTTTTTTTTTTGTGTAATCCCTGAATGAAAAAAAAAGAATCTGCCGGATGGGGGCGCTGCAATAGTGATTTTTGTTCCATTTTCAATATTGTACCACCGGAAAGTATCTGAAGTTATTCATAGAATTGAACAAAATTTTTTATGTGAGTGTTTGGGTTTTGTTAGCAGGCCCTCTCTGAATTGAAAAAAAAAATCTGCTGAAAGGGGCGCTATATAATCGCGATGTCTGTGTCATTTTCATTATTGTACCATCAAAAAGTGTGTCAAGTTATGCATAGAATTGAACTAAATTTTTGGGTATGATTATTTTTTAGTATGGATAGCAGATCCTCCTTGAGCTTGAAAAACATCTGCCTATCTTTCTGTTGTCCATCGGCTTGTACAGAGACGGAATTTCGTATCCTTCTAATCAGGCTATTTGTAAACAGCTGATGATAACAGAATAAGGGAAAAGTATTGATTGTAATAAATATCATGATCCTCATTAACTCGTTTTTATTCCGATTAATCGACTGAAGCAGAGATTTCAGATGAAAATCAAAATTGGTATAGAATTGAATTAATAAAATTAAAATATTAACATGTGTAACAAATTTTTGAAATACAAAAATGTACGTGTGAGATAGAAGAAAGTTTTGGGATTGGCGCATCCAAATAGTTATAAAATGTAGCCATCTGACATGAACAAAATACGCGTTATTTCATTATTTGAACTGTGCTTGATCAGTTAAAGCGATCATATTGGTCAAATTCAGGACGCATAATGAGAATTATTATATTTTTAGGTATGTGCCAGAAGAGGCACACCGTGCAGTAAGAGTTAAAATTATACCTGTTCAACAGCTAAAGCGGACTTTGAAGTCATCTTTTCCCAAATGGCATGTTTGGTCATAACGGAAAAGATACCTTAAAAACTTCAGAATATTTTTTCATGAAATTTTCAGAATATATACAGGGTATTTATAAAGTCCCGGACCCGTTTTAATGTTTAATAACTCATAAAATAATAAATATAGATTAAAATTAATAACATAAATGGTTAGATAGACACAAAAAGTTTCATGACCATTGTCAATGAATTTCCACATGTGCCCCCTTCGTCACACGGAGAATATCAATTCGATAGTCAATTTAACGCCAGGTAGCGGCAAGTATTGTCGGCATCAACAGAGGCTATTGCGGTTGTATTTCTGGCTTTTAAGTCATCAATGTTCTACACTCTCCTCCTGTAAACATTGTCTTTTACAAATCCCCAAAGGCAAAAGTCCAGCGGCTGTTATATCAGATGATCTGAGGGTCAAGGAATTGGACCTCCTCGCCCAATCCATCTTCCTGGAAAATGGTCATTCAAAAAACTATGAACGATCGTACCCAAATAAGGTGGTGCATCATCTTGTTGCAAAACGACATGTGGCTGAAGCTCTTCTAAGCTGTGAAAATACGAAGTTTTCCAACATATCTAAGTATACGACTTAAAAGATAGAATTACAACCGCAATAGCTTCTGTGGATGCCGACATGCTTGCCGTAACCGGGCGTGAAATTGACTATCAACTTGATATTCTCCGTGCGACGAAGGGGGCACACGGGGAAGTTCATTGAAAAGGGTCAGGAAACTTTTTGATTCTATCTAACCATTTATGTTATTAATTTTAACCTGTCTTTATTATTTTATGAGTTATTAAACATCAAAATGGGTCCGGGAGTTTATAAACACCCTGTATTTTATGTTAGTCTGTATAAATTGAACCTAAAATTTTATTTATATTCTTAAAGAAATACATATTTTTGTTGATTATACTGTCGAATTTTTCAAAAAATTCTTTTTAGCCAAACACAATTTTGAACGGAAAATATAAAAATGCTTTAAATAAATATTTATTTAGCTTCAGGATACCTATCATAATTTGAAATGTAATTATAGGCAAAAAATTTTATTCTCGCTGCAAAATTTATGTTGTATTTTTGCGCGTAAACTGTAATACCATTTTTTTCTCGACAAATATCTGATAGTTTGGAACGCCCTATAAATGTAATATCTGCATCTTCCAATTTTTAAACACTACATAAAATGAACGAACATACTTATACCTTTCATTCCAATAAAAATTGCGTTTTTAAAATTATGTATACTGCGAAAAAAATATATTATTCTGGAATCTAGAATCTAAATTGTTGCTCTAGAAAATATAGTTCCATGTCATTCTTATAAATTCTAGTCCCCTTAGCAAGAAAGCTCTAGAAACTCCTACTAGAATTCAAGAGCATTTTCCTACGTTATCCTTCTCAAACTTATTTAAAAATCTCTGCAAATAGATGGGAACACAAGAGCTTAGTTTTAGTAACTACAATTTTAGTTTATGAAACTATTTCCGAAATCAAGTGACAGTTTCTCGCTACTGAAAAGATTCACTGTCATTTAGTCGCTTAGAACATAGGCTCCCAACGGGGGCGGTACCGCTCCACAGTGGGCGCTGGAGCCTTCCAGGGCAAGCAGTAGTGGGTCTCGAGAAAAATGGAGGGCGTCAGGACAATTAAAGGGGGCGGTCATGGCTTACCTCATATATAGGAATTATATAATGAAAATAGTTGATCTCCTCTACATTGTCCGATCCGTGACCCCCTCCCCCTCCTCCCCAAAAAAAACTGCACTTTTAAATTGAAATCTATGCAGGCGAACCTAGATCTGAGGGTTAAATTTATTTTGCTAGTGTCAAAAAATCGCCGTGGAAGACGAAGAAGGGCTAAAATCGCGGAGATTTTTTAATTATTATATCAGGCTAAAAACATTGTAGCTGCAGTTCTTTCATGAATCTCAAAGTATCACAGCGGAACACGAAAAATCACATCATGACTCGCATTAAAAATTATTACGAATTTAAAGATTGTGCAGTACGAAATTTGCGATAATTGTTTGTCTGAAAGTTTTAAACAGAATTTTTTTTTTATTAACCTGTATTATAAAAAATTCTGAAATATGACTACATACGTCAGAACAGAGATTTTTAAACAAATCCGTGATTTGAATCAATTCAAGAAATTTATTTTTTTTTAGGGAAAGTGATAAAAATCATTATATCTATAAGATTGTTCAAACGTAAATTTATTTAAACTCAAATAGGGAAAAATAATATATTTCAAAATATCTTGATCGAAGAAAAAATAACCGTAGTACAATATTGAGGATTTGAAATATGGATCTACGCACGCTCCTACAAAGCATTCGTTGCATATGTGTTTAATTTGTCAAAAAATGTTTTTTTTTCAAATGACGCAATGAAGCCTTCTAAGCTACAAAAACATTTGAATAAATGCGTGCTGATAGAAAAACAGATTTGCCAAGTCTCCGGCTTTATCTGCACCACTATTATCTTAGTGAAAATTTGGTTATTTTAAATCGCCCAAATGTTAAAATTAAATAAAGAAACATTTTCTGACTTAAAATATTGGTATCCAAAAAAGCCGGAGACTTGACAGCTCTGGAAAAGACAAGGGTATGTCCTATTTTTCAAAGACTGGAAAAGATAAATTTAAAACCGTCAACTATATTAAACCTTTTTCAGTCATCTTCTAAACAAGAAGATGACGGATTACGAGCCTCATATAATAATATATTGTTAATCGCAAAAGCATGAAAATTGCACACAATCGGCGAGAAATTAATCTTGACGGCTTTTAAATAATTATACAGCATAATTTTTTTAAATCAATCTTAATCGCATACATACGATTACGAAAAATAAATAAGTTCTTATTTAAAATAATGTAAATATATCATTATCTGTTTTCAGGGTATATTCCATAAAGAAATTAAAACGTTACCAATAAAATAAATAAATAGATAAAATAACATATATAAAAATAGAAATTTAAAACATGTAATTACATATTCACGCGTAACAAGCTATACATTTAAACTATTGAAATGATCGTAATTTAAAATTATGATTTGAAATAGTATAATAGATCTTTGAGAAAATAGTGATCTTTGGCAATTTCTTCGGCTGCTCCTGGTGCTTAGATAATATGAAAGGACCGCTTTTAATATGTTTTAAAAGTTTATTTCAACGCATAATAGCTATTTTTGAAATAAATATGATTTTTGGTATTGTTAGTGGGCATTCTAAAAAATTCATGAAGTATTAAAAATCTATGACTCAAGTTTCACACAACGTTTCAAAAACTTATATTTTGTTTGTAAAGAATTTTATTCATGTTGTGTAGTTTTAGGATTGAGTTATCAATTTAAAACAAAACAATTGTTCAAATCTGTATTCTGTAACCCGGGAAGCTTCCTTTGCAAATATAAAAATTACATTTCAGTGCTCATACATAAAAAAAAGTGTCAGATGTAACAATCCCAAAACTTTCTTCTATCTCATATATGTTAATACTTCCTGAAAAATGAAACATATCAGCGCCATCAGTTATATGCTTTACACCAAAATCTATTAAGCTGTGGCTTATGTCGAGTTCTAACTGAATCTGAAGTGGTTGTTGGGCAATTTATCCCAAACACAAATCAGAACCATTTTATAGCAGAGAACTAACTGAATCTGAAGTTTGATAAAAACTCCTGAATTAGTTCTCGACATACATTTAATCGTGACATACAGAAATCGTGATAAGTTCAGTCTATCAGGGCCTTTTTTTTGTGCGATTTACACCAAAAACTAAACTGCACTAATTTATCGCAGAAACTAAGAAGAATTTGATGTTTGATGAAAATTCGTGGGTTAGTTGTTAAGTTACGCAATAATCTTGAATATTGCATAGCAGCGCTACCTCTAGATCGATTTACACCAAAAAGTAATTGGTTCCAAATTGAATAAAAAACTAACGGAATCTGAATTTTTATAAAAATCCGCGCTTCAGTTCTTGAGATATAGCTTTTGCGGAAATCGTGAAAAATGGAGCATAACATACTGGTCAATTTACACCAAAAAATACTCAGCACCAATTTATAGCAGGAACAATCTAAATCTAATTCCGTTCATTATTTTTTAGGTAGAGCGCCTAGAAAATGTGTGCCAAATACAGATAGAATCACATACAAACATTTTATAAAAACATGTTTTTCGTGCTCTCTGACACCTAAAACGTGTAAATACTTCGAAAACCGGAATTTGAAAATTTTCACGAATCCAGTATTTTGGTCTTGTAAAGACAACAGAAATTACAAAAATAGCATTTTAGTGTCTTACGCCTAAAACACAATTATATGGTAAGCTACGATGCTAAAAATTATCACCAACAATTTTAGAATGCATATTTTTAATTGTTCTTGAAACCTTGAATGTTCTTGAGAAACTTCCAAAAAGATTTATTTAAACGAATGTTTAATATGAAAAATACACATAATGGTGTGTAAAGACATACTTTGCATTCTGTACAACATTATGTAAAACAGAAACAACAACAACAAAAGATTCTTCAGCCACAGCTATTAAAGTAAGCGTTGCAGAATAAAACTATAAATTTTATTTTGTTGCTACATAAACTTATTTCAAAACAGGCCGAAAACGCTATCTCACTAGCATTTCATTTATGTTGGCTTTTCTTACTATCACTATATATCTTCTGCACTTAGGGCTAAAATATTTACAGTTTATGTGTAGCATAAGAACTATGGCAATGGAAATTTCATATAAATAAGTTCCCAGATATTGTGTCCCAAAAGATTCAAACATACTTTAATAATGTATCTGGAGATAACGCAGAGAATAGAAACAGTGAAAGTGTTCAGAATGAAATTGAAAAAAAAAAACTTATTGAATTTATAATTTTTTAAAGAACTATTGTTATTAAGCTATTGCTATTCTTAAATAATGCCGCAAAGCAGCACCACCTCTTATTTAATTTATACCAAAAAACAATCAATGTCAAATTAATACAAGGATTAACGGAATATGAAATTTTAATAAAGTCAATGTATGAACACTTAAGATATAGTTAATGCGATAATCATGAAAAATGGAGCATAAGTTACTCATGGTCAATGTACGCCAAAAAGTATCCAACCCACTAAAAAGTACGTGTAGAAAAAACTATAGGCAATTAGCGAAAAAAATCTATAGTAAATTCATAGGAAGTTGGCCCATTCTGCAGATATTTATAAGAATATCTTTAAAAATTCTGCCATATATTTTAAGATGATGCTAAATCTGGAAAAATTCTTCAGATTTTTGTAAAATTTCTGAAGAAAAAAGAATTTTTTAAAGTAATTTTAAGATAATTTTAATGGGGCAGCTCCAGTTTATATCTGGAATTAACTGAAACTAAAATTTTGTTAAATTTCGTTCATTAGTTGCTGATATAGATCGCCCACAAAATTTGTGTTAGATACAGACAAAATCACTGACATACTTTTTATAAACACTCGTTTTTCGGGTTTGCTGGCCTTTAAAACGCGTAAATCCTTCGAAAACCGGATTTCGAAAAAAATCACGAAACCAATACTTTCTTCTTGTAAAGACAGAACAAAGTAAAAATTATCTCCATTTAATGTCTTACCTCTGAAAGTCAATTATATGATAAACTACGATGGGAAAAATTATCGTCAGGAATTTTGAAATGCATATTTTTTTAAATGTTCATTAAACAACTTGCAAAAAGTTTTATTTAAAAAAATGTTTAATGTAATTTAAAGCTTCTCCCCAAAAGTATGAAAAATTCATATAACAATGTATAAAGGTATACTTTACTTTCTGTGCAACTTTATATAAAACAGAAAAAAGGAAATTAGACTCAGCTGTTAAAGTAAGCGTTGCATAATAAAACTGTAAATTTTATTTTGTTACTGTGCATAAACTTATTTCAAAACAGCCGAAAAATTATCCCACTAGAATTTCATTTACATTGGCTTTTCTTCCTAATACTATATATCTACTGCACTTCACACTAAAATATTCTTTCTAAAATATTTTCAGTTTCTCAGTAGCATAAGAACTATGGTAATGGATATTTCATATAAATGATTTTCCATAACAACTAAACTATGAATCTCAAAAGATTCAAATAACACACTCTAATCATGTAGAATACACTTTAAATCTGGTGACATGGAGAGAATAAAAGTAGTGAAAGTTTTTAGAATAAAGTTGAAAAAAAAAAAAAACTTATTGAATTTGATCCTTTTGGGTCTGGTGTACAACTAATAGTACATGCCTTTTCGTCGAGTAACATTTTGTCATAGCAAAAGCGGTAGCGTTTGGTATAATATGTTTAAGAAATTTAAAATGCAAACGTCTTTTAGAAATTTCTAGCGAACCAGCTGACGTACGACTGTGATTTTTTTTTTCAAAAGATAGAACTCGACGAGACGAATAAAATGATAGCATTAAAAATTATCGTAGTTTACTGTAGTTTTTTTTTTTTTTTTTTTAATGTTTAACGAAAAAATGAAGACGTAAAATTTAAGAAGCGATATTGATCCTGTGAATGGATTAACTCCATTTATGGCTTATTTTAATCCCTTTGGTAAAACTTAAAATAAGTTTTTTTTTAATCTTTGTATGTTTGACGATAGCTGAGAAAATCGAATTTGTGTCTTAAAGCTCCAGTTGAACATTGTTTCTTGCTTTTGCTGTTATAGTGTTTTTTATTCATTGATAGCAAATTTAAATAAATAAATATATATTTTTTGTACGTAACATATTTCATTCAAATTAAATAAATCACACGATAAACATGGTTATTTGTTTTTATTGAGAAATATTTAGTTTCAGTTCTTTCAATAAAGTTGTGAGCTCACTGTAATTTTTTTCGTTCAACTCCTTCGTTTATTTTTCAGACATCATGCATTTTATATGACAATGCCATAACTTTCTTAATTATTCTAATACGAGAATAAAATTTTAACAGCAGCAAATATTTTGCTTTTCAAAATATAAAAAATCTTCAGCTTTATTCAAAAAATTTTAATGACAAGTATTAAAAAATGCTCTGGTGGATAACAAAAAAGGTTAATGTGTTTTTAAATATGAAAAAATGTTTGAAAAATGCTTTTAATTGAGCATGAGAAAGGACAAAGGGTCCCCTCTTGGCTTCAGCTCACTGTCAATGCCAAATTAAAAAAATCCTATTTGCGCTTTTTCCATATAAAATAAATTTGCGTAAAACTTCTCGTCTTTCTTTTTAGTATAATTTTCAATCTTGCTTTACATGTGAACTGCACTGTTGATTTTGCATTTCAACTGCTCTACAAATCAATTTTATGTGCAGTTCTACGCTGCGGGCATACTTGGTGGCAATGCAATGAGTATGATACGCTGCAGGAACTAATGTTTCTAGTACTATTTCACCTTACATTCATGTTTAATTACGCTGCGTTTTTTCTGGCTACGTCTTTGCAGTACACATTTTTATAGTAATTGTGACTAATATCTTTTATATGGAAAAGCGCAAATATATATATATATTTTTTCAAATTTCGCATTGACAGTGAGCTGCAGCTAAGGAGGGACACTTTGTCCTTTCTCATGCTCAATTAGAAGCACTTGTCAAACACTTTTTCATACTTAAAAACATATTAACCTTTTTTGTTATTCATCAGAGCATTTTTTAATACTTGTTTTAACAATTACCTTTGTTATTTTCTAATATTGAAATGATAGTAAATGGATATGACTTTCTTATTAAGACTTCATTTAGATTTTGACATTTAGTAATAATAATAATAGTAATAATATACTTAATTTTCTTTACACCTTTTGTGATTCCTTTATTTTATACATATATTTTAGTCTTTAAATTTAAAATATAGGTTACTTTTCTGTGCGAATCATATGTCATAAAACGCAAAAAATATTAGAAAATTGTTTTATCTGTTAAACTCCGTTGTAATACGATGTTTTCGAAAAATCTCACGAATCCAAAACTTCCTTCTTGTAATGACAGAATAGCATAAAAATGATCTCACTTTATAGTCTTACACCTAAAATCAAATGTATGTTAATCTACGATGGAAAAAAATATTCCATATTTTCAAATTACTGTGAAATAACTTCCAAAAATTTTTATTTAAACAAATATTTAATGTAGTTTAAAACTTCTCTCCTAAAGGTATGAGAAATGCATATAATAGTGTATAAAGACATGCTTTGCGTTCTGTGTAACATTATATAAAACAGAAACAACCAAAAAAAATCTCTTCAGACTCAGCTGTTAAGCAAGCATTGGTTAATAAAATGGTAAATTTTATTTTGTTGCTACATAAACTTATTTCAAAACAGGACGAAAGGTTATGCCACTAGAATTTCATTGGCTTTTCTTACTAACACTACTGCACTTAGGGCTAAAATATTTACAGTTTTCTGTGTGGCATAAGAACTATGGTAATGGATATTTCATATAAATAATTTTCCAAAACGCATATACAGTGGGTCCCAAAATATTCAAAGACACTTTAATCAGGAGATAATGTAGAATACAAACAGTGAAAGTGTTCAGAATAAAATTGAAAAAAAAAAAAAAAAAAGAGTAATTTATTGAATTTATAGTTTTTTAAGAGGTATTGATATTGAGCTATCGCTATTCTTGAATAATGCCGCAAAGCAGCGCTACCTCTAGGTCGATTTATATCAAAAAGTAATCAATGCCAAATTAAATCTGGGACTAGTGGAATACAAAATTTTATAAAAGTCACTGCATCAGCTCTTGTGATGTTGAGATATAGTTATTGCAGAAACCGTGAAAAATGGAGCTCAAAGTACTTATGGTCAATGTACACAAAAAAGTATCCAACCCACTAAAAAATAAGTATAGAAAAACTGTAGGCAATTTGCGAAAAAATCTATAGTAAATCCATAGGCAGATGGCCCATTCCGCAGATACTTATGAGAAAATTTTATTATTCATATTTTTGTAAAATTCCTGAAGAAAAAGAAGATTTTTTCAAATAATGTTAAGATTAATTTTATTGGGACAGCACCAGTTTATATCAGGAATTAACTGAATCTAAAATTTTATTAAATTTTTTTCATTAATTCTTGAGATAGATCGCCCACAAAATTTGTGTTACATACGGACAAAGTCACTGACATTCTTTTTATAAACACATATTTTTCGACTCGTTGACCTCTAAACGTGTAAATCTTTCAAAAAAAAAAAAAAAAAAAAAAAAAAAATCACGAATCCAATACTTTCTTCTTGTAAAGACAGAAGAAAGTAAAAATTATCTCCCTTTAATGTTTTACCCCTAAAAGTCAATTATATGGTAAGCTACGATGGAAAAAATATCGCAGGGAATTCTGCAAATGCATATTTTAAAATTTTCATAACTTCCAAAAAGTCTTATTTAAAAAAAATGTTTAATGTAATTTAAAACTTCTCCCCAAAAGTATGAGAATTCATATGAAAATGTATAAAGGCATACTTTACATTCTGTGCAACTTTATTTTAAAAAGAAATAAGAAAAAAAATTGAGACTCAGCTGTTAAAGTAAGTGTTGCATAATAAAACGGTAAATTTTATTTTGTTACTGTGCATAAACTTCTTTCAAAACAGGACGAAAACATTATCTCACTAGAATTTCATTTACGTTGGCTTCTCTTCCTAACACTATATATCTACTGCACTTAAGACTACAATATTCTTTCTAAAATATTTACAGTTTTTGAGTAGCATAAGTACTAAGGTAATGGAAGTTTCATATAAATAATATTCCATAACAACTATAAAGTGTGTCTAAAAAGATTCAAACACACTTTAACCATGTAGAATACACTTTAATCCTGGTGACATGTAGAGAATAGAAATAGTGAAAGTGTTCAGAATTAAGCTGAAATAAAGAATAATTTATTGAATTTGATGCCTTCGGGTCTGGTGTGCAATTAATAGTACATGTCTTTTCTTCGTGTATTATTTTGTTTTAACAATTATCTTTGATACTTTCTACATAGAAATCATAGAAAATGGCCATGCCTTTTTTATTAAGACTTCATTTAGGTTTTGACATTTAGTAATAATAATAATAGTAATAGTATACTTTATTCTCTTTGCACCCTTTGCTATTCCTTTATTTTATACATAAATATTTATTCTTTAAATTTAAAATATAGGTTATTTTTCTGAACGTATCATGTGTCATAAAAAATAAAAAAATATTAGAAAGTCGTTGTAATAGCTGTTAAATCCTGTTGTAGTAAGGTGTTTCCGAAAATTTTCATGAATCCTATACTTCCTTCTTGTTAAGATAAAATAACGTAAAAATTATCTGACTTTAGTGTCTTACGCCGAAAATCAATTATATGTTAAGCTACGATGAAAAGAATTATCACCAGGAATTCTGTATTGCATATTTTCAAATGACTGTGAAACAACTTCAAAAAAGTTTTAGTTAAACAAATGTTTAATGCAGTTTAAAACTTCTCCCCGAAAGTATGAGAAATACACATAACAGTGTATAAAAGCTTACATTGCATTCTGTGCAACATCACATAAAACAGAAACAAGCTAAGAAATTCTTCAGACTCAGCTGTTAAAGTAAGCATTGCATAATAAAACTGTAAATTTTATTTTGTCGCTACATAAACTTATTTCAAAATAGGCCGAAAACATTATCCCACTAGAATTTCATTTACATTGGTTTTTCTTACTAACAACTATATATCTACTGCACTTAAGACTAAAATATTTAAAAGTTTCTGAGTAACATAAGAACTATGGTAATGGAAATTTCATATTAATAATTTTCGATTACGACTATGAGTGTGTCCCAAAAGATTCAAATACACTTTTATCATTATCTGGATATAATGTAGAGAATAGAAACAATGAAAGTGTTGGAAAAAAATTATCGCCAAGAATTCTGAAATGTTCGTTAAACAACTTCCAAAAAATTTTATTTAAGCAAATGTTTAATGCAATTTAAAACTTCTCAAAAATATGAGAAATAACAGTGTATAAAGGCATGCTTTGCATTCTGTGCAACATTATATAAAACAAAAACAACCAAAATAGTTCTTCAGACTCAAATGTTGAAGTAAGCGTTGCATAATTAAACTGTAAATTTAATTTTATTACTGCATAAACTTATTTCAAAACAGGCCGAAAACATTATCCCCCTAGAATTTCATTTAAGTTGGCTTTTCTTCCTAACTCTCTATATATATCTGCTGCACTTAAGACTAAAATATTCTTTCTAAAATATTTATAGTTTGTGAATAGCATAAGAACTATGGTAATGGAATTTTCATATAAATACTTTTTAACCACTATACGGTGTGTCCCAAAAAATTCAAACACACTTTAATCATGTACCGGGAGATAATGTAGAGAATAGAAACAATGAAAGTGTTCAGAATACAGTTGTAAAAAAGAATAATTTATTGAATTTAATTTTTTTTAATTTGTCCTTTAAAGAGTTTACACATCTCTACATTATATGTAAGGAAGAAACATGTGTGGTATATCAAGCTGTGTAACTTCTAAAAAGAAGTCGCCTTTAAAACCTGCGAAGGGCGCCGCGTTGGACAACCCTTCTGTATACGATCTTCAACTATTTCGTGGAAATACATTGGCAGTCTAATCAATTATATATTTTCTTTATTTTCACTGAAAAAATAGAAAAATCCTCGTAAGTCAGTGTTTTTTTTTAAATTTATATTTATTCAATCAATGATTAAGAAACCCGTATGTAGTTTTTGTAATAATTTTGTTGCAGTAAAAAGTAAATTTTCCATACTACCTAATTTATGCAGTGACGAGGTATCAAAATTAAGTAAAAGTATATATATACTTTTTTAATAATTGGCTGGACAATTTTAATAATATTTTCGCATTATTTTTCTTTTTTGACTACTTTACTTTTCTATTTTAGATTGCTAACTTTTCTGCAGGTAAGACATTAAAGTGTTTTTTAACATTTTCGTGGTAAATATATTTAATTGGTAATTTGGGTAAATATATTTATTTTAAATCAATATATTAATCTTACATTTTATTATCTCATACATTTTACTCAGCAACAATAAAATGATTAAATTTTGAATAATTCAAGCTAAAATGATTTTTTTTAAAAATTTGATGAATTCATTAAAGCATTTATTTAATTTATAAATGCACAACAGAAAAAGATCAACTTTTCTATTGTGCTATTGTCGAACACTGCTAAGACTAAATCAAAGAAGTGTTATTAATATACATTTTAACAAGGGCAAGTTCACTAAGAAAATGCTCGGATATTACAATTCAATTGTTTGAGAACCTTTAGAAATTATATACAAAAGTAATAACACTTTTAACGATATTTTTTCTTACAATATTCCGAAAATCTGGATTAATGCAATAAATTAGAATAACAGTTTTCAACCCACCAGCCAATCTACCATAAACTGCATTTTTGAATATTTCACCGTGACTTTTTGACTTGAAAAGGACTCAGTTCTCTGTTTTGTATTTTATATTATATTAAACCCTGATGATGAATAGCAGTGTACTTGAACTACTAGGTTTTTATATGCGCAATTTTTGTATTTTATGCATTTTAAACTTAACAGCGTATCAACATCTTCCAGTATAATTTTGACTGGTATAATCATAATTTTCTGTTTGGGAGATTTAATTAAAAGGAAAGTAATATTTATGTATTAGTAGAAATAATTTTTTTTTAAAATCATGTTGAACCATATTTATAAAATTTAAATAAGCCGGTTATATATTATTATATGATTGACAGTAATTTAAAGGTTCTGTTTTCAAAGAAACTGGAGTTCTTTTGCATCCATGGACTTTATGCATATGACTTCAGATCATCGGCACATTCTCTGCACGTCACACTAACGGTATGCCAATCTGTTATTCTAACCATTGTACCGCTAGAATGACAATCTGCACATGCGCAAACATTGCTAGCAGGCGTTAACTCACACTCCATAGACTGCTATGGTAATGTTAAACAGTAAATAACAGCAGCATACGAATAATTTTTACCTCGACTTCGGTTTGCGCGCATAACGTCCATTTGTATGCAGTGGTATAATCGTAAATAAAAAAGAACAGATGGTATACATTTTAGCAGAGAGTATACGCTCAAGACAAAGATTATAGCCTAGAGTGTACATGCTATAAATTTCTGGAGAAATAGAGGGTATAGGTATAGGGTACTTCTTAACAAAATCCAGAAGGTATACGGCGTATACCCGCATATACATCATTTGTTTGTAAGTGATGCAAAGGTGTTCAGAGAAAAGAATCTGTGCCATGAAATGTTAGTTCGAATTTTAATTGAATTCTGAATTCTACAAGAGATTCATATAATGTAAATAAGAAGCTTGCGAAAGCCTTTTCTAAATTTCATTCACGTTATTCACTAAGTTTACGTGTTAAAAACGAGAAATTATACATTCTGTTGTGAATTTTTGTTTTTTCTTTATGATTTAATATTAATTCTTTATAATTTTAATTGATCAAAAATGCGATTAATAGCTCCCTCGATAATAATTTTTCAAACCTTCTTTCTTACAAATTTTTCAATTTTAAAATTTACAAGTGTTTCATTAAAAAAATATTTTAAAAATATAAAGGTTAAAAAAAAATTGGAGAACTGATGAGTAATTGGAATATTTATAATTCAGCAACATGCGAATAATTCAAATGGATGATTTCAAAGCAATCAATCCTATATTGTATCAAATATTGTCCTAAAGTATTCATCATTGAGAAAATTCAAATCGAACTGTATGGGTATTCTAAGAAGAGTTTGATTCGATGATTTGAGACGATTGATTTAAGACGAAATATTGAAAATTCACGAAAATCCTGTTCACTATTATGGCATTTGTGGTAATAGTATAGTCAGCAACTTATCTGATTTAAGAGGCCACTCGAGTTATTGAAAAACACGATAATCTTAAGTTCGTGTGGGTGTTATTTTCAAATATCTCGTTCAAATTGTATTATTTTTGAGCTTTTTTATTACTATTATTTTTTCATACGATAACTGAGAATGATCTACAACGGGATTAGTTTTTACTTTTTCAGTTTTGGTTATATATATTTTTTATATTATGATAGTTTCAGTTCCAGAACCGGTTCCATAAGTTAAAGTAATATATACATATATATATATACCTGATTGGTTGAAAATCTGAGTCATTGTTGGAAAAATCTGCAACGGAAATCGAAAAAGTAAAAAACGACCATTGTACAGATCAATCTCAGCTAGCTACTGAAAAAAAAAATGTTTACAAACACTTAAATGCAAACGAAATACCTTAAAAAATTCTTCAAAAGAATTAGCGCATAATTGTTCTCGCATAAGTGAATTAGCTTCTTAACCCTTTCCGGCACGGGTAAATTCTATTAGTAAAATGAGAAATTATCGATTGCCACCGGAATTTACAAACGGTTTTTTTTTTAGAAATTTAGAATTCCTTAATTTAAGCTTTCATTGTAAAAGCAAAATTTTATTAAAAATATTATTGATGCCGTTTGCAAGTTTTGAATTAAAATTAGGCATCCCAGACCAGGCACAGTGTGACGGAAAGGGTTAGGGTCACGAAGTCTGTTTTTGTTCTAATTTGTTATCACATGGTAGCTATAACATATTTTGTGAATACCGTTTACAATGTGTTCTACTGGCGTATTTTCTTTATCTTTATAAGGTAGTGATTATTAATTCTGCAAAGAATTAAAAGGAGTTTAAAAATTATTCTGTTGAATAGATGTTGTTGTGCAGAGTAAAGTAAGCACATAATTTAAAGCTCTTTAAAGTAAGTATATAATTTAAAATTATAATTTTTTTTTAGTTATTTATTTATGTAACTCAGGCGTGATAATGTCCAGTCGAAATCTTATTTTTTTTATTAATTCTCTACCGGATAATTAACAAAAATTCACTCAAATATAATATTTTTCGAATAAAATAAATAATCATGCATTAAAAGGTTAAAAAAACATATTGATTGAAATGAAATTACTAAACTATTATTTTATTATAGATAGTTTTGCTATGTATAAAATATTATATTGTCTTTTTTTAAAAATCTAACATGATATTGCATCAAAATAATTTGCTAAAGATGCACACACGAGTTAGCATACAACAACAACTCTTCTGCAAGTCAAAGGAGTAGGCCACAGAACACACTTCAGGTCAGACTATGAACAACTTAATTAAAATAATACACTTTGTAAAAATCACCATAAGATAAAAAACAATGCAGGACGCGTTTCGAGCTAAACAATAATAGCTCGTCATTTGCTCCATTAGGGGACAATATCAGAGATAAACTGACATTGTCGCCTTACAGACCCGTGTTTCAACTGATGACGAGTTGTTATTGTTTTAGCTTGAAACACGTCCTGCATTGTTTTTTCATTTGGTGGTGATTTTTACAAAGTGTATTATTTTAATTATTAATTATTACCTGTGTTTTCGGTGTTTTTCACTGTGAACAGTTCAGTCATAAAAATAATATGACGTTGATGCATCTGATCTCTTTCGGTGTAGTATAGAATTGAAACGTAAAAGTAAACTTTGTAATGAATAAGATGCAGGGTTCTCGCTGTCGCTCGCCATTGCACCAAATTGCTACTAAATTCTTCATTTGGCGAGTAAACTAGCGATTAGTTTCGACAAATTGCTAGTGCTCAAACTTTGCCTTTTCTTTCTTTTCTTTTTCATTTTTCATACATATGCATCTATACATATTTTTAATATATTTACAGCGGATAGTTGAAATTATTATCAATCATTGTTGCAGTAAACAAAGCTTGTTGAAAAAAAGGGGATACATTAAACGATTAAAGATAATTTTATTAGTGTTACACGGCGAATCTGTTTTGCTAATACTTTTTTCATTTGGCGAATGTTTTTAGGTGCGTTCGTAATTATGTAAATACGTAGCACCTATTGTTGTCACTCAGTCCGTCCGTCTGTCTGTCCGTCTGTCTGTCTGTCTGTCTGTCCGTCCGAATATAACAACGCAAAAACTACCCAACCGAATCGTTTGAAATTTGAAATATATAATTATAACATAATTTCGTCGAGTCATTTCAAATTTTATGAAAATCGGATGGATAGATCAATTACAGGGACAATCAAAAGGATTCCGTTACATTGCGGTCAATGGGGAAAAAAGTTTCAAATGCATTTTAATCGTTTGAAATTTAAAATACATAATTATTATATAATTTTATTGAGTTATTTCAAATTTTTTGACAATCGGGTGCATAGATCAATTACAGGGGCAATCAAAAATATTCAATTACATCACGGTCAATAGGGAAAAAGTTTCAAATGTATTTTATACGTTTGAAATTTTAAAAGGCATAATTATTACATAATTTTGCCGAGTTATTTCACATTTTATGAAAATCGGATGCATAGATCATTTACAGGGACAATCAGAAGTATTCCGTTACATTACGGTCAATGGGGAAAAATGTTTCAAATGCGTTTTAATGGTGCTACACTCATTCGAACTTAATAAAATTTATTTGAAACTATAAAGTACATATTATAATATACATTTTACATAATTTGTGGTGAAAAGAACATTTGTTATTTATTTACAAGGCCACACAAAGGTATTCAATTACATAATGGTAAAGAGAGAACATTGTTTGATGAGCGTTTTAATTGTAATTCACTATTTACAATTTTATGTGATTGATATATGAGAGTAATATTTTTAAAACTTCGTTTTCGTACGAACGCACCTCATTTGCTACGCTTCACGTGCAATTTCCAACTTGTTTATTTTTAATTAGCCAAATTACTAACGTTTGTTAAATGTCAGCGAGAACACTAAGATGGAAAAAGAAAACTCTAACTTTTAAAATCTAAAGCTAAAAATCAAAAATTAATAAAACCATAAAACTAAACAGAATATTTTATATTGATTCAATCATACAACACTCAATATAAACTAAAAAAATTTCACTGTTTTATTTAAAATGCGACAGAAATAATTAAAAAAATATACTAAAGTTAAAACTATTCATTTCATTTTTAAAACTTCTAGATACTTTCAGCCTGCATTTTTCTTGAGGTCATAGAATATTTTAATCGCAATCAGAGAATATTTTAATATTGTCTATTGATTTTTACAAATGCATCACTTCGTTTTCAGATGAAAAAGTCATTAGTTGTTATAGTTGAAAATAAAAGTAGCAGTATCTTGAATTAAGCTTAAACAGAGAAAAACATGTATTAACTGCAGTTCTATTTAATTTATTACATCAATTTGTTCTCATACGTCACTTTCCTTTTTGGCCCTGCTATGTGTTTGCCCGTTTTTCTGTTTCCCTAAAACAACTTAAATCTCTTTTAGACAAAAATATATTTAGCGTAATTGTATTTTAACATGCACGTCAAATAACGAAGGATGAAGTGCATAATAGAAACAAAGGGAGAAACAAACAAACAAAAAAATAATATTAATTTTATAAGCATTATGAAAATGCAGAAAAGTACTCAATATGTTCAGAGGATTAAATGCCAACTGGACAGTCCGAAGTAGCAGTGTTTCAAATTAAACCACTGAGCTCAACAATAATACGGAGAGCCAACTCCCTATTCTGATACATTGAATCCAGCGTTCCGCACAGGAATACAATGCCAAAGATTTTCCGACGAAAAATCTTTGACAAAACATAGATTTCCTCCCATAGGATAGTATGGAGTAGATATTTTCAAACTGAATTTTCTTTTAAAATTAAGACGAAATTGCTACAATTTTCTCTGATATATATTATTTTATTAAAAATCTATTGAATTCACTTAAATTCGTCGCAAATTTTAATTTGATATTAGTTAAAAAGGAAGTTTTGTTAAACTCAGCAAAAAATAAAGAAACATTTGTTAAATATTGGTCAGAAAAATAAAAAAAAAATATAGAAATAAACAGAAATAATAAAAAGTTTGCGAAATTTTTTAAAAAAATGCTTGTAATAGTAAGAAAAATGGAGGACTCATTACTTGTGCTCTTTGAAAAATGTGATGCGGTCCCGGAAGAAAGTGGACCAATGAGTAGGCTCTCTGTATTATATATGGAGATCAGTGGATTAAACTTAACAGTAGAGAACTGAAAACAATGTACATTTAACACTCTGACTCCAAGCAAATTAAAAGCGTTAATTTGTACAAAAACAGATCCAACACAGAAAGATGAATTAGCTGGTACATGTGCTGTGTTTTAGAACTGATAACAATAGAATAATGGAATTCACAGGAATGACTAAAAGAAAAAGAAAGAATGAAAGAGTAAAAAGCTGATATAAAATTTTATCGTTAATTAACAACTCTCACGCATTTACATTTTTATCGGAATATCACAATAAATTTTGATTATGCAAAAATTAGATGTACCCAACATTCAATTACTATGCATCCACTATCAGAGAATTTCAAGGAAATCCTAAGTAGAAACAATCAAGTATGTAACGACGGACTACCGTACAATATTCTAAATTTATGGTTAACTATTCTAAAAACAAACCTTGAAAACTGGAACAAATTTACTTATTAAAATAATGGTACGGCAGTAAAATATTTCCCTTTAAGGGGACTTAATTGATGGGGAAAAAATTAAAAATCTCATAGCATCCTACGGAAAAAATACTTATAATTTTTATTCATCCAAATTTGGAAATTTCAACTGTATTTTTTATCAGCATATAGATAATAAGTTTTTTTTTCTTATTCCTCTATAAGCTTAATACTTTAAGATAATTATGAGTATTTTAAAATTTGTGTTGAAGTTTCAAAAATTTCGAAAACTATTAAAAGAGAGTTCCTTATTAGCTTTTAACTTTGGACTAAAAAAATACATAAAAACTTGCAGGTTATAGAAGAATAACGAACTTTTCTATCTATTTGCCGAAAAAAAGATATTGCTAGAATTTCCAAATTTAGATGAACAAGAAGGAAACATATTTTTTCCATAGGATATAATAGGGGATTTCACTTTTTTCTTCCTCTGCAGTTAAGTCGCCTTCAGCAAATTTAAGCTGAAACACTACTACAAAAAAATTGAGCCACATATTTAAAAATTAAAATGATCCATGCGGACAAAGTGATGTAATAAAATAAATTGAACTACATTTAATATATATTTTCCTCTATTTAAGTTCAATCGAAAGGACTTCTAATTCTGCTTTCGACTATAATAATTATTAGCTTTTTCATTATAAAATGAAGTGATGCATTTGTACAAAGGGACAGCAAATACTTATTAAAATTCTCTAATGATGGTCTCGAGGAAAATGCAGGCCAAAAGCGCTAAAAAGTTTTAAATAAAATGTATACGCATATTTTAGCTCATAATATCTCTTTTATTATTTTAATCGCCTTTTAAGTAAAACATTGAGCTTTTTAAATTTCATATATTATATATTTTATTATCAAAAATTGATTATTCAGGGTTTCTTGATATTACATGCATAGAGAATTTGTGAAATTGAATACATGTTTGAAATATTTAAAAAAAACATCAATTTTTTAAAAATATATAGCGTAAAAACTTTGAAGTTTCAAAAATATATTGTAATAATGATTTCCACTCTGCGTGGTTAGTCCGTAACAATCAAAAACACAACACGATATCAATAAAATATCCAGTACTACAACTATGCAAAAAGAAATTTATCGAATATTTCAAAATTATTTTTGTAGGGGAGACAGGGGCTAGTTGTGCCAGGGGCAAATTGTGCCATCTTGCTTTCTGACTTAGCCAATAGATTGCAACACCTGTCATGTCATATGGGTGAAGAAGTTGATTGTCTAAATGTGCTGTGTATTTTTTTAAGAATAGCGTCGCGTTGATTTCGAGATAAAAATATTTATCTTGTTTTCTATCGTAAAAGTAAATTGTCCGACTTACATTTGAATCGTCATTGCCACTAACGATACTGAGGTATGTAAACTTGTAACGAAAGGATGCACATACTGGGTGTCATTTGTGACGCGAGGGTGGTTAAATGCAGACATAACTGGAGATATAAATTAAAACCAGTTTATTTAAACTGTTAGGGCTGATGGGGAAGTGGAGCTTTCAGTTCGTTAATTTCGATAACTAGTCACAATACTAAAAGATTAAACTCATAAGTATACTCACAGCTCCGGCACTAGACTCTATCGGGGCACTTCGAATCAACTTCTCACTTAGACTTCAGCTAAACTGCTAGATAAAAGCTTTATTAGACAGCCCGTGGCTGTAACACACTCTTTATTGTCTAAAATACTCAACGTAACTAAATTATCTCTTACCAACGGCAATCTCCATGAATAGCTCTGCTCTGAATAAACTAAGTTGGCGAACGCTGCTAGTTATTTCACTTCGAAACTCCTCGCTACTTCACTGGAGGCTAAATAAAAACCTTCTATAACTCAATCTAAAATCAATTCACTGCTTGTCAGTTTACGCCGCTACTCACTACCCACTAGCTGGCTTGCGCCGCTACACACACTCCCTAGATGGCTTGTGCCGCTACTCACCTCTCACATTCCAACTCCAAGCTTTTATATGCTGCAAATTGAGATACTATAAATTTGCATATCACTCCTAACCGCGACATAACTTGTAGAATCGAGGAAGACACACAGACTCTAGAAAGTTAAAGTAAAAGAAAGGATAGATGTCGCTTCCACGCTACACATGTTAAATCATTGACGTCCCGATCTCACAAAAATTCTAGAGTGCCTTTATGCAAAGGACACTCCTGCACAACCCCCCCTCGGACTTTACAGAGAAAAAGGACTGGGCAAAATGCATGCCCTGGACTTTTTCTTGTTATAAATTTCAAACCGTACAAAAAACAAACTGATGGGTGAAATTTCGTATTGAAACATAACTTTCAAAATATTACACTTTAACCCATCACTACGAAATCATCAGTTTGCACCAAAATTCACACATTCAATCCAATCATCCTCCTATCTTAAAAATAGCCTCTATCAAACTTATAAAACTCCTAACACCTTCAAAACTAATTTCTTTAAAAAACACCCACTCCACTGGGAGTGCTAAAATTCATCAAAACATTGAACTTGCGAAATTTTCCTCAATACGTAATTGCGACTGCAACTTTACCAAAAATTTCTCCATAAAAAGTTTCCTAACACTCGCATAAAGTCCAAAAAAATCCCATGCGCAAAAATTTTCCTCAGCAAAACTCGTAACTCATCTAAAATAAAACTTACTCCATACTGAAATTACTCCGTGCTACTACGTAATGCCTAAATACCCACCAGCCAATGAACTAACACCCAAAAATTAGTTAAAACCAGCTCCACTTGAACAACATTTGGGTTAACATACGTACAGCTTCACATAGCTGTGCTTATGCAATAATCTAAATGATCAAATTTACAACACAAAGTGACATCATCACATATAACTCTTCATCTGTATTAACTAAAAAAGAAATAGCAGTATCGAAACATAACACAGGTATACTTCCTAGCAAGAAAATCACATTAACTTTCAATTTTAATACAATATAATTTCATATACAAGTGTAACATAAAAATTCGCAACTTGCGGAAAACTACTCCCAATTAAAGTACAAACGCAACGCATAAACCACGAACGATAAGAAGTTAATTCATTAAATGTTAGTATAAAAGACAGAAACGCGTGTCAAGGAATTCTTGACCGCAAAACACGTGCCCGCCTAATCCGTGGCGCGTGTACAAAATAACCCAAATTACTATCTATAACTTTCTGAAAATTAAACATACATTAACATACATATTATAACACATGAACACTATAACAATATAATAACATTTTAACAACTAACATAACAATTTAACAATAGATCTAGAATTTCTCAAAGCAGTTAAGACAAAACTTTCAAACATACATAAAAGTAACAAATTTGCAAACAAATTTTGAACACAATTACGCACCATTCGTGAATCCGTCAAAAAATTCCAAAAATAACCAAAAATACAAAACAGTCTATCTGCTTTTCATTCCTTCATATTGCTACCACATAAATGCACTCTAATAAAAATTTAATAAAGAACATCATCACCCATTTAGAGAGACGATTCGCTGCTAGCCGGCTTCATACTACAGGATGGCTTTCTCCTCTTGTACCAGAATCCTTGCACGAATGATCTTTCGTCATCAGAGCTGTACGGTGACGCAACAGTTGACTATCGTGCCTGCAGCCTGGTCCTGAATGGATTCCGTGGGACATTTGTAGACTCCACTCGACGACTCCGCTCCGATAGGTTCGCTGGGGTCACTCCATGGCGAGATTCATTCTGGCAAGAAGTCAGATTTAAGAGTTCGTTTAACAGTTTGAAGAGTGTCCATATAAGGTTTTTTACGAGGATTAAGTGCTGAAGAAATCGAACTATTGGATAACTTATGTTTTTGAGGCTGCTCTCGAACTATTGGAGGAACGGGTCGGTTTATGATCGTTTGCTTTTTATGGCATACTGAATCTGACGTATTTGACCATGTTCTCTTATTTTTATTATCATACTTAGCTCTAGGTTGGACAGACTTTCTACTTTCAATAACAGTATTTGGAGCTGTCTGATCAGATTTTCTTTTTGAATATTGATGAAAAGAATTAGATGAAGAAGTGCTGGACTCCGGACACTCATTGGATCGGGAATTTTGCGAAACACCGCTCGACACATGGAACCTTCACTACCATTTTCTCTAAACTTATAAACTCAAACCTGATCCAGATTAACCGTCATTCTTTCACCATTGACATTTACAACCAGAAACTTTTTAAAGAAATGCAGACTAATTCCTCTATCTTCATATAATCCACACAAACTATATAATGCACAGTTAACCCATCTAACACACAAATCTCCCAACATGTCTTAACGGAACGAATTTCCACTTCTAAATCCACCGAACCCTTATTATCACAATCTACTCCCTGCGCCGACTGAACCACCAGACTTGACCTCTTCAATTTTTTATACGAAAGATATTTACGATAGCAATCATGAGAAATAAAAGACTTATCTGCCCCTGTATCGAAGACACTTTTAACGACAACACCATCTAACACGATTAACACTTCAAGTAACTCCACCGGATTAATAGTCACTATATTCAAATTTACAGAAGGCTTTTCCACTTTAACCTGTGACTGCATACCTTCCGAAATACAGCCACCTACCAGTTTAATTGATCCGAACTCTTAACACATCTCCTTTGCATTGATCTAGCACAGGAATTCTCCTCAGAAGTTAATCTCCTTACTCGCGAAGAAACCTTCTTTTCATATCCACCCCCTCTCGGACTATAACCACTATTTCGCCTATTTCCATCCATATTTCTGTTACCATTTCTAAAATTACTAACACCACCAAAATTCCTGTTACCATTACCAGTATTCGACACATTACGACCAAATCCATAATTACCATTACTCATATCATTACGCATAAGTCGCTGTCCCCCTCTCAAAAAATTACTCTCCCCCTCATTTCTCAAATAACTTTCCGTGACAGGTCTCTGTCGAGGGCTACGCCAATCCCATTGATCCGAGCTATGCCGAACCTCATACTTCAATAAAATTTGGTGCATTTCAGAAAAGTTCTTAGGTGCTCTAATCTCGATATAGTCCTGTATATTCGTATTAAATAGAGGAAGAACTATGTCCAATAATTCCTCAAATGTGATATCTAAATCTAACTTATTTTTCAATTCAAGCTTACGTAGGTAAAACTTTGACGCTGATTCATAAATATTGTGCTTACTGCAATAAAATTCTTTCCTTAAAATAATTTTATCTTTGACGGGCGGAAATGCCCTCTTTAGCTCAATTACAGTCTGCTCAAATCGTTTAGTTTAATCATTAACTAAGAATTTTCCTATATTTTCTAACCAAAAAAGTGCTTCGCCCTTGAGTGAGCATTTAAGCACTATATATCTATTATTCTCAGGTATATTATTAAACAAAATATAATCATCTAATTTTACCAAAAATTTATTTATGTAACCTTCACCCGTAAAATAAACTCGTGGTACAACCTCACAATCTCCGACTCTCTGTTGGGCGCCATTTGTAAAGGAAGGATGCACATACTGGGTATGTCATTTGTGACGTGAGGGTGGTTAAATGCAGACATAACTCGAGATATAAATTAAAACCAGTTTATTTAAACTGTTAGGGCTGATGGGGAAGTGGAGCTTTCAGTTCGTTAATTTCGATAACTAGTCACAATACTAAAAGATTAAACTCATAAATATACTCACAGCTCTGGCACTAGACTCAGTCGGGGCACTTCGAATCAACTTCTCACTTAGACTTCAGCTAGACTGCTAGATAAAAGTTTTATTAGACAGCCCGTGGCTGTAACACACTCTTTATTGTCTAAAATACTCAACGTAACTAAATTAACTCTTACCAACGGCAATCTCCTTGAATAGCTCTGCTCTGAATAAACTAAGTCGGCAAACGCTGCTAGTTATTTCACTTCGAAAACCCTCGCTACTTCATTGGAGGCTAAATAATAACTTGCTATAACTCAATCTAAAATCAGTTCACTGTTTGTCGGCTTACGCTGCTACTCACTACCACCTAGCTAGCTTGCGCCGCTATACACACTCCCTAGCTGACTTGCGCTGCTACTCAGCACTCACATTACAACTCCAAGCTTTTATATGCTGCAAACTGAGATACTTTAAATTTGCATATTTCTCCTAACCGCGACATAACTTGTAGAGGAAGACACACACGCTTTAGAAAATTAAAGTAAAAGAGAGGATAGATGTCGCTTCCACGCTACACATGTTAAATCATTGACGTCACGATCTCACAAAATTGCTAGATATCCTTTATGCAAAGGACACTCCCTCACAAACTTTCCTAACATTATTTAGATGCTTATATTTTGAGCTCTTATTCTATGTATTTCATTTGTTAATCATGCCAACATTTCGGAAACTAATGGATAAAGTTCAAAATGGCGTAACACGGGGCTAGTTGTGACGAAGTCTAAGGGGCACATTGTGACGGTGTCCTTACTTATCCCAGCATAAATTTTAATGAAAGCTTTTAAATTTCAGAAAAAATGGTGCGAAATTACAAGAGGTGTACTGAAAGAGCTATCTATTGGTAATATGAGCGTTAAAGACCAGAATGACAATGAAACAAAAATTAGTAAATACATAAATGTTAATAAACCAAGCACTTCAGAAATAACTTTAATCTACAATGGTAAGATTGCAGGACCGTCTTCAGAAGTAAGAAATGTCATTGAATTAGATGATTCTATGATAACTAATAATAGCAATGTGTCAGTGGTAAGTTTTACAGAAATAAGACCACTTCCTAAAGCAAGACCTCAAAAAGACAAACGATTTATTATTGAATGTTTGAAATCTGCCATTCCAACAAGCACACCTTTAAAAGAGAAAATTCCAGCAGTACAAAAAGCAAAAGAATGCAGAAAACTAATTGTAAAAGAAAAAGCAAAAAAGAAACTGTATGGAAAGGCCAAACAGTGCATAAACAATTGCACCTAGGTTATTCAATAAAAGGGAGAGGTAAGTATTGGAGAGCTCTGAAGATGACGAAAATTGCTTATTTCTATTTTGCTTGGAGCGATACAAACCTTCTAGATCCGGAGAAGATTGGGTGCAAAGCATGACATGTAAAAGATGGGTGCATGTCAAATGTACCAAAAATGAACCTTATTATATTTGCATTAACTGCAAATCAGACTCTGAAACAACCGATGACAATGAGTGATTATTGACAATGACAATGAGTGATATAGAATATAGGCCTACACGTTGTAGTATGCTTCCGAGTCAAACATCTGTATGTCCAAAGATTAATGTTGACTTCCTTTTTATTTCTTTCCTGATTAAGACAGTTTGTTTTATTGCTAAGTGACTCTAAAAGTATCTTTATAAAGGATTAAAAGTTTACAAGTATTAACAATTTAACTATTTTATTTCCATTTGATTTACAATATTATTCAAACATAAAAGCGTTTTATTGTGTTAAGAACGTTATAAATGAATAAATTTCTCACTCTTGATTTAACATATCCCATTTATTCGCCTTTCTTACATAATTTGTATATGTTACAATGTACTTGCATGCTTCATTTATGTGTCACAATGTGCCCCAAGCATGTCACAACTTGCCCCGTACCGGGGGTTAGTAGTGACAAATTTTCAGGTTCCGCAGAATTCATTTTGTGTTATGAAAAACGTTAATAATTTTAATAGTAGTTTTATAAATATATTATGCAAGGCTTACTCTAATGGTATGATACACTAAATGTTTCGCTTCAGTTCAAATCTTACGGCTAATATAAAAAATGTCGAAAATGTCATTAGTAGCCCCGGTCTCCCCTATTATAAAAAATAACATACATATATATTAGTAATATATCTCGAAACGCGGTTTTTGCGATAAATCAAATAAATTCTTCCTAAAGCGTATATTAGTGTGATCCAACTCTTTAATATGACGCAATAGAATATAACGCTTTGTAAATTCGATCGAACTAAATCCATTACAATTCCTTTGTAAATTCCATGCGTTTGAGGAAAATCTATATTGTAAGAATAGCAGTATTCAAAGGTTGCGAAATGTGACAAACAACTGAATAGATATCTGTATTTTATAATTTTACCCTATTTTAAAGGAATGTTTAAACTCAATAAAATTGTTTACAAAGGATTATCTTTTGAACATGATTAGTTTTAAATTAAGATGATTATAAAAGAAAAGGAAGCGGCAATGAATAAATTAAGAATTAAAAATATATTGTTTCTGAATGTGTACTTTTGGGCAGGGCCTGATTAATGCACGGGCCTCCGTTGGCCCGGCCCTGGGCCCACCAATTTGAGGGGCCCACAAATTATGTGGCTGATTTTTTTTCCTTAATCAAATACTTTTCAAATAATATTGTTTTATAATATAAGAAACGTAAAATTTAAATATTCTGAAAAACTGAATTTTTTTTTTAAACTTTTAACCTAGGCATTTTTTAAACAACTTTGTTACTCATCAAATAAACTTTCCTTTTTTCTGAAAGTGTCGCCGAAAATGGGTAAGTAAGGGGGCCCAATTTTTTAACAGGCCCTGGGCCCAACTTCAGCTTGATCGGGCTCTGTTTTTGGGTGAATATCGCAAAATGTGAGATTTTGGTCATCTGAGATATTGAAATTATCCATTTAAAGCAATTCAAAATTCCAAGATGTAAATTAATTTTTAATTAGACAATAAAGGATTTTCCATGTAAAATTGCTAAATTTTGAACAATTTAAATAATAAGTTAATTTTTATGTAATTACATGTGATTTCATGGCATGTGTATGCTATGATAATGACAATTTCATTCTAAAACATTTTTTACATTTTTTTTTTTTTTTTTTTTTTTTTTTTAGTTTAAAATTTTAATTTCGTTTAAAGGAGAGTGTTATCGATATAATAGTTCAAGTTCAATGAAATGTTCAGTTTTATTTGTTAATTTATGGAAGCCAGTAAAATGACGTAATAAAAGTGAATTCAATATTTACAAAAACTTTAAACACATTATTTTCAAAGAAATATCTACAATTTCTCTCTGGTAGCTATGATTTTACTACTTCTTACTCTAACTATGTCAAAAATAAGAAGAATTACTCTGGAACGAAGAATTTATGTCGCATAAATAACCAAAATGCAGACCAGGAAAGTGACATTCTTTTCCAATGACAATCATTTTTAATTTTGATTTGTAAAATATAAAATTTGTTACCCTTTTCATATATTTATTCTATGAGGTATAAGTATTATATTGAAATAAATAAATAAATAAATAATATGTATAACTAATAAAACTAGGAAAATTTGTGTATATGTTACAGGCCAAACTCGATTTTAGGCCAAACTCGATTGGCCTAGGCCAAACTCGATTTCAGGCCAAACTAGTTTATCCTAACGCCCATCGGATAAACTAGTTTTTCCTAGGCCAAACCGGTCTATCATAATGCCCATCGAATAAACTAGTTTTTCCTAGGCTAATCCGGTTTATCCTAACGTCCATCGGATAAACTAGTTTTTCCTAGGCCAAACTAGTCTATTCTAAGGCCCGTAGGACAAACTGGATTTTCCTAGGCCAAACTAGTTTGGCCTAAGTCTTATATAATAAACTAGTTTAGCCTGCTGTTTATTGGTGTGAACTAGTTTGTTTGGCTGATCTAGTCTGTCCTAGGCCATTTTAATTTGGCGTGATTTTATTGAATTCAATGATCGCCTCAGCGCTAAAATTTTTGTTTGTCGTAGGCTGATCTAGTTTATCCTAGGCCAATGTAATTTTACGTGTTTTTAGCTCACGGGCTTCAAAGCAAGAGAAATAATGGGCTCACAGATTCTGTATGTATGTATGTGCGCATGTATGTACGTATGTATGTAATGTGATAAGTCTTGATAGAAATAATGTAATTTGACGTGTTTTTATCTCGTCAGACTACCAAAGCCTGAGAACTAATGTGCCCTTGGGTCCCGTATCTATGTATGTGCGTAAGTACGGAACGCAATAATTCTTGATAGAAATACTCGATTTGCATCAAACTTTCAATATAGGTTTATTCTTATGAGGAGCTTTCCTGATTAATTTTGGAAGGTCATTGGAGAAAAATAAGGGGGGGGGAGAAAGAGAGGCTGATTTGCTCCTTCTCTTAATTCAAATAAATGGGTTTCCATGCATTATTAGCATATTTTATTCAAATTTTAGATACAGGAGCATTTTGTTGAGGCGCCTCTATGATTAGTTATGGGTGTTCATTGTTTAAGTATAAAGGGTGGGGGGGGGGAAATAGGGCTAATGCCACATAATTTATGTAAATGCTCTTTTTCACGCAGAATTTACTGATTTGCTTCAAATTTTAGAAATAAATTCAATTTGGTAAGGCGCTTTCCTAATTAGTTTTGGGGGTTAATTGAATAAGAACAAAGGGAAGAACGGGGGGATCCCTTCTAATTTTAGCAAATGGGTTTTTCATGCAGAATTACCCGATTTGCTGCAAATCTTGGATTTGTTCACTCTGATGAAGTGCTTCACTGATTAATCTTTATAGGTTCTTCGGCTAAGTATAAGGGGGAAACGTAGAATTTATTTCCTTCCTTAAATTAGATAAATTGGTTATAATACAGAATTATCCAATTTGCTTAAAATTTTGGACATGAATTCATTTGATCAGACTCTTCTTTAATTAATTTGGGTTTTTTCTTTTGGTTAAGTATAATAGGGTAGTGGACGATTTATCACCTTCCTTAAATTAGATTAATGGGTTTTTATGCAGACTAATCCGATTTGCCGTAAATTTTGAATGTAGTTTTTTTTTTTTTAATACTATGCATCCCTGAAATGTTTTGAGGATTTAATGATTAAGTATAAAGGGAGGAATGGGGGATTACCCTCTTTAAATCAGACGAATGGTTTTTTGAGGAGAATTATCTGATTTGCTTCAGATTTTGGATAATTGTTTAATTTTATAAAGCGTATCAGTGATTAGTTTTGGGGGATCAATTGTTAAGTATAATTGGGAAATGGGAAAAAGCCATCCAACTTACTTTATTTTTCGAGGGTGTTATTCTTAAAAAAAAATAAGGCTGTAATACACAATTAGTGTAAACAGCCTGTGAATGCAAAGCCATCAGTTTAACTGGGCAATATTCTTTTTAATATTGATACCGACTACTGGTCCATTGCTAATCTTGTGCAAAATGGTTTTGTTATCACCCCTATATAATGTATTTTATTCGAAGGGTTGTAGGATACTGTCCGAGGTTTGCACGGGCCGGAATTTCGAGTCCCGGGCTCGTCCTTCCCAAAGGAAAGTTATTTTGCCGTGACCCGGTGTAAAAATTAAAAGTCCTGAGCCCTGTCTGTACAAAAATCAGTGAAAAGGGATTCAGTCTGGCCCTACTCAATTTCTGCAAAAAATTCAGATTTTAATTAACGTACAATTAGGATTCCTTTAAAAAATACTGCATACATATTTATTGGATAAATGTACAATGTATTTTAAAATTACGATGTGTTCAGAGAAGGGAAAATACACAACGTATTATTGATTATTTAGATTCTTAAACCTTTCAATATTCAAATAGGGTTTCATTAAATAATTAATGTAGTTTATAACAAAAGAAAAAAAAGGAGAGTTATAAACATCATAACTATTGAATCTGTTCAGTAAAAAGTAGATTTGTGAATATGTTTTTTTGTCATTCCTTAAGGCTTTTTTCAAATTCAAAAGAGCTACATCCTAATACATTTAAGAACTAATTCATTTTCGGAAATACATAAGATTAACAGGCCTTCTCACTCAGAAAATATGTAATCGACTGGCGTTACCATTTTTTCATAAAAGCAATGTACCTTTGAGAAAATACTACTAAAGCTACGTTTTGAATAGAATTTCCAGTTACTACTACATGGAAAAGGAAAACTTGACGCCATGCCAAGAATAGCTTATACGTCGACAGGTAATTAATTTCTCAAAAATGTAAAGCGCTGTTCGATTCCAAATTATGTTCAGCTCCGATCTGGCTCGAATATGCAATAATAATAATAATAATAAATGCAAGTCTGATCTCAGTTGGACGAGTCTGCAGAAAACAAAATAAAATAAGCAAACACCATGTCCAATGCATCATGTCTCTATGGTGGACATTTTAAATTTCTGTATTGGTGTTATAAGCAATGACTCTTGGCACACATTTATACTTATTCTTGTGAAAGACATGTCTTTTACCAGCCAAATCCGATTTTGAGCCAAATTAGATAAGCCTAGGCCAAACTATTTTATCCTAACGCCAATTGGATAAACTAGTTTTTCCTACGCCAAACTTGTTTATCAAAATGCCCATAGGGTAAACTAGTTTTTCCTAGGTAATAGGGTAATCTTCATTTTTCCCTTCGTACTTAGCCATTAACCCCCCAAAACTATTCAGGAAATCGCCTTGTCAGAATGATCCTCTATCTAAAATTTTAAATGAAAACTGATAATTCTGTATGATTAATCCATTTCTCTAAATTAACGGTGGGGGGATTGGCGTCCCGTTCGCCCCCCTTTATTCTTATCAATGAATTGCCAAAACTAATCAGAAAAATACCTTATCAGAATGAACCTACATCTAAAATTTGAAGCAAATAGGATATTTGTATCAAGAGTTATCGCGTTACGTACATACGTACATACATGCGTACATACATACATACAGAACCTGTGAGCCCATTATTTCTCTGGCTTTGACGCCCGTGAGCTAAAAACACGAAAAATTACATTGGCCTAGGAAAAACTAGATCAGCCTAGGAAAAACAAGAATGTTGGCTCTGAGGCTGTCATTGAATTCAATGAAATCATGCCAAATTGAAATGGCCTAGGATAAACTAGATCGGCTTAGGATAAAATAGTTCAGACCAATAAACAGCAGGCTAAACTAGTTTATCCTATAAGAGTTAGGCCAAACTACTTTGTCCTATGGGCCTTAGGATAGACCAGTTTGGCCTAGGAAAAACTAGTCTATCCGATGGGTGTTAGGATAAACCGGTTTATCGGGTTTATAAAATCGGGTTATGCCTGTAACATATACATTGTAACAGAAAGCTCTTTACTTTGCATACATTACAGTGTGACATGCCAGGAAAACGACAATCTGATATTCTAAGTTTTTTTATTCCTTTTTTTTTGTTATTAGAAACATAATGTATCTTGAAAATACCTCTAAGGATACATTTTATTAGAATTTAATACAATAAATTGCATTAAACAACATTTAATAGGATTTTTTTTTGTGGTGACTGCAATTTGTGTATTTTGTTATATTCATCCCTTTACTTTGAAATTAATCCTTTCACGGGGAGAATAATTCGGTTACAAAAATGTTGAAATCATTCATTGCCATCAGGATTTATTTATAAATTGATTTAACCTTTAGATTACGGGCTAATGCTGGGGACTATTTATTTATTCATTCGCACCACAATTTACAAAATATTTCTTTATGGAAGACATTTTTTGAAATTATTCCATTATA
This sequence comes from Maratus speculifer, assembly GCA_964019185.1. Taxonomy (NCBI): domain Eukaryota; kingdom Metazoa; phylum Arthropoda; class Arachnida; order Araneae; family Salticidae; genus Maratus; species Maratus speculifer. The sequence goes on from OZ025295.1 coordinate 62,545,980, forward strand.
AGTGTATCTCAGAGAATTATTTTCAAAAAGTGGCTCGAAAATAATAAATTAAATGTCTTTAGGGGGACATAAGTCCCAACTCCGTAAGCAAAAGATTAAAAATAAAACCAAGATTTTCTTTGATAATAACAATAAGACATTCTATCGGCTATTCTGCGCTAATTAGATGTGTTGTACCGCTGCATTTGGGTGAAATTGTAAGATATTGCCAAGAACGGTGAGTTTCTAAACTATTTTATTGTACGAATTGAATATTTCCAACTGGGTGAAAAATTGCCTAGGCCGGAAATCGAACCCAGACCCTTAGCTTACAAGGCCAATGCTTTACCATTTAAGCTAATTGAGAGAAAATCTGCTGCCCTTTTTCGCTCAGATAACCTTATTGGTCATAACATCTGGTCTGTCATTTAGGCAGCTCGACAGAATAAACCGCAGACAAAAGAACTCCATATAACGATGGGTAGGTAGGTAAACCATTATTTTAACAGAATCAAACTGATTAGTAAATTTAACAAAGGAATTGGATATTTCCAACTATGCGAAAAATTTCCTAGGCCTGGAATTGAACCCAGCTCCTTAGCTTATAAGGTCAATGCTTTACCATTTAAGTTAGCTGGACGACAACTGGCAGGCATTTTTCGCTCAGATAAGATTATTGGTCATAACACCTGATCTGTCATTTAGACAACTCGACAGAATAAACCGTAGGTAAAGGAACTCCATACAACGACGGGTACGTACATAAACCGTTATTATAAAACAATGAAACTGATTGGTAAATTTAACATACGAATTTAATATTTCCAACTGGGTGAAAAATTGCCCAGGACAAAAATTGCTGGGCAATTTTTCGCGTAGTTGAAAATATTCAAATCATATGTTAAATTTACCAATCAGTTTCATTGTGTTATAATAACGGTCTATTTTATTGTATTTACTGGTGATTTTTATGATTCGAAAGTTGTGATATATCTATATACGAGATCTAAATAAAACATTTAGAAAACTTTTAGCGCATGCCAGTTATGTAAATAATATTAACAGAAAATAGAAACATTTAGAAACATTTTATTGGATATTTAAAAACATGGACGTTAATTACATAAAATAAAAGCTAATACGCACCATAAAAATTATCTTACATGTAAATGCATTTGAAACAGGAAATTATTAATATTTGCATGCGTTTCAAAGTGTTCTTCTGTTACGTATTAATAATTAATTAATAATTGAAAATATTAAAAACTATAATCAAATTTAGTTGAAACTGCACCCTCTACTGAAAAGTAAATTATAATTTTCTTATGGGGAAATATAATAGACATCTATGTATATAGATCTTCAACCTAGAAAATGGAAAATATATCGAATATTTTCAAAATATTTCTGGTATATAAAAAATATATATTTGCAGTCTATCTAAAAACTCAGTTTTTCACATAAAGCAAATATTTTCTTCTAAAGGAATACATAAGTACGATCTGAACCTTTAGCATTTTACGCTATAGGATGTAGTGCTTTGTAAATTCCCTAGGCTGGAAAAAAAATCTATATTTTAATAATAGCAGTATTCAAGTGTCACGATCTGGGATACAATTCAATAGATATCTGCAAGTTTTAGAAATACATTTTCGATAAATTTATTACATCTTTAAAGAAATGTTTGAATTCAGAAAATTCTTTAGAAAGAATTACTTGGTGAATGCAATTTATTTTAAATTAAAATGAGAATAAAAAGAAAATTTTTCCATTTTTTAAAAGCTGATTTTTTTTTTAAATTTAAACTAGACTTTTATACTATGTGTATCGTACTTTGATAAAATCGATTAAAGTTCATAAAAAAGCAATTTTTTTCCAATTCTAAAGATACAAAATTCACAAGCTTAGAAATTGACAAATTGCTTTTATTTGCCATTCATTGCGATATTCAGATGCATTAATAACCATCTGATAACTTATTCTTCTGATATAAAATTAGCAACATTCAGGTCACACAAATTTTTGTTTATCTTTTTCAAAAATGACAATAGTGGTCTCTCGTGCATAAAAAAGGTAAAAAAAGAAAAGAAAAGAACGGAAAAAAAGAGAAAGTGTAGTTTAACCACTAAAAAGAATCAACGTGAATAATAAGATCAATGGATGTCGTTATTACACGGATATATTTTGCGCAGTATATTTTCAACTGCAAGCTACCTCGCGAACGCATCCAAAACGACATACAACATTTTGCATGTACACGAATTACACTACAAATTTATATACTAAGCGGAGTATTTATTTATAAATATATAATCTTCTCATCACAGAACTTGACTAGCAAATTTTATATCGGGCATTGACTTTTACATGCTTATTCGAGCGATAAGGTTTGCAAATGTAAAAAATTAACATTTAGTGGTTATTTGTGATTCAAGTGCTTCAGAGCCTTTCAGCGCAGAACTCGTATTAACATTTTTCCGGATTCTTTCATAACTACGATTAATAATGGCACTTGGCGTTATTAATCCAAAACACCTTAGATTTGATTTTAAAAATTGTGAGTTATGATAAATCGATATAATATTCAAAAATTTAATAGACTTTTAAATACAAATTTTATTTATAATGTGTTAATTTTTTCTGCCATTTTACTTAATTCGCATTCGCATCATTAACGCATGTATGCGTACATTTCAAAAATTTCTTTTTTATGAAAAAAGAAAGAAAAATTGTTCCGAAATTCCGAACGAAGAATTTTTATTTTGTGTAATCATGAAGAGTCGACAACATTAGACAGTTCCATTCTACTTAGTTAAGGCCAAATTTGCGCCCAGTTTAAAAATAGCTGTATTTTAAAAGCTTATGACGCAATAAAAGAAAGAAAGAATAACTGTCTTATAAACAGTAAGAATAAATATAATTAAAGATAGAATATAAGATTGAAAATAAGGACTATCATTATATTTAAAAACAAATATTAACCGGGTGTGGCGATTCCAAAACTTTTTTTTTGTCTCATGCATGCTTCAAAATTCACCATCGCAGTGCCAAAATTAAATAGTAATCTATGTTTATCATAGATATTCTAATGATATGAAATTCCATGCAATACTTCTTGAGATATGACTATCGCTAAAATTAGGTAATTAATTCTTGAGATTTTTGATTGAGATTTTTGATTGAGATTTGTTTGATCTTGCGATTCTTTGTTGCGAAAATCGCCAAAAATGCCACATAGCAGTGCCGTCTGTTGAGAGATTTACACCAAAATGTAGAAACGTCAATTTATGTCAAGGACTAAGAGAATATGAAGTTTCATAAAAATCCATACATTAGTTCTAGAGATTGAGCTATTGCGGAAATCGTAAAAATGCTGAATCGCAGCGTCACCTGTTGAGCCATTTAAACCAAAAACTAATTAGCACCAATTCATATCAAGGGCTAACCGAATGTAAATTTTTATTAAACTCCGTGTATTGGATCTTGTGACCGAGTTTCCACAAAATTTTTGTCATATACAGGAAGACAGACAAACAGATTCACAGACTCGCAGACATACATTTTGTAAAAACACGATTTTTTGTATCTCTGATCCCTAAAAAACGTAAATATATCGGAAATCAAAATACGAAAATTTTTACGAATCCAAAACCGTCTTTTTGTAAAGATAGATTAAAGTAAAATTTACATTAAACTAGTCAGATGTATGAATCTCAAAACTTTCATCTATGTTATAAATTTTAATAGTCTCTGAAAAATGCAGCAAAGCACCTCCACCGGTTAGGTGATTTACACTACAATCTAGTCAGCAACAACTTATGTCAAGTTCTAACTGAACCAGAAATTTTATAAAAATTTGTGCGTTAGTTCCTGAAATTCAGCTATTGCGAAATAATGAATAATTCCAGCATACGTAGCAACGCCACCTGTTTGGCGACTGACACCAACAACTAAACAACTTTGACCTATTTCAGGGACTACGTGAATCTGAAGTTTGATGAAATTTTATACATTAGGTCTTCAGATAGAACTATTGCGATAATCATGAAAAATGCAACACAGCAACGTGATATGTTGATAGATTTGTACCAAAATCAGCCCCACATTATATCTAAAACTAATTGAATCGAAAGTTTTATGTAAATCCATGCATGAGTTTTTGAGATACAGAAATTATGGAAATTGTAAATAGTGCAGCATGGCAGTGGCATGTTTTGAGAAATATACTCCAAAAACTAATGAGCACCAATATACATCAAGTCTAAATGAATATAAAGTTTTGTGGAATCCCGTGTATTAGTTCTTGAAATAGAGTGTCAACAAAAGTTTTGTCACATGCAAATTCACAGAGTGACAGACAAACTGACAGACACGCGTTTTCTCAGAACCTTCAAATCGTGTATACAACCATCTAAAACGTATAAATCCATATAATATTGAAAGTAAAAAATTTTCACGAATCCAATGCTTTCTTCATGTAAAGATAGAAGAAAAGAAAAAAAGCGAAGAAATAAAATGATAAAAGGTTCCATTTTCCAAAAGAGTCGAGATTTAGGACGATAAGACCAAGAAAAGTTATATCCAATGATAGTCATACATTTTCGTAATAGTAGCTGTAACGGTATGGATATAAAAGTGAAAAAAAAGTACAACACTTTTATACATTACTTATTTTATAAAGTATACTTTATATATGTATGTAAGAAGTTAACATGTAAATGCATTTATATTAAACAGAAAAGTACAGGAAGAAAAAAAACTTAAAAATAAAATAGGTGTTATCGTCAATCGTATGTCATTAAATAGAGTAAAATTCATTATTAAGATTTTCTGGTATGAATTTGGAATTTATCAATTAAAATAAAGTTACAGAAATGCGCGCTCCAGATGTAAATGGGTCAATATTATATGCGCTATATACAGTGTAATATAAGGTTTCGTAACACACTAGTTAATATATTACAACACATTGTTAAAACAAATATCATGACACAGTTAGTTGTCAAGCTCTTTCCTATAACGCTGATGCAAACGATATATGCTTGAAAAAGCAGAATAGGATCAAAGGGTAATGCTGTCCTATACTGGAAGTGACAGGAGATCAGATGACAGATTTGATAACAATTTGTTATCTATATTCAAGGCTGTTTCATTTAACAGTTGAAAGAGCAGGAAAACGTACAATTTTAAGATCAAAGTTATAATAAATGTTTTTTATTATATAAGAATACTTCCATTACAGTTTTTAAATTAATAGATTTTCGAATGGGTAAGAGCATTTATTTAAATAGAATTATACCTGTTGATTCAAAATAATAATTTTCCCGTTTATCTGTTTAACTTCCGATAATGGAAACAAACATATCCAATAATATGTTGTGGCCATCATTAAACTTTGTTTTAGATAAATGAAATCGTCTTTCTTATATGAAAATCTAGTTCTTGTGATTTAGTTATGTCGAAAATCCTGAAAAATAAAGCGTACCAGAAATACCCGTTGAACGGTACACCTAAACCCAATAAGGATACATTTTTCAAGGTCTAAAAGACTATGAAGTTTGATGAAATTTTGTTCATTAGTTCTTGCATTAGAGCGGTCATAAAACTTTTGTCACATGCAGATTCACAGAGTGACAGACAGACATTTTCTAAAACATATGAAATCACGCTTACGACCAAGTAAAACGTTTAAATCCATTGAAAACTGGAAGTCGAAAATTTTTACGAATCCAGTACTGTCTTCTGATAAAAATAGAAGAAAGTAAAAAGGCGGAAAACGTAAAATGATAAAATGTCCAATTTTTCAAAGGAGTAGAGATTTAGGAGGATAAGGCCAAAAAAATCATTTTCCATTGATAGTCATGCACTTTTGTAATGGTAATAGTAACAGTATGGATATAAAAGTGAAAAAAGTACAAGACTTTCATACATTAAGTATTTCTTAAAATATACGTTATATATGTATGTATGTTAAATAAAAAAGATAAATAAAGAAAAACTTTGAAAAAAAAACACAGGTGTTATCTTCAAACGTATGGCTGTTAAATAAAATAAAATTCTGGATTTTCTGGTGTAAATTCGGAATTTATCAATAAAAATTAATTTCTAGAAATGAACGCTTCAGATTCAAATGGATCAATATTATATCTGCTATGTGCGATGTAATGTAAGGAATCGTTACACAGTATTTGATGTATTACAACGCATTGTTAAAAGAAACAATATCATGACACAGTTAGCTGTGAAGCATTGTCCTATAACGCTGACGCAAACGATATATGCTTGGAAAAGCAGAATAGGATCAAAGCGCATGTTGTCCCTTACTGGAAATGACAGCAGATCAGATACGACATATGACAACAATTCGTTGTATATATTCAAGGCTGTATCATTTAACAGTTGAAAGAGCAGGAAAACGTACAAATTTTGGATCAAAGTCATAACAAACATTTTTTATTTTATGAGAATACTTCCATTATATTTTTTAAAATTAATAGATTTACGACTAGGTAAGAGCATTTGTTGAAATAGAACATAGACTTATACTTGTTGATTCAAAATAATTACTTTCTCGTTTATCTCAACTTCTGATAATACAAAGAAACATATTCAAGTGCAACAATAATATGTTGTGACCATCATAAAACTTTCTTTTATATAAATGAATTCATCTGCAGACAAAATTTATATGAAAATTTAGTCTTTCTTGTGAAACAATTATGTCATAAATCGTAAAAAATAAAGCTTAGTAGCGATACCTGTTGGACCTTATGCACCCAAAACCAATAAGGATAAATTTGTCAAAGATAAACGGACTATGAAATTTGGTAAAATTCCGTTCATTAGTTTTTTAGATAGAGCTGTAACGAAAATCATAAAAAAATAGCATAGCAGTGTCACCTGTTGGGTGATTAACACCTTAAATGTAACCAGTACCAGTATTTTTCCAAGCCTCCGACAAAATTCGCTATTTTTTTGCACTTAATTAATGAAATTCACGATTTTTCCGTGCCCGACCTACGAAATTTTTAAGTGACTGACGAAATTTTATTTTGTTTCGAGGTAAATTGCCGATTTTTACGATTTCTTTTTCTGCGACTTATGCACAAAAAATGCATTTTTTTCCATTTGTATATTGACTATGTTCGCGGGCCACACGTTAACCCGTCGCGGGCCACAGGTTGTGCATCCCTATTCTAATTGATAGAAAAATAATTACATAAATCTGGCGAAATACGGAAGTAGTACCGACGCACAGTGGGGCAAAAACCCAAAAAGCTGGCCGAAAGTTGAAAAATGAAGTTACGATTTAGGGAATTTTGATTATACAGCTGGCTACAGAGACAGAATCTGTATTTAAAAAAAGATTTTTGCTTTGCCCTTACAAGCAGCATTATTTCAAAAATGATGCTTGAAGGAGTATCATTTAGAGTGAACAAAAACAGCAAAACAACAGTTCATCTAAACGCGTGCTACATTTTATAATATTATCCGATTTTAATGATTTAAAATGGATTCACACTATGATAGTGTGTACTTTATTTGCATGTATGACAAAATTTATATTAAGTACATAAAAATTAATCAATTCATTATCACTTTTGGATAAACAATTTTAGAAAAAATTTTATTTTTTTGCTTTCAAACATCAAAAAGTTTAAATGTTCCACGGTGTTCCGCAACGAAATGTAATGGAAATAATAACCTGGGCTATTGTCTAATGATTCATAAAAAACCAGCTGCCTAAAACTGCCTTTCTGCATTTCACGCATATTTTAGAAACCGTAAGTAAAAATGCCACTTTTTCGGCCGCTTGAAAAATTTTGAAATTGACTAATTTTCACATAATTTAGCTGATAAGTATTTTTCAAATTTTTGAATTATTCAATTTTATAATAGTTTATTACCTATTATATTGTAAATAAGTACTATAGTCATAAGATTCAATTAATTTGATAAGTAAGCTTAGTAATAAAAAAATGAAAATAATTCTCTATTACTAATCCGGTAGAATAAAATTTTCTTATCTTTATAGCTAGTAATTTTGTTTGTTTTATTGCAATTAGAAGAACTATTTTGTCAATGGCAATATTTGCTAGATCAAACTACTGAGCGTATTTCATTAATGCAAGTGAAAATCTTTATGAATATCACTTTCGCCTATATTAGTAATTTGGATTTGATTTGCAAGTGAGGATGTGATGGCACTTCTATTCTGAGTACATTTAAGCAAATTTTTAGCTATGAAGATGGAAGGAGGTCTCTGTTCTCCCGTGCTACTAGAATACATAAATGTTGCGAACAATTCATTAATCGTCAATTTGAAAATTCAGAGATCTTCATTTCACTGATTTTATCGGGCCAATCAAGATCCATTTTTCTTTTCAAGAAATACGGAAACTACTGTCAATGAATAGGATTGTATTAAACACCAAGAGAATCAACTTATTTCCTTTAATACAATTATTGATACAGAAGAAATAGTCGTTAATAACGAATTAGTGCAATACTCAACGTTGCTACCTATGCCATATAGCATCAAAACAACATCTTACAGATATGACATTTTTTATTAAAAATGGATTGAGATAATTTAGAATTTAGACTATCTTAAGCTACATGCAAAGATGTTTAGAGAGGGCTTACATCTGGCAGACAAACTGGATAGCAAAAATGAAAAGCTCGTACTCTGCATGAAAAAAGGAACACTGAAATTACAAAATAAAATAGCAAAAAATATTTCGTTTACAATAAAGACTTCTCGTCGAGAAACTAAATCCCAGATTTGGAAGCACAAATGATGGCAATACAATTCACAATTCTTTGAAAACGCAACTATTTGTGCTTCTATAACGAGCGTATACGAAGATTTGATTAAACGATTCTATGTCATAAGTAATTTCTTGTAGTCATGTCATTTATTTAATAAATTTCGAAGATTTTTCCTTACAAATAGCAAATAACTCGTAGATTTGAGCCGCATCCCTGGTTCTATATGCCTACTTTAGTACACAGACTACTTATTAATGACAAAGAAATAACATTATCTTCATTACTGCCAATTTTTCAAATGCCATAAGATACTCAAGAAATCATGCAACAAACTGTTCAAAAGGCATGGAGAAGATTTATCGCAAAGATGCAGTATAAAAAAAAATGGAAGATATTTTTACGCCTTTTAATGTCATCAGATTCTTTCATTTCCAGTTTAGGTAAATTATCGTGGAAGAAATTAAAATCATTGATCCTAAGAGTCACAGGATCTTCCAATACCGCCAACAAGTTCTCTAACTATTTCGACACCTTGACCTCTGAAGAATCTTTTTATTATACAACAGTTGATTCTAAAGGTGAATTTCTGGAATATATTTTCGTTTTTATTTTAATAATATAAATATTAAATAGTCAAATATTTTACTTTCCATTAACGTACCTAAACTTCGATTAAAAATGCCTTGTTTTTTTTTTTTTGAAAATTCCTTTTTAAGTTTACCCTCGAAATTTTAAATTTTATTTAAATCTAATTGTTTTTACTTTTAATCTATAATTTTATTTATTTATTTATTCTTAAAGTTTAACTTTTAAATCCTAATTAGCACCCTGAAAAGTTTACGAAATTGCATATAAATTGAATAACTTTAGAGATACTTTAATTTTTGTTCCGCTATATTGAATCCGCCATTTCTTTTTATTTTAATTTTGTATTCTTACTTAGCATCCTCAAAAACACCTGCATACGAATTTTCGTACAATTTGAATAACATTTTCATATTTTGGCCAGCTTTTCGGGATTTTGCCCCACTGTGCGACGTCACAATTTTCGTATTTTAACGAAATTTTATTTTATAGTATATTTATTTAGACTATAAAAAAACTCGCATATAATTTTAGGACTTTGAAAAAACTCTAATAGAAAGATGACATGCAGTAGATGTTATTTTTGGTGATTTTCTTCCTTGTAAGTTAAAAGTACACAATTTTGAAGTCTTAAAAGAAATTTGCTGGAAAAAGAACATATACACAAAAGCACATGGCACAAAGCACTTTTAATGCAAATTTGTTTTGTGACCATATAAATATTTAGCTCAAAATATGCATACCAAACTATAGGATTATGTAATATATGCAAAAACACATTGTTTTTTTAAATACGCAGATATACATCTGTGAATTTATGTACAATTCATACGTTAAGCTATTTTATTCCAATATTATTTGTAACTTTTTATACGCATAAGAATCTTAAAATGCTATCATCAAAATCCATAGAGCAATGTGTATTTTCGAATTTACACAATGTATTTTAAAAATTGAATTGTATTGCACAATTTACACGCCACTTTACACATATTGACAAACCATTTTTGTATATCCTCAGTGCACATGTTTCAATCTGTAAATTTACGCATTTATTTTTCGGAGTGTAATAAACGCTATTTATTTAATAAAAACACTTCCATTATATTTTTTAAAATAATATTTTTAAATTATTTTTCACACGAAGGGTAGCCGCGGTATCAATTAGAGTATTTTAGACGATACTAACTTAAAAATTAGTAATATGCATGATTAAGAAGACATATAATATCGTCTCGCAATAACTTACAAGCATTTTCTCACGTCGTCAACTCATATCATCTGTTTAGGAAATGCAAAATAACATCAAAGTGCATGTTGCTTTTTTACTCATAGAAAGTTTATTAAAACTTTCATTGTAATACAGAATAATTTAATTTATTTCTAGCTTTTCATTTTATTTTATAAAATATAAGAGCAATACAAAACAATTCTTATGTGATTGGAACTGCGGGTAACTACAACTATGTTACATAACAGACTAGCTTATATACAGCAATAGGTTGCTCAAGTGTACAATATTACCAGGAAATAGTTGCCAAATATTTTCACATAATGCTGACTTAAACGATTTATACCGAGAAATGCAGAGTAGGATCAAAGCGCACGCTGTTCGATTTAGGAAATAATAGCAGATCAGATATCAGATTTGATAACAATTCACTGGCTAGATAGAAGGTTGTATCATTTAACATTTGAAAGTACGGGCAAAAGTATAACTTTTTAATTAAGTTATAATGCAAGTTATTTATTAAGTAATAGTGCTTCCATAATAGTATATTTTTAAAAGAACAGGCGAAAGTATAATTTTTGGATTAAGTTACAATACAAGTTTTTTGTTAAGTAACAATACAAAAATTTATCTAGGGGGGGGGGGGTAACTAACGCTGTCACCGCGGCTATTCATTCAATACATTTTTTGTAACCTAGGATATTTCTTCGCTAATATTAAAAAACTACTCCACACAAAAAGATGAAAATTAGTGATATTACGGAGAAAAGTTTGATAAAGCCGTTAAAGCAGACAGTTTTTTAATTTGATTCATTGTTCGGGGAGTTTTTTTAATTTTAAATACCAACTTACATCACTTTGGGAGACATTTTTCACATATTTTAGAAAAAGTTATTATTTTAAATATTGTTGCTAAATGTCGAAGAACAATATTTCATTCAAATTAAAAAATATATATATTACACGGGACTATCATAAACAGAAAAAGTATTTTCAAAAAGAAAATTACAAGTGAGTGTTAAAAGAGAAAGAAAATATTAAAATAATTAATTCGTTAAAATGCATTAACTGCAGTAAACGGAAAAAAAAAATACATCATATTTAAAATAACCAAACAATTATTTTCATGTGAATATCAAAAAGAAAAAGAAATTTTTAAATAATAAATAAATTCACCAATTTGCGTTAAGGCAGCAAGAAAATATATTACATCATATTAAAAAGGATCAAGTAATATCTCAAAACAGTTACATTTAAATATATATATATATATATATTTAGATGAGACATTTACTTCAATTTTTGATAGGATCTTTTTAACTATTATCGTGAATTCTAAGACGGAACAAATAATATTTACTTTCAAACAACAAAACTATTTTCACAGGAATATTAAAAAGAGAAAAAAAATAGCGAAAATTACATCATATTCAAATGATACATTTCAAACGCATATAGATATGTATATATGTATATATATATACATCCAACGCGATTCGAAAAATACCAGGAAGTAAATACTCTGTGTATTTATCTCGCTTTTTAACTAATTTTGTTTAATCAAACCTGTAAATAGCCAATAGATGTTTAGCAGCAGCTAATTAGACCTTAAAATTCCCCAATCAAAAGGAAATGAATCAAAAGCCGTTTACAAAGAGATCGCCTCTTAGCTATCGCCTATAGTATATCTATCTATATATGTATATAGATCAATATTTTGCAATCTTTTAGTACAATCTACTTTGCAACTTTTCAAGTTTAGGGGTTGGCGAGCATAGCTCTAGGGGGCTCCGCCTCCTAGTATTTTAAAAATTTGTAAATTTTAGAACTCATAAGATCAAATGTTTAAAAGGAAGTCAATGTTAGATCATGTGACTCAAATCAGGTGCGTTCGGGATTATGTCTTCAACCACTGATGATGATAACATATACATCTAATTAGAATAAATTGTACAAACCAAATACACTTTTCAGGAAAATATTTCGTTTTAGAACGATTTTTATGTATATTAAGACAATAAATATAATTATACTCTTTTCTCTATGTTTGATATAATTTAGAAAAATATATACTTTCACTTTATTTAAAAAAATGAAATTTCTTAATGATAATCTCATAATGTCGCAAAGTGCGTCATAATTAATGTCCGATGAGAAATTTTTCGTTCTTGTTTTAATAACAACCAGTCTCATTAAAAATTGAAAGCACAAATTTAGTGCAATAAGTATCGAGATTATCATTTAGTAATTTGCGAAATTTGAATGTTGAAAAATTTTTTAATCTCATATAACTTCTAAACATATACAGAGTATGATTTTTTTCTCAGGGAAATGCAATTGAAATTTATTATATTATTATATTTTTATTACCTTGATAATGAATATCAAAATACACTTTCTGCTAAGTATATGCGATTGATGTATTGAATTGCAACATTGAATTTTCACATAAATATTTTTTTTTTTTTTTTTTTTATTGTTCATGACCGAAAAGTGTATTGCGTAAGAAAGTATTTTTTTTTTCGGGCATTCAATATTAATTTTTGTTTTTCATAAATTAATTTAGACCAAAGTTTTGAAAATCAGTGGTGAAACTCTCTTACAAATATAACTGAAATTAGGAAAAAATTGCATTAATCGATATTTTGTTTAAAAAAATAATATACCTAGTCATTTGTCTAATTGTTATTACATTATATAACATTTTTCGAACCAGGAATATAACTAAGAACGTCTGATTTAATATAATGATGTTTTACCAACTGAATTATCTTGGACGATTCTAGGAGGCACCATTTTCCGAGATAGGTTTTAGGCATTAACATAGAATCAACGATTTTATGCAGCTAATAGAATAATCTAAGTTGAATTAAACTTCGATTCAAGATCTGTCAATAAACACGAAGATGTTATTATTATTTATTTATTATGCAAAATGTTGATTATTCCGTGATATTTTCCTTCGCTTTGATTAATGATATTGACAAATCTCCCAACTGTCAAATTACTAATTCAATATAACAAATACTCTTTTCGTGACAAGAGTATCAGTCTTAGCATGATTTATGCTGGAAAAAAACTATTTTGAATTACTATGATTTCGTTCTTCTGTTGAATTCTTTAACAACTTTTCTGATTCCAAAGAAATTCGTAATTCCACTCTACATTTATTTACTTTCTTCTATCTTTACAAGAAGAAAACATTAGATTGTGAAAATTTTAAAATTCCAGTTTTTGACGAATTTACACGTTTTAGATGTCTGAGATTCCAAAAAACAGACATTTTTTTTTTTTTTTTTTTTTTTTTTTTTTACAAAATGTCTGTCTGTGAGTCTGTGTTTCCGTGAATCTGTGCTTCTGTCTGTCTATAGGAGACAACAATTTTGTGGAGGCTCTGTCTCAAGAACTTATGTACAGCACTGCTGTGCCTCATTTTTCACGATTTTCTTAATTTTTTTTAATAAAAAATGGTTGACAAGGATAACGAAAATGTATTCAAAACAGATATTAGTAACGATATTTTAGTTTAATGTAAGAGTGAACATCATTAAAGGCTCTTTACAGAAAAAGTCACTGACCATATTCTATTAGCTTAGATACCTATATTTCACGGTAGACCCAATTACGTAAAATGACTCTATAGATTCCGTATCCGTAATATAATTGCTGTAACTGATAAGTAATCAGACATGAAGAATAAATACATAAATATGGTAACTGGTTTTTCTCAGGAAACATAACATATACAAAGAACCTCAGGAAATATAACATTCGTCTTCAATACAGACGAATTTCATGATTATGATTTTTAATTCGATTAAAAATTAAACATGTCAAATGGTTTGTTTTTATGTTCGAATATTTTTCTTAAATATCAAAATGTTTTTAGGAATTTATGTGAAACAAATGATTTTTATTAATCAACAATATTATCTTAAAGGAAATAAAATAAATTTTCCGTATGACACTTGTATGTGTGTATTGACTTGTCAGTGTGTAAAAATACAAAAGTATTAAATTTTTTAAGCTATTGCCTAGCTTTTATCGCAGGCTTTAAGCGCGGCGACCGAATCCAAAAATTCCGTAACGACAAAAATCCTAACACATCCTTAACGAAAAAACTTAACACTCGGCTAACGTCGTTTCAGCTCGGCAGACTTCGGCATGGTATTCTTCGGTAGACTTCGGCAGACATTGACACGGTATTTTTCAGATATTTAGAGAATATCAAGTCTCAAACTTATATTTCTTATTTCAGTTACTATAAATCTATAGTTTCAATAATAAAAATTCCTAATAGAATGTGTATAGAAAAGAATCGTCTTAAGATAAAACAAGATAGGATAATGTAGCTTTTGGTGATTGGAGACCCGCCCAATGGTGGGGATCGAAAAATTTAAAATGCTTATAACTCGCGATCTAATTTTCGTACCGCGGCCAAATTTTGTTTGGTAATTTATTATGAGACAGTGTTAATTTTTGCTGACAGGAGACCCCCACGGTGAGGGTCGAAAAAGTTAAAATGCTTATAACTCGCGGTCTAATTTTCGTAGCGCAGCCAAATTTTGTTTGGTAATTTATTATGAGACAGCGTTAATTTTTTGTGACAGGAGACCCCCCCCACGGTGAGGGTCGAAAAATTTAAAATGCTTATAACTCGCGATCTAATTTTCGTAGCGCGGCCAAATTTTGTTTGGTAATTTATTATGAGACAGTGTTACTTTTGGTGACAGGTGACCCCCCACGTTGAGTGTCGAAAAATTTAAAATGCTTGTAACTCACGATCTAATTTTCGTAGCGCGGCCAAATTTTGTTTGGTGATTTATTATGAAACAGTGTTAATTTTTGGTGACAGGAGACCACCTCACGGTGAGGGTCGAAAAAGTTAAAATGCTTATAACTCGCGATCTTATTTTCGTAGCGCGGCCAAATTTTGTTTGATGATTTATCATGAGACAGTGTTAATTTTTGGTGACAGGACACCCCCACGGTGAGGGTCGAAAAATTTAAAATGCTTATAACTCGCGATCTACTTTTCGTATCGCGGCCAAATTTTGTTTGGTAATTTATTATGAGACAGTGTTAATTTTTGGTGACAGGAGACCCCCCCCCCACATGGTGAGGGTCGAAAAATTTAAAATGCTTATAACTCGCGATCTAATTTTCGTAGCGCGGCCAAATTTTGTTTGGTAATTTATTATGAGACAGTCCTAATTTTTGGTGACAGGAGACCCCCACGGTGAGGTTCGGAAATTTAAAATGCTTATAACTCGCGATCTAATTTTCATAGCGCTGCCAAATTTTGTTTGGTAATTTATTAAGGTATTGCATAGCTTTCATCGCGGGCTTTGAGCGCGGCGAAAGAATCTAGAAATTCCGTAACGAGAAAAACCTAACACTCCGGCTAACGTCGCTTCAGTTTGGCAGACTTCGGCACGGTATCCTTCGGCAGACTTCGGCAGACATTGACGCAGTATTTTTCAGATATTTTGAAAATATCAAGTCTCAAACTTATGTTTTTTATTTCAGCTACCATAAACGTATAGTTTCAATGATAAAAATTCCTGATTAACCTACATGTATTGTAAGATGATAAAAATATTTTAAACGATATTAACTTCTCATTTACTCAATAAAAGAAAAAAAAATTGTTATCGGTCATCACGCTCAAAAATTGTAACTTGAATTAATATCAAAGATAAAAAAAAAAACTGCATAATTAAAAAATAAATAAATAAATATAATTGTATAAGTTGATAAAAAATTGCGATGCAATAGCTTTACCGCGGCAGTCCCCGAATGCCACATGTATTTTTAATAAAAGGACAACATAGTTTTATTAATTAACAATATCAATCATCTTGGTATTTGAGAATATTATCTAATCGATGCATTAAATGTGATATTCATATATCTATTTTAATCTACTTCATATCAAAAACGAAAAAAATGAGTAAATAGAAATTTAATTATTTTCGAACAGAAAAATAGATTAATCATATCTTTTCGTAAGATCAATTACCGATGATATTAAAATTTTTTTATTTAAAACAAAAACCCATTTATATTCAGCATTATTTTTAACAATATGAGGTTGAAAAATAAATGGGGTCGCTATTAAAATTCTCGATTAAAGAGAAAGCTTCGTTGTAATTATTAAAAATAGTAATCAATGTTTTATGAGAGAGTATTACCTAAGACAGAGATTCAATTATTATAATATGCATTTCATTTTATTACTCATTCATAAGTAAATGAAAAAGGTCTATAAATCAATAATAATGTTTTTGTACCGAGAAAGAGATTAGGCATATCAATTGACAATATCGATTGTCATAGCTTATTTAAGTATGTTATTTGAGGAAGATAATTACATTACTGTGTGATAGCTATTATTTATTGTGTAATATAAAAAAATGAAATTAGAAAAGGAAGAAAAACCAGTATTTTATTGAAACATCGTAGATATTTTATTAGAAATGTCCAATACAATGAATAATTGCTTCCAATAATTACGAAAATGATAAAATCATGCGTCAAGCATAGGTTTTGAAACACTTTCCAACACATTCAGAATAATGTAACAAAAATGACACAACCATATGAAAACGCATTTTCTATTACACAGGAAGTAGCTTTTGATAAACCTAAGCAACATTTTCTACATTTTTGCTGTTGCCATTGCATAAAAAGTCCTAGGAATCCCAGTTTACTAAAAAAAATTTATAACGTTACACTTTTTTTATATATACAGTTTATATAACACTTTTCTTAAATAACAGAAAGTTTTTAGAATTTGTATGAGTCATATGATTTTTTTTATTAATCAACATGATTGTCTTAAAAGTATAATAAAAATAATTTTTCCGCGTGTCAGTTGTATAAAATCCGTGTTTATAAGTTCAAAAATATTAAACGTTTTTTCTAGAATATTAATAAAATATTAATAAAAATGGAAAATATAGTTTTACAAATTAACAATATCAATCGTCGTGACATTAGACATTATTATCGATTATGCATTAGATGTGATATTCATTTATCTATTTTATTCTACTTCATATCGGAAACGAGAAAAAAAGCGCAAATCGGCATTTAATTATTTTCGGACAGAAAAATAGATTAATCATATCTTTACTTAAGATCAATTACCGATGATATTAGAAAATTTTATTCAAAGCAAAATTTCATTTATATTCAGTATTATTTTTCACAGTGTGAGATAGAAAAAATAAATTTGATCGCTATTAAAATTCTCTATTAAAAAGAAAGCTTAGACAAATATTCAATTATTATAATACGCATTTCATTTTATTACTCATTCATAAGTAAATGAAAAAAGTGTATAAATGATTAATAATGTTTTTGTACAGAGAAAGAGATTAAGCAAACCAATTGTCATAGTTTATTTAAGTATATGTTATTTGGATAAGAAAATTGTATTACTGTAACAGTTATTATTCATTATTGTATATAAAGACAATGAAATTAGTAAAGGAAAAAAAAAACTACAATTTTATAGAAAAATCGTTGGTATTTTATTAGAAATGTCCAATACAATAAATAAATGTTTTTAATAAAAACTAGGATTAAAGAAATCATGCGTCAATCATAGATTTTTTTTTCTTTTTTTTTACAATTTATGCAACACTTTTCTTATATAACAAAGTTTTTAGAATTTATATGAATCATATGATTTTTTTTTATTAATCAACGTGATTGTCTTAAAAGTAATAAAAATATTTTTTTCGTATGTCTGTTGTATAAAAGTCCAAAAATATTAATAAAATATTAATAAAATGGAAAATATAATTTTCTAATTTAGCAATATCAATCATCGTGATATTAGTGATTATTATGTAAGCGATCCATTAAATGTGATATTCATTTATCTATTTATATCATATCGGGAACGAGAAAAAAACGTAAAGCGGCATTGAATTATTTTCGAACAGAAAAATGGATTAATCATATCCTTTCATAAAATCAATTACCGATTATATTAGAAAATTTTATTTAAACAGAAATCTATTTATATTCAGCATTATTTTTCACAATGTTAGGTTGAAAAAAATAATGGAATCTCTATTAAAATTTTCTATTAAAGGGAAAGCTTCGTTGTAGTTATTAAATATAATAATAATTATTTTATCAGAGGATATTACCTAAGACAGAGTTTGAATTATTATAATATGCATTTCATTTTATTACTCATTCATAAGTAAATGAAAAAGGTGTTTAAATGAATAATAAATAATGTTTTTGTATAAAGAGATTAAACCTATCAATTTACAATATCGATTATCATAGCTTATTCAAGTATGTTATTTCAGGAAGAAAACTGCATTACTGTGATAGTTATGATTTGTTATTTCATATAAAGAAAATTAAATTAGAAAAAGAAGAAAAATCACTATTTTACTGAAACATCAGGATTTTATTAATAATGTGTAATAGAATAAATAAATGCTTTTAATAAAAACAAGAATGAAAAAATCATGTGTCAAACATAGATTTCGAAACACTTTCCAACATATTCAGGATATTTTAACAAAACTGCACAGTTTAATAAGTTATAATATTATGTCTAGTTCATACGGAAACGCATTTTTTATTTCACAGGAAGTAACTCGTAGTAAACCTCATTGCAACTTTTACTACAATTTTGCTGTTGTCGCTACATAAAAAATTCTAGGAATCCCAGTTTCTAAGAAAAAGTTTAGTAATTTTACAGAATTTATTTATTTATTTATTTATTTTTACAATGTATGTAACACTTTTCTTAAATGACAGAAAGTTCATAGAAATTTATATGAAACACGTGATTTTTTTTATTAATTACCATTAATATTTTCCCGTATGTCTATTGCATAGAGTTGTGTGGGCAAAAATCCAAATGTATAAAATATTTTTAAGAAAATATTAACAAAACAGGAAAGTATAGTTTTATAAATTAACAATATCAATCATCGTGAAAATTAGAGAATACTATAAATAGAGAATACTATACTAAAGCGTAAATCGGCATTTAATTATTTTCGAGCAGAAAAATAGATTAATCATATCCTTTCATAAGATCAATTACCGATGATATTAGAAAAATTTTACATAAAACAAAATTTCATTTATATTCAGTTTTCACAATGTTAGGTTGAAAAAAAAAATGGGATCGCTATTAAAATTTTCTATTAAAGAAAAAAGCTCCATTGTAGTTATTAAAGATAGTAAAAATTGTTTTATGAGAGAGTATTGCCTAAGAAAGATATTTAATTATTATAATATGCATTTCATTTTATTACTCATTCATAAGTAAGTGAAAAAAGTGTATAAATGAATAATAATGCTTTTGTATTGAGAATCAGATTAAACATATCAATTGACAATATCGATTGTCATAGTTTATTTGAGTATGTTGTTTGAGGGAGAAAATTACATTACTGTAATAGTTATTATTTATTGTTTTGTATAAAAAAAAATAGATTAGAAAAAAAGAAAAAAACAAGTATTATATTAAAATATCAGTTATTTTATTAAAAATGCCCAATACAATGAATAAATGCTTTTAATAAAAACAAGAATGAAAAAATCATACGTGAAGCATAAATTTCTAAACACTTTCCAATACATTCTGAATAATGTAACTAAACTGCACAGTTTAAAAAGTTAAAATATTATGTCTAATTCAACCATACAGAAATGCATTTTCTATTTCACAGGATGCAAATTGTATTATACCTAAGCAACATTTATCAGCTTTATTATATGTGCAATAATTTAGCATAATTAAAATATGCCACAAATAATGCCCCCCCCCCTCCGTATACATCATTATGTAATGGAATTCTTTTGTGGTGCACTGTAAATGAATGATAAATATTCTTTGTTGGGCACATCTACTAAATGTATCTTTTAGTGCCCTTATGCATATGAATTTCATTATATTTCGACGAGTGTAACATCATGAAAAAGCGCTTGAAACTAGAATACTTTTGACTGTCCCTGTATTTGAGCTGTACATTGGATTTGAATAAAATTTGGAATGACGCAACAAAATTCTGCGCCAAGTATATATGTAAAAATTTAAACGATTCGGTTGGGTAGTTTTTGTGCTGTTATATGCGAACTGATAAAAAAGGACAAAAAGACGAATGGATCATACGACGATTATACCTACGTATTTATATAATTACGAACGCAGGTAAAAATCAGTTAAATTTAAAAGCGCATGCCGAAATTGAAAACGCATATCCAGCAAATATTTTTCAAAGACGGTATTCTAACCACTTTCTTATGTGTGTCCCTGTAAATGGATTAAAAATGCAATGAATGTCCTATTCTAATGTAATAGTAATGAAATCCAGTTATTTATATCTGTTTCAATACATTTGCAATAGCGTAATATCATTAAAATACTCTGTATACGATTTTTCTCCGTAGACCATAATGTAATGGAACTCTTTTGGGTGCCCCTATAAATGAACTATTAATCCCGCATACTTTAAATACAAGACCCAACATACCTAGGTGACAATAAATAAGGTTTACCAATTGCATGAAAATTCGTGTATATTAACGGGGTTGGAGCATGGAAAGGTGGACAGACGGCGAGACAAACCGAATGCATACTTTTCAACTTTGTTGCAAAGTGTTAAAACAGAAAAAAATATTCTTGCTCAATTATTCTCATTCCAAGTATGATAGACTTCCTTTTGACGTAAATTTCTATTCATGCATACTTCCATTCAAAATTAATTAATCATTTTGTTATGTAAAACATTGGAAATTATTCTAATAATCGCAGGAATACTTATCGAAAAATACAATAGAATTACTATTCGAATTGCACAGTTTATATTAAGGGTTCTTATAAGTGCATCTCTAATTTTAGGGTGAAACAATGTCTGAATTTAGATTTCAGCAGTTCTAAATTTCAATTGTAATAAAGTATTAATACAGTCAAACCTAGTTAACATGAACACACTTAACGTGCATTACTTTTAACATGAACTGTTTTCACAACTCCCTATAAATACGAATACAACTTATTTAATACGGACACATTATTTACAGCAGACGATCACAGATACACACAATCGGCATAAAACACAACTGCCGCTTACATAAAACATTCTATTTACATTTTTACTTAAGTTGCGGTTACAGTTAAATACACCACATCTCCTCCCTTCCTAAACTATCACTACAAGTCCAATCGCAAGTCCTCTATCCGAGAATTCAAAAAGTTCGTAAAGGAACTTATGAATTCTCGGATAGAGGATTCCAAATTGGCGACAATGTCACTGTACGAAATTACCGACAAGGCGACAAGAGATGGAGGTTTGGAAAAGTCGTTAGAAAAGATGGACAGCTACATTACACTGTCGATGTAAATGGTCAATTGTGGCGTAGACATGTCGATCAAATACGGGATGGAGGAGACATAGAGGAAAAAGAATGCGAGCTCCGACGATCATTTTCAAAACCTGCCATTCCTGTGCAAGATGCTGATGTTCCGGCAACTAGTGCTGAGTTAGCACAATCACCCACTAGTGTGGAGGCGGAGACGACTGATGCAACGCCAGTCTCAGTTACTACATCAGAGCATGCTCCACTGAGTGTCCACGGTTCAACTCCAACACCACAACTAGTTCGCCGATCTACAAGAATTCGAAAACTTCCTCAGCGATTGGACTTGTAGTGATAGTTTAGGAAGGGAGGAGATGTGGTGTATTTAACTGTAACCGCAAATTAAGTAAAAATGTAAATAGAATGTTTTATGTAAGCGGCAGTTGTGTTTTATGCCGATTGTGTGTATCTGTGATCGTCTGCTGTAAATAATGTGTCCGTATTAAATAAGTTCTTTTAGTAAGATGAAAGTATTATTCTTCCAAAGTAAATATCTCTTTGCTAATGATGTTAAATCGATATTTAATTCACATATTAAAATAATATGTGATATCTAGTTGTGTTTATCGTTAAGATCTTTTGACTATCTGGATGTACTTTCATTTGTAAATATGCATGTTTAAAATCGATTTTTGAAAAATGTTTACCCCCATTTAAGCTTGAAAAAATTTCCTCTAATTTTGGTAAAGGATGTTGTTGTACCATAATATTTTGGTTTACGGTAACAGAATAATCTGCACATAGGCGTATAGACCCATCTCTTTTTACAACCGGGACAACTGGTGTTGCCCAATCAGAGGTCTCTACTCTCTCTATGATGCCTTCCTTTTCAAGCCTATCAATTTCTTGTTCAATCCTATCTTTTAAAGAAAAGAAATCCTTTCTTTTAAAGAAAGGTCTAGCTCTACAAAATTTTGGCACTGCATGAGATTTAAGTTCCAACTTTACTTCATAATTATTAATTTCCCCTAACTTAGCGTCAAAAAGCTCTTTATACTCTTCTAACAATTTACTCAAATTATAGTCATAAGATGTTCTTACTGCTTTTATAGAATTCCAGTCCAAATTTATACTATATAGCCATTCACGGCCAAAAATTGTATCCAAATTTTCCTTAACAATATACAACTTTAATTTAAATTTTTGATTTTTGTATTCAACATACATAGTAACAAAACCCAAATGTACAATTATTTCACCTTTGTATGTTTTAAAAACTACTTTTGTGGGTTGAATTCTTTTTTTCGAAATCTCACGAAATTTTTTTATGCTCATTACCGAGACAGCCCCTCCAGTATCAAGTTCCATACTCACAGGTTTATTTTCAATATTTACTGTTAACATAATTGGAGGTTTTCTTTGTTCCTCCTCTTTCAGCGAGTTCAAATCAAAAGAATACTTGGGATAACATTTTCACTAGAATACAGGGTATCTACCTGCTTTTGTTTTACCGTGTTCCCTTTTAACCTTTTTTTCGCTGCAAAACAAGCTTTTCGAATGTGCCCGATTTTTTGACAAAAATGACACTTAACTAATTTAAATCTGCAGGAATATTTATCGTGATCCGTTGCTGTACACCGTGTACAGCTCGTTTTTACTTTCTTTCCCGAAAGATTTTGTCTTCCAAAGTTTTTCTTTTCCGAAACAAATTTTGACTGCTCATTATTTTTCCTCACGCTAAATTCTTTTATTTCTAAAGATTTACCCATTATCTCATTTGCCTCTTTCATAGCTTTCTCCATAGCTAAAGCAATTTTCAAGGTATTCTCAATATCTGTATCATCTTCCTCAAAAAGTCTATCTAATATTGCTCTATCCCTTAGCCCGCTTACGAAAACATCCCGTAACATCGTGTTCAACATTTCTTGTTTATATTGACAAGGAATTGCCAAGGAGCGAAGTTCAGCCATAAAAGCACTGACACTTTCCCCCTCCCGTTGCTTACGATTTAGAAACACATGCCTACTATGAATTATAAGTGGCGTTGGAGTGAGATGAGCTTTTAATGTATTTTTTAGAATAAGGTAATCTTTATCGGAAGGATTGTCAGGAGCTAGCAGGTTTTTCAACAAATTATATAATTTTGCTGACAAACTAGAAATAAAAACTTTCCCATGTTTGCCATCCGGAACATTTTGAATATCCATGAAAGCTTCGAAGCGTTCTAAAAAAGAATCAAAAGCTTCATTCGTTTCATCAAATTTTTCAAATTGAACTGAAACTTTAGCTTCCTGCGTTTTCGGATCGGCAAAAGAGGTTAATTTCTCTAATAAAATTTTATTTTGTTCTATTAAACTTTGAACCAACTGCTCCATTTTAAATCTTCTTTAAAGATAAATACAAAAAGAATTTTTTACCTTGGCAGTCTTCGGCATCTAATGTTCGTGAATCCGATACTTTTTCATTCCATGCATCGTCGCCAGATATCACATATTATTTTAATATGTGAATTAAATATCGATTTAACATCATTAGCAAAGAGATATTTACTTTGGAAGAATAATACTTTCATCTTACTAAAAGAACTTATTTAATACGGACACATTATTTACAGCAGACGATCACAGATACACACAATCGGCATAAAACACAACTGCCGCTTACATAAAACATTCTATTTACATTTTTACTTAAGTTGCGGTTACAGTTAAATACACCACAGTATTAATACAGTCAAACCTAGTTAACATGAACACACTTAACGTGCATTACTTTTAACATGAACTGTTTTCACAACTCCCTATAAATACAAATACAAAGATTTGATACGGATAACATGAATTACTGTTACCATAAACAAAAATTTGATTCCCCTTGAGGTTCATGTTAACGAGGTTCGACTGTATTTTAATTCGTTTCAAGTTGTGTATTAGAAAGATAGAGCTTATGTAGATGCTATTAGCTAATCTGCCCGGCACAGCATTGCCCGGGTGCATAAAAAACAGCGCAAATTATAAAAATCTCGGAAAATCCCAATGTAAAATCGCGAAAATAAATAAATAAATAAATAAAAAATTGCTGCACGAATTTCGAATAAATATCATGGAAAAGCGGAAAAAAATGAACTAGAATATTTAAACTGAATTCCTTTTACTATTGTGGAAAAATCGCCGCAAATTTCCCAAAAGTTCACATGAGAAATCTCGAAAAATTTGAAAATTGCAGCACGAAATCCGAATAAACTTAATTGAAATAAGGGTAAGAATTTACTATATTAGCTAAAAAACTGAATATAAAACATTCACAAAAAATCGCGATTAAAATTACCATATTTGTATGAAAGTTTCAATTCTAATTATTTTGCTGAATGTCAAGCCATTAAATAAGGAAAAGGGCCAAAAAAGTTTGATAAAAAAAAAATGGTAAATAACGAAAAGTCGCGCATGAAAAAAATTATCTTAAGCTAAAAGTTTTGCGCCGAATATTTCTTTTCCGTATCACAAAAAATCTCCACGAACTCTAAAACAAGGGGAAAAAATCCTAAAAAGTAATATTAAAACGGTAGCATAATAGTCATTAAGCTACCGATTTAGCACAATAGTCAAAAGGGTTGAAACCGAATACGTATTATGGTAGACGTTTGAAACAGCATTCCTTTTAAAATGACAAAAAATCATTGTGAAATCCTGAAAATAGCATTAAAAATCTCTAGATTAAATGTTCATTATGAAAAGGACAGAACATTGCAATCGAAAAAATTACTATATTAAGCAAAAATCTTTAAAAGAGAAATCAGTTTCCGAATGTTAAAAAATCGCCACGAAATTTCAAGAATGTATAGAAATCACATTGAAAGATTCGTTAAAAATCGTAAAATATTTGAAATTCACTGCTGCAAATTTTAATATTTAGGGGGAAAATACTGTAATTGGAGATCTTTCATGAATGATAAAAGCATGTAACATAAAAAATTGCTAAAAATAGCTAATAATTACATTGAATATCACAATAAAAATTTTGGTGTTGAGGACAAAATTTATTATATTAGGCTAAAAGTCATAAACCGAAATCCAGTTATGAATGTTAAAAAATTGACGCAAAACATATAAGATGGCTGAAAATCTCATTGAAAATTCCTAAAATTCAAAAATCGTGGACAACAAAATTTACCGTAGTGCAATAAAAATTTTATAAGAAAATTATATTTCTGAATGTCAAAAAATTGCTAAGAAATGCATTAAAAAATTCCTTAAACGTCGCTGAATATTCAACTATTGCAGCGGACAAAATATACTATAATGGGTATTGTAATCTGAATTCTGTCATTGATAAAAAAAATCGACTGAAAACGCTGTGAAAAAACAAAAATTGTTGATGACAAAATTTTTTATATTAGTAAAAAATTTGAAACGAAATTTCTTTCACAGATGTGAAAAAATCGCCCAGGACTTGAAAAATTACATTGAAGAATGTATTAAAATTTCTCAAACTTTAAAAATAGCAGGATACAAAATTTACATTAATAGAGTAAAATAATATAATATGAATAATAATATTTTATAAATAATAAAAAATAGAAGTAAAGAGCAAAAAATCTTTAGAAATTGTAAAATATCGCATTAAAAATCGCGAAATTTAAAAATTCGTGCAAGGCAAAACTTATCTTATTGATAAAATGTTGTAACCGCATTCCTTTTATTAATGCCCAAGAACGTCCCCGGTATTCATACAATCGCTAAATATCGCATTCAAAATCTCCTTAAAAATCGCTAAATAATAAAAAATTACAAAGGTCTAAATTATGAATGAAAAAAATTAACACAGAACATAATAAATTCACACTAAAGATATAAACATTAAAAGTTCCATTGAAAAATGTACTAAAAATCACTAAACATTAAAATATGTAGCAATGTAATTTTACTATAATGGGGAAAAACATTGTGATCGGAAAACTTTCACAAATGACAAAAAAAAAAAAAAAAAAAAAAAAAAAAAAAAAAAAAAAAAAATCCACAAAAGAAGTAAAAATATCAAAAATTTGCTAAAAGTCGCATTGAAAATCGCACCAATAATCTCACTAAAATCGGGGAAATTCGTAGATGGCAAAATTTATATAATGATTCTAAGAGTTTAAAGCCAATTCTTAAAAAAAAAATATCAAAAAATCGCCGTGGAACTCTGAAAACTTTCAAAACTCGCATTGAAAAATCGCTAAATATAAGCGTATATTAGGGTCAAAATTTACTCTAATTGGGTAAAGCATTGTCATCGCAAATTTTTCAAGAATGACAAAAAATCTATGCGGATTATAGAAAATCTAGTAAAAACGCTACAAATCGTATTAAAAGTCGCTAAAACTCAAAAATCGTAGATGATGAAATTTACTATGTTAGACTAAAAGTTTGAAACAAAATTCTTTTTTCGAATGTCAAAGAATCCCCATACGAAAAAATGCTAACAGTGGCATTACTAAATTAATAGTAGCAAGTACTAAAAAACGCACTAAAAAAATGTATCTAAAATACCTAAACATTAAAAAAATCTCAGAGGTCAAACTTTAATGGATAAAACATAGTAATCGGGAATCTTTCGTAAATCGACTAACTGGCGCAGTCGATAAAAATTCAAAACGTTAATTAAAAAAAAAAAATAAAAAATCGCATTGAAAATCGCTAAAGTTGATGGTTGTAGATAGCGAAATTTACTATATTCAATATATATATATATATATATACAGGGTGATTCCAAATTTTTTTTACAATAAAAGAGGGGTGATAGTATACATCAAGACAAACAATGTTAAATAGGAGACCAAGGGTCCAAAACGTTTTCCTAAGGAGATAGCCGCCATTAAAGTTTAGGGACCAAAATTTCAAATAAATATAAAAAACGGAAAAATCGGTCGGTTGATTTGCGGTTTTCCCTAAAATTATTCTTTATGTCGGCATTTTCTTGAAATTAAATTATAAAGATAAATTTCAAAAAATGCCGATAGAGGGCGCTTTAGATTTTGGAGTAACGAACAACTATTTTTCACCGGTATGTTTTGCATCTCATTAAATGTTTTCGTAAGTTTACACTCAAATTTAAATTTTGAGCTCAAAATCTGTAGTTGGGAGTGGTTAAGTATCACTAATTGAGCTGTGTTCAGATGGTTCAAATTTCAAATGATTAAAAAAAAAACGAAAAATTGGTCGATTAATTTGCAGTTTTCACTAAAACTATTCTTTATTCAGATATTTTCGTGAAAATAAATTATAAAGATAAATTTCAAAAAATGTCGATAGAGGGCGCTTTAGACTTTGGAGTAACGAACAACTATTTTTTGCCGTTATTGTTTGCATCTCTTTAAATGATTTAGGAAGATTATTCTTAAACTTAAATTTTGAGCTGAAAATCTGAATAGTAGGGAGTGGTAAAGTAGCACAAACTGAACTGTGTTCAAGGGGGAGGGGGAGATTCAAATTTAAAGTAATTATAGAAAATGGAAAAATTGGTCGATTCGTTTGCGGTTTAAAATAAAACTATTCTTTAAGTCAGTATCTTCTTGAAAATAATTTTTAAAGATAAATCTCAAAAAATTCCGTCAGAGGGCGCCTTAAACTTCAGAGTAACCAACAATTCATTTTAACCATTATTTTTTGGTTAAAATTAAATGCTTGCAAAAGCATTTTAAATGTTCTCGGAAGCTTAGATTTAAACTTAAATTTTGAGCTCAAATCCTGAATCGTTATGAGGAGTTAAGAAGCGCTAACTGAAGTGTGTTCAGGAGTTAAAATTTAACCCTCTTTCCTCCTCGAGCACAATTCAGTTTTTCGCTACTTAAACACTCCCAACGATTCAGAATTTCAGCCCAAAATTTAAGTCTATGCATTTGAAAGCATATAATGAGATTAAAAAAAATAACAGTTAAAAATAGTTGTACGCTACTCCAAAGTCTAAGGCTCCCTCTATCGGCATTTTGTGAAATTTATCTTTAAAAATTATTTTCAAGAAAACACTGATTGATCAAAAAAAACTGCTGATTTAAAAATTAGTTTTAGCAAAAACCGCAAACGAATCGACCAGTTTTTCCGTTTTTTACAATTATTTGAAATTTGAACTCTCTGAACACAGCTAAGTTTGTCTACTTAACCTCTCCCAGCTATTCAGATTTTGAGCTCAAGATTTAAGTTAAAGTCTAAGCTTACGAAAGCATTTAATAAGATGCAAAAAATAACGCCAAAAAAGAGTGTTTCGTTACTCCAATGTCTAAAGCGCCCTCTATCGGCATTTTTGAAATTTATCTTTATAATTTATTTTTCACGAAAATAGCTAATAAAAGAATAGTTTTAGTGAAAACCGCAAATCAATCGACCAATTTTTCCGTTTTTTATAATCATTTGAAATTTGAACCCTCTGAACGCAGCTCAGTTTGTATTACTTAACCACTCCCAACTACAGATTTTGAGCTCAAAATTTAAGTTTGAGTCTAAGCTTACGATAACATTTAATGAAATGCAAAAAATACCGACAAAAAATAGTTGTTCGTTACTCCAAAGTCTAAAGCGCCCTCTATCGGCATTTTTTGAAATTTATCTTTATAATTTAATTTCAAGAAAATGCCGAAATAAAGAATAATTTTAGTGAAAACCGCAAATCGATCGACCGATTTTTCCGTTTTTTATGTTTATTTGAAATTCTGGTCCCTAAACTTTAATGGCGGCTATTTCGTTAGGAAAACGTTTTGGACCCTTGGTCTCCTATTTAATATTGTTTGTCTTGATGTGTACTATCATCACTCTTTTATTTTAAAAAAAATTCGGAATCACCCTGTATATATAGTTTACTATAATATTAATTACTATATTAGGTTAAAGTTTGAAACCAAATTTTATTTACGAATGCCAAAAAATTGCCGTAGAACTCGAAGAAATGTATAAATCACATTGAAAAGTGCATTAATAATCGTTGGGGTCAAAATTTAGTCTAATCGAGTAAAACATTGTAGTCGGGAAATTTTCAAGAATAACAAAAAATCGACACTGAAGACAAAAACCTCGAAGAAATACTAAAAATCGAATTAAAAGTTGCATTAAAAATTGTTGAAATTCACAAATCGTAGGAGACAAAATTTAGTTCATTAGGTTGAAAGTTTGACAGAAAATTCCTCTTAAATGATAGAAAAAAATTCCAAATGCACTAAAAATCCCATTAAAAATGCACAAATGCACATAAAATGCACAAAAAATTAAAAAATTTCTCTATGAATTCCGAATAAACTTTATTATAAAGAAAAAATTTACTACTTTGTTAAAATTTCCTTCACAAGTGTGAGAAAATTGCTTCAAAATATAAAGAAGCTAAAAATCGAATAAAAAATTAAATTAAAAATTCTAATCTAAAATTCTAAAATTGGGCTTCGAGGTGGAAAACTACATACATAAAGACACTTTCTCCCCAAATTTTGTCGACATACACACTTAAACACACGCAAACTTCTTTCCTTATTATTATAGATTAAAATATACATAATCTGTATTTAATTACACTAGTCAACAAAAAAATATTTTTTTTATATCGCAAATAATTTTATGCGATTCGTGTTCTGTGTGCTAGAAGTAGTGTAGAAAATCAAATAAAAACATTTCTATCACGTCACAATTTAATAATATATCAATATTTTCATTTTTTACAAATTTTAATCTTTAACTTATTTATTTCGGATAAAAAGAACCTACATTTTTCATTTTTTTTTGTTTCTCGATGGTACTTTTTGGTTGAGATTTTCTTAATTGCCAACCAGCAGTAGTCTGTCAACATCGCTGGGTTTCATTTTCCTTGATATCGTTTTTCAATAACAGCTATATCTTGGTGAAATCGCTCTCCGTGCTCATCACTCGTAGTTCCCACATTTTCGTCGGAAAAAAATCTAAATGCGAATCCAAAAAATATATTTTGAAAGACATGTTGGAATTTATTTTATGAAAAGCATTTAATATTTTTTCAAGAAGGTTAACATATTGCAGGGATTTATCATTCCCTAAAAAGTTTTCAGTGACTGCAACGAAAGATGTCCAGGCTTCCTTTTCTACATCATTTAAGCATGAAGTGAATGTTCGATCTTTTATTATAATAAAAAACACGGAGAGCGACTTTACTAAGATATATAGCTATTATTAAAAAACGATATCAAAGAAAATGGAACCCTGCGATGTTGGCAGACTACTGCTGGTTGGTAATTTAGGGAAACCTCAAGCACAAAGTGCCATCGACAAACAAACAAACAAAAAAAAAGGAAGCTTTTTTTTATCCGAAATAAATTAGTTTAAGATTAAAATTTGTAAAAAACGTAAAAAAATAAGTATTGATATATCATAAAATTGTGACGTGATAAAAATGTTTAATTTGACTTTCTATATTATTTATAGCACACAGAACACGAATCAAATAAAATTATTTGCGATACAAAAAAAAGTTATTTTTTGTTGACTAGTATTATATGTAGTAAAATCAGAAGTAAATATATAAATTGATTACACCAGTTCTCATTAAAATATTTATTCCCTAGGGGAAAATACTTTTGTATCTTTGATATTCAGAAAAGTGAAATTGTCATTTTATTGTCATGATTCTTTTTTTTATTTTACTCTATTTTGTTTTTTTTTTATAGAACTTCATTCGGCACTAATAATAAAAGTACTGCGCATTTAAACTTCATTTGTATAAAACTACATTCAGAGTTATAATAATCTTTTCTTTTTGCGGTGTAGCTAAAACAAGCACCTTGTCCAAAGTTTAAACTGCTAAGCGCAGTTCGAAAGGAGGTTGCAATATTGCAATGCCACCTTAGTTCGTGCTGTGTTTCCCAGATAGGTTTTTAATTAACATTTAAAAACACATAAGGCGCATTGAGATATCAGCACATTGTAAACTAGTCGCGAATCCCATAGTATTTATGTGATTAATTACAATTAAAGTATTGGGTGAGTGCAAAAGTTCGTGCGGAGGTGCAATAGATGTCGTTTGAAGCGGCGTAAAGTGTTGTCATTAATACTGCCATCTACGTAAGACGGATCATTGGAAAGGTGACGTGTGCAGCTTTCATTTCAAACAAAACAATTCGTGTAGATACAAACTGTTTCAAGAAAATTTACTTTCAAAATGAGTGTCGATAAGGTGCATTTACGGCACGTTATGTTTTACGAGTTTCAGAAGGGAATAAACGTTTCAGAAAACTTAAAAAACAATTAAGAGGTTTATCAAGATCAAGCACCAGCTAAACGAACTGTGGAAAAATGGTATGCGAAATTTCGCTCCAGAGAGTTTAGCGTTAAGACGAACCACGATCCTGTCGACCTTCACACATTGATGTCGATATTGTGCGTACTTTAGTTCAAAATACTCCGCGAAGTTTTTACAGCACTTAACGTTCACTGATCAACCGCTTTTTGGCGTTTAAAAAATATGAGATTCGATTTGAAGCTCAATATATGGGTGTCCCATTTGCTGACCGAGAGGAATAAAATCGTGCGAATTTCTGTTCCCGTTTCTTTACTCAAGCCGCTCAAAAACGAGCCGTTTTTGGATCTGTTGGTGACGGGCGATGAGAAATGGGTCCTTTAGAACAATGTTCAGCAATGTGAGCATGATGACGCGATGGCAAAGGCCAGTTTCTACCCAATAAAGGTGATGCTGTGTATTTGGTGGGATTGCAAGGGCATAATTTATTTTAAGTTTTTTTCCGCTGGCCAAACGATTGATTCAGTCAAGTACTGTCGCCAATTAACCAATATGAATCGAGAAACCAAACAGATATGTCCGATTTTGTCGAATCGCAAGGGTGTAGATTTTCATCATGACGACGCCAAACCACACGTTTCGAGACAGACGCTGCACAGATTGAACAGCCTGAAATGGGATATCCTAACTCATCCACCGTATTCCTTTGATATTGCACTACCTGATTATCACTTCTTCTGGTAATAGCAAAATCATTTAAACGAAAAAATACTTGACTCTTTGGATGCCTTAAGAAACGTCGTGTCTTCGTTCTTAGAATCTAAACCGCACAAATTTTATGATCGGGGCATCCGATCCGTATGCTGCCAGAACGTTGGAAACAGGTTATAGAAAACGATGAAGTATGTATCATTGATTGAATAAAGAACTTTGTTTGCCTAATCACTGTGTGACTTTTACTCTCAAACTCCGCATGAACTTTTACACTCACTCAATAGTCTGTTTTTAACAATTTCATGTTTATAGCTTCTATACTGCTACTTAGCATTACCTTGCACAAATATATCATTGAAAGTTTTTATCTAGGTTTTTAAAGCCGAGGATAGATAGAGTACGCCACCATTGTCATTGTCTATGTCCAAACTGTTTGTCTCTTTGAGGATTAATATCTCAGCTAATAACAAACTCTTTCTTTTAAATTATTATCAACAACGTTTTTATATTTCTGCTAAAATAAGTACTTTCAGCATTCTTAAACACCTTTTTTGAATGCCCGCAAATCGAAATTTGTTTGTAACATAAAAATGCGCTTTTCACAATTGCTATACCCCCTAGCGTAATAGTTATAAGTTTACTGCAATATTTAAATTCTTGTTTAATACCTCACTTCTGATTTTTTGATAATTTTAGTTTCTTTAGGTTGGAAAATAGAGGGGTAGGACATATTTTGGAATTACATTTTCGGCGATATCTCTGAAAATATATTCCCTAAAGTGAAAAGAAATGTATTTTTCAGTCAGCGTAACTGAAGTTTTCGCACGATAAACAAAGAAAAGATTTTTCTTTTGAAGTAACTTAATTACCCCCCCCCCCCAATTTTTTTCAAAATATATTTGTGACTGTTTAATAATCTGAAAATATGTGGGTCAATAAACTTTATTACTTCCCCCCCACCTCCATTTGAACTTTCCACGTTCAACTCTTTACGAGTAAAATGGCTATGACAGACAGCTACAAAATATAATCGTTCTGATAATCGTTCTGTTTTTAAATTTTACATTGAACCCTAAAAATGAATAAAATTTTATCCACTTAATTCTGCTTAACTGTTCAAATGTTAAACTGTTTTTGTGTTACAAAACATCAAAGTGAATTTGAGAATTTTACAGTGTAATGCCATCTGTTGGTGATACTTGAAACTAAAATAAGGAAACTTAGTAAAAAATATTCTGATTTCACATATCTTTGCAAGAATAATAATAAAAAAAACATTTATTATAATTTTGTAATTCTTACTGAATTTGTAAAATAATCATCCAAACTAAGAGCCCTATGTTAGACAGACATTAATTTTTTTTAATGTTTCAGGCGAAATATACACAATGGATTTTTAAAAATTCATAACCATTTTTCATATTATGGCCAATTTTTAGCTAAAGGCGATTAGCTTAAATCTTCCATTTTGTTGAAATAAAACTAAAAAAAATCTACGATAAAATGATTTGAAAATGTCCATATATCGGAGGAAGTTGTTTGATTTTATAAAATAACTAAGCAGATTCATGAAGCTTAGTTAAGAAATGTTTTTTCAAAATTTTTTAAACTGTAATTTAACTAAGATTTTTTTTAATAGGAAAATGACATCAATAAAAATGTTATATTATTATTTTCCCTTTTCACAATTCTATCGACATTAATTGTTTGAGTTTTCATTGTAAGAGAAATGTTAAAAAAAAATGTAAAAAAATGTATTCAGAAAATAAATTTAAATTTCAAGATTTTCAAACATCGTACGGCAGTGAAGCGTTTAATGTTATAGGAAGATTAGTGAAGTATAAACACACACACACATTTTAATTTAATCGATTTTAGTATTTTAATCATAAAGATTTACTTTTTAATGCTTCTACCGTTTAAGGCTGTTTCATTGATTTAAAGATTTAATTTAAATTACTCAGACAAACAGTTTCCTAATTTAGAATTCTGTTTTACACATGTCAGAGTCTGCTACATTCGTTAAATTCACGCAACTCTATATTTTAACATCTTTAAAATAGATGAATGAATGTTATTGCTTATAATTATTATGACATTTTTCACTAAAAAATTGATGTACATATATTCGCTTTAATGAATCAATTAAATGAGATTGCCAGGTATAATTAAATTGTGTTAACAATTACATTATTAAATAAGCACAATAGAAATGTCGTTTTCATAAGTTTTAGTTTTATATGTAAAACGAAAAGCGATTGGCGTAAAATTTCCTTCTTTCGTGAAATAAAACTTACATAATATCTATGATAAAACGATTTGAAAATGTCAATATGTATGAAAAAAAACGACATTTGGTTTTATAAAATAACTAAGCAGATTCATGAAGCTTAATTAGAAAATATTTTTAAAAAATTAACTGTAATTTAATTAATGTATTTTTTTTTACTGTGTATTTCCATTGAAAATAACTTTTGTTTTTTATTTTAGTGAGAAAATGACTTCAATAAAAATGTCATTATATTACTTTCTCTTTCGCAATTATAAAGACAGTAATTGTTTTAGTTGACAATGTTATAGAAATGTTAATAAAATCTTTCAAAAAAATGTATTAAAGAAAGCAAATTTAAATTTAAAGATTTTCAACCTGCTCACGATAATGAAACGTTTATTATTCTAGAAGAATAGTTAAATACATACACACAGACAGATTTTAATTTAATGGATTCTAGTATTTTAATCATAAAGATTTACTTTTCAATGCTTGTACCGTTTAAGACTATTTCATTGAGTCACAAGTTTAATTTAAATTATTCAGACGAACAGATTCCTAATTTAGAATTCTGTCTTACACGTGTCCAAGTCAGCTAGCTACGTTCCTTAAATGCACGCAAACACTTTTAAAATAGGTAAATGAGGTTGTTGGTTATAATATTCATTAAATTTATCACTAGAAAATTGAGGTGCATCTATTTGCTGTAATGAATCGACTAAATGATATTGCAAGGTGTAATTAAATCCTGTTGACATTTACATGTTAAACAAGTGCAATAGAAATGTCGCTTTTAAAAGTTTTACTTATATATGTAAAATTAAAAGCGATTAGATTAAAACTTTTTTCTTTCTTGAAATAAAACTAAAAAAAAAAAGAAAAAAGAAAAAAAATCTATGGTAAAACGATTTGAAAATGTCGATATATCTGAAGAAGATATATAGATATGGAGAAGGCATATGAAGAAGACCTTTGGTTTTATAAAATAACTAAACAGGTTCAAAAAACTTGATTAGAATATATATATATTAAGATTTTCTTTTTCCTCGTATTTCCATTGAAAATAATTTTTTAGTTTTGTTTTTATGAGAAAATGACACCAATAAAAATTTAGTCATATTATTTTACCTTTTCAAAATTCTATTTACAGTAACTGTTTTAGCTGCCACCGTTACAAAAAAATTACAAAAAATGTATTAAGAAAACAAAGTTAACTTTGGAGTTTTCAAATTGTGTACGACAGTGAAGCGTTTCATATTCCAGGAAGATAAGTGAAATGCAAACATACAGACATATTTTAATTTAATGAACTCTACTATTTTAATTTAAATATTTACTTTTCAATGATTGTACAGATCAAGATTATCTCATTGAGTCACAAATTTAATTTAAATTACTCAAACGAACCATTTTCTAATTTAGATTTCCATTTTACCCGTGTCTAAGTCAGCTACGTTCATTAAATGCACGCAACTCTATAATTTAGCATCTTTAAAATAAATGAATGAATGTTATTGCTTATAATAATCGTTACATTTATCACTGTAAAATTGAGGTGCATACATTTGCTGTAATGTATCGACTCAATGAGATTGCCAGGGGTAAATAAATCGTGTTAACATCTACATTATTAAACAAAGATAATAGAAATGTCGATTTTAAAGGTTTTAGTTATGTATGTGATTTTTTTTATTGTACATTTTTTTCAGGGTTGCATGGTTTAAACCAATCGATTTTAACCATGGTTTAAACCACGGTTTAAACCAAATGGTTTTTTTTCTAAAAAATTGTTTTTTAGAAGAAATTTAATGACATTTTCTCTTTTTAGCACTTTTCAACAAAAATGAAAAAAGCCAATGCTTTCGGTTTGTCTGTCCGTCTGGCTCTATGGCCGTCTATCCGCGCCCTAACTCTCGTAAATATGCTCTGATTGCCATGAAATTTTTGGACGTTATTGACGTTTCTATATTTTCCCAGCGTCTATTAATTTAGAACAACGAATGGCGCCACACAAGAGCTGTTTTTAAAGGATTTTTGAAGTTTTCGTTACTTCTTGCGTTTTGGATAACGTAACATATAGTGCCCCTGCCTATTTGTGTTTTTAGAAATGTTTATTTCTGATGATGGTTTGAAGATTAAACCGAAACGTTAAGTTTTATATCATTCATGTGTTTTTTATAATATTTATATATATATACATATATATTTTTTTATTTATGGATGAATTATATGTTAGATAACAACCTCTATTTTGATTCGAAATCACTTTAAGTTCAAAAATAGTTCTCTTAACCTAAACATACGTTATTGCTATTTATTTGATAAAGATAGATGTTTGCAATCTTCATGAAGAACATATCTTGTCAACAACTGTTCTTTTCAAAACAGTATTGGTGACCATGGTGTTTTATAATTCGCTTCAGTTTGAATTCTCAACTTTTCCGATATTTATTGAAACATTTTACAAATGGCTCACATGTGTAATTATTTTCAAATTTATAAATCGATTTAATAAAAACCTTTAAATTTAAGTATATTTTCACATATGTGATAAAAATCACAAAGAATAGTTTAAAGGTTTTTAAAGTATTTGTATTAGTTAATGTATAACTGAAGCAGTTTTAACATAAAGATTTAATTTTAAAAATTTATCCGGTTAAAGATTGTTTCATTTACGGAAAAATTTGCTTTAAACTATTCATATTATATAATTTACCTATCTTTCGTAAATTAAGTCAACTATGTTCATTAAATGCTGACTCTGTAATTTAATGTCTCTAAACGTAAATAATAAGCTCTAAGGATTGACGCTGTTAATTAAAGTATTCATTATGCTTCAGTGAAAAGATATTTTGTGTATAGTTGCTGTTATGGACGGAGTACTCGTATATAAGGTTTCTGCACATGATTAAAATGTATTAATATTTATATGCTTAATACTTTTTTTAACTAAAAATATTGATTTTAATAATCTTGATTACTGATAAATGAATTTTTTTACAATCATGTCCAAAATATAAATAAATGACGCTTGCGATTTTAGATTTTGACGAATATGTACAGAATAAGAATTTTTGTCGAATTGTACTTGAATTTCTAGTGATATAAACAAAATGTTTCACTTCACATAACTCTGTGAAGATTTAGTCGAGAAAACAGTTTGTAGGATAATAATGAATTTAATAATATTTAATCTATGTAACAGAAAACGTGAAAATGGTATGTCGCTGCGTAAAATGACTATTTGGGTGCTGTACAACCTCTGTGTTCATTAGTGTAAGAGTAGCAGACATATTCGTAGAAACGATTTTTGATTATAGAATATGAATTTTCAATGAAATTCAACACAATCTTCCGAAAACCTGATAAAGAATGGTTGGAACACACTCCAATTAAAATATGAATACATTGAATATTTGGTGAGACATGTGTATTTTATAAAGTAAATTATACCTGCGCATGTGAGAAATATTCGAAAATTTTTATTTCATAATTTGGTAACCAGGAAGCTTGTATAGAAAGAAAATTATATTTTAGGGAAAACTTGTATGGAAAATCCAGTCAAATATTTCGAAGGTTTAGAAAGGTAGGACGATATAATTGCTTTCTCAAAGTAGCTTTTATTTTAACGGATTTTCAATAAATTTTCAATCAGCCCACTGTAACCTTCAGAGTTTTTGCAATATTTGGCTGGAATTTTTATACAAGTTGTCCTAAATAGCTAAATATCCAATTATGGAATGAAAATGTCGGAATTTTCTAAGCATGCGCAGTTAAAAATTATTTCAAAGAAATAAACATATTTTATCCAATATTCGATATAAAATGTACAGTGGCAATAACACCAACTGCTAATATTACGTGTAATTACGAAGGAGTCTAGGAAATGACATCTTAGAATTCTGTGTAGAAGGTCTCTGAGTCTTTTGAATTACAAACAACCTCTAAAAATTAATTTATTCTATTTGTAGACCTTATCGATGGAAGAAGTGCGTGAAAGTAACGGACGATTTAAAACTTGAGGGATAAGTTCTGTAACCTGAAGACTATATATTTATTATGAAATACTTTGTTTATTAGGTAGCTTTCGTATGAAATACGATCTACTGCAGTCACTCCTATGTTGGAATTTCTGAAAAATTGTTGCAGATCTACACCGATCATGACCCCTAGACCCCAAATCTATCACCAGTAAAAATGTTTATTAAAAATAATTAACACATTGCGTAAAAAAAAGAACAAGAAATTATTAAAACATAAAAAATAGTAAAAAATTAAAAATGTAAAAGAATATATGAAAAAATGCATATAATAGGATGGCTGGCTGGGTAGATGTTAAAGTACGGGGGAGGGCGGTGTTGTCTGTATAATATTGTTACGAATTTTGTAAATAGTTAGTGTTTGTACTGTAAAATAATGTAAATAATCTTATTAAGCTCCATTCCTTTACTAATATTAGTTTTTGTTACTCTGTATGTTGTCTCTGTTATCAAGCAAACTTGTCTAATATTTTCCAGTGTATGTCTACGGCAGATTGGCGAAATATTAAAGATATCGCCAAGTTGGCGTCACTTTTGGCGACTAATTTTGATCGCCAAATTTGGCGATATATCGCCAAGTTGGCGATAAACTTGACGATTGTTGGCGATGGTAACCCTTCCCTCTCTATGGTAATCCCCCCCTTAGGTCTACTGATACATTGAATGTTTTTCCTTGGTTTCTGGATTTTTCGAGAAGCCTGTGGAAATTTCCGGCGCATGCTGCGAGCCTGTATAAGGAGAGAAATACGAGCTGTTGTGGTTATTATTCATCAGTCAGTCATTGAGTGAGCTGCGATTGTAAGCAAGCTTGCTTGAGTTTTCTCTACGTTGTTTTGAATGTAATTTAGCGTTGAGACATTGTATAAAGAGTCTCTGGGATCTATATCTGCAATTGTACGATAGATTTGAGCAGTTATTTTTGAATATCTAGTAATATTTGTGAGTTTAGAAAACTCTGTTGTTATGAAGATCTGTAAATAAATTATTTTCTACTGTTCTAAGAAACAAGAGTTTGAAGTCGTCTAACCATAAGATCAAAAGAGCCTTATATACGCAACAAATTTTGGTGTCAGGAGTGGGGTTCTTATGGCGAAAACAAGAACAATGGTCGGACAACTGAAAGAACTGTTAGATGCTATCAATGGCATAAAGACAAAATTGACGAAAGACCAAGAAGAGTTGGCGGAAAAGATGAATAAAGACCAAGAAGAGTTGGCGGAAAAGATGAATAAAGGCCAAGAAAAGGTGACTGAAGAAATGAGAAGAAGCCAAGAGAGAATGGGAGAATTAAAGGAGGAAGTTAATAAAAGCCAAGAAGAAATGAAGAAAACTTTGGAAGAAAAGTTCTCGTCGGTAGAGAGAAGAATAGATTCGGTAGAAGAGAAAATTCAGAATGAAGTTAGTAATGTTGAAGAGATAGTGGAAAGAAAAATAGAGAAAGTAGAAGAGAAAATTCAGAATAAAGTTAGTAATATTGAAGAGAAAATAGTTGAAGTAGATGAAAAGCTAAATAAAAAAGTACAAGATCTTGAGAAGAAGCTTTCAGCATCCAGTGGTAATTATGAAGAATTTAGGAATCTGCCTGCTTCTCCCGTGCACATCAAGCTGTTGACATACGACGGAAAGAGTTCTTGGCAAGCTTACTTACAAGATCCAATTCACCAAATTCACCAATTCACCCAATTTTACTTATAAGACTCAATTCACCATTGTAGCCGAAGCGAACAAATGGAGTGATGAGGTGAAAGCTTGTCAACTGGCAGCGTCTTTGAGAGGAGAAGCCGCCGACGAAACATTGCCCGATATGACGCAACTTAATTTTGAGACTTTAAGTTGTGCACTTGAAATGAGATTCGGAGAAAAATTCTTCAAAGATTATACGAGAATACAAATGAAGAGCCGCCATCAAAAATCGAGTGAAACCCTTCAAGAGTTTGCCTCAGAAATAGAACGGCTGGCAAATTTAGCATTCAGCGACTGCCTAACAAATGTACGGGAAATGCTCTCACTTCAGTACTTTGTAGACGGAATAAAAGATCCCAAAGTGCAGAGAGGGTACGAATGGCAGATGTACAGGATTTAAAGGCTGCATTACTATATGCCTTAAAGTTGGAAGCAGCTACACAAGCCAGCCGAAGAGATCGTCATTCAGTCCGAGGGGCAACAGTGAACAAAAGCTCAGACACTGAAATCGGCGTCTTAAAAGAAATTAGGAAAATTAATCAAGAGCTTGAAGCCTTAAAATATGGAAGAACAAGCTTAAGAAGACAGAATCTCCCGTGATGGGGATGCGGTGATACAGGACATCTCGGAAGAAACTGCCCCAAAATCCACGAACGTGAGATGAATTCAAGACCAGAGAATAAAAAGCCCCACCTGAAGATCCTTCAAATATCGAAAATGAGTGGCGGCGATAATGAATTATATGTGATAGGCTTTATTAACGGAATTCAGTGCCGTATGATTGTTGATACGGGAGCCACTGTGACAATAATAAGAGAAGATTTCGCTCGGAAATTGAAATCTAAACTCATCTGGACTCCACCATACGTTACCCTGCAAACTGTGACGGGCGACAAGATAAGCATATATGGAAAGGCCAATTTAACCATCAACTTTGAAGGAACGAAATATTACCGTACGGCATATGTGGCTGATATAACAGATCCTTGCTTAATCGGGCTAAATTTTCTGAAGAAGTTTGGCTTTAAACTTGATTTCAAAAATAATAAAATGCTCTCTAAATTTGAAGAAATAAGCCTTTTTGGATTAAATAGCGAAATTGAATGCAAACAAATAGTAATAGCCAAAGAAGACATCCATTTAGATCCAAGAACAGAATTTTTAGTTCCGGCTGTAATTAAAAATTAAGCTAATTATCGATTTGGCCATATAGATTATCCCGAAGACAATAGTACACAAGTAGGAGTATTGGTAGCTTCTTCTGTAGTAGACCTCTCGAAGAAAACCATTCCAGTCAGAATTGCTAACATCAGTGATAATAGTCTAAGATCCGGCTGCAGAATCAGTGTACTCATCGAGTGTTTGCTGAAAACCAAATTTTTACACATATTTATGATTAGGAGAATTTATATCTACCAGGTTGCCTATCAAAATGTGGCCGCTAGTATTTTTAATTAAATTATTAATAATTCATAATCCGTAAGAAATTTCACTGACTTGTTTTTTCAATAAAATGTCGTCTACTTTACGGCAACATCTATAAAGACTCTGAAAAATCATGGTTGCCGTTGCGCACCTGGCCGCACCTTTTCGCAGCCAGGTATACACAGGTATGATTTTGTTACATTTATACACCCACAACGTACATTCATAATTTATATATCAAATTAAAGCTAATTTTTTTCTGTTTATTATTATATACGGTTGCCTAATTAAATCTGGCCGCAAATAAGGGTTGCTGGCTGTTAAATATAGTAAATATTAAAAGTAGAGTGAAAGAGAGCTAGCGCGTAACACCACTAGCGGCATCTTCAAATGTTACCAATTTTTTACTAAACGTTAAGTCCTTAGGTCAAGAACAAAAGTTAAAGTTTTTTTCGGATTGCTCTGAAGATTCAACA
Organism: Maratus speculifer; assembly: GCA_964019185.1. Taxonomy (NCBI): domain Eukaryota; kingdom Metazoa; phylum Arthropoda; class Arachnida; order Araneae; family Salticidae; genus Maratus; species Maratus speculifer. Next base: position 62,588,727 of record OZ025295.1, read on the forward strand.
AGATTCGTGAGACCAATAACTGGTAATAAAATACATAACTTCGCTTCAGAATGTGCTAAAAAAGTATGAAGAGTGCCACCGGAGACAAAAAAACATTAATTAAAATGGAACGAGATATTTTTGGACGTCTGTTAGCAATTGCTATAAATCAAAAAGTTGACATTGGACATTGTCTATCTTTTCCTCTTGCGCCTGTACCTCCTGCACTATTCCACTGTTCAGGCGACATGATGAAGACGGACAAGTCAACTTTAAGTAAGCAATTGACGGCAAAGATTGCATCAACTAGTCCGGGACAAGTCGACATAGAAATCATTGATGGTTTCTATTATTTATATTTAATTGGCTCTACTTTACCACAAACATTTGGAAAAATTGCAGAATCGATATTGATAAAACTATGTTCAAAAAATGCTCCAGTAGTTCATATCATCTTTGATAGATATTTAACGCCTTCCATTAAAGATTGTGAACGAGAAAACCGAGAAGGAATTGATATTCCATACACAATTAATGGGCCTTTGCAAACAAGACCCAATGATTTTCTAAAGAGCTTAAAGAACTTTATAGAAGCCCTGGTAAAATTCTTAGCTAATCATTGGGCTGATGATTCTTTTGCAGCAGTGTTAGGAAAAAAAAATTACATTACTGTTGAAGAGAAATGTTTTTCATATTGTTCTGCTGGAAATCTCGTAGTGAAAACTGAAGAAACCGAATTATGTTCACATGAAGAAGCTGATACAAGAATTATTTTTCACATAAGTAAAGTACCTGAAAATTTAAAAAATTTGGTGAAAGCAGCAGACACTGATGTTTTAATAATTTTATTAGGAAATATCCATCAATTTCCTAATTTGCAAATTTGGTTGGCCAACAGTACATAAAAAAAAATTAATAATAAGGACGAAGTTTACATCAATTGTACGGACTTATCAATAAAATTAGGTGCAACTTTATGTCTTGCTTTGCCTGCTTTTCACGCATTTACAGGTTGCGACTACACGGCTGCATTCTTTAACAAAGGGAAAGTTAGACCCTTGAATGTATTTATTAAGCGCCCACAAATTCAACAAGTTTTTGCGTCTTTGAAGAATCCTCATGACATTTATAACGAAACCAAAATCGATGCAGTTCAACATTTTACGTGCCTTATGTATGGACTCCCAAAGTGCCAAAGTGTAAATGCCGCAAGATTGTTATTATTCAACAAAATGTACGCTTCAAAAGAAAGTAGTGAAAAATTTATGAAAAGAATTAAAGGTTTTGACTCAACGCACATTCCACCGTGCTGGAAATCTTTAAAGCAAAAATTATTGCGGACAATCTTTGTTAATTCGATGTGGTTAAATGCTACTGAGCCGGATTGCATCAAGTTCAGCGCGGAAAATAATGGCTGGCTGTTGTTAGATGGATTTTTAAAACCAACATGGTTCCTGGGAGACTCAACTCTAGCGCAAGTTGAGAGTGTGCTGTGTGATTCCACGAACAAGCCTTCCGATAATAACGACGATACCGATATTTGCGATGAAAGTGATAGCTGCGATGATAGTATGACTGAGAGCTCCGATGATTCAAATTTTTAAACGGAAATATAAAATACATTTTAAAAATTTATAATTTGCTTAAATTGATGAATATGTAAAATAGATGTAATACTTGAATAAAATCAAATCTTTTTTTATACAGTACTTGCACAACACAATTTTTTTACATAAATAACCTTGGTTTTATTCATCATCAATATCCATTTTTTTGGTAATTTTTAAATTTGTCATTTATTTTTAAATTTTTTATTTTGAAAAGAAAGACGTTTCTTTTGGAGTATTTATTATTTTGAGGCGTACCTACTATTGTTTGAATCGGAGGTTGAGAACAATAGCATTTGACGCATGCGCCTGTCCGACAGCTGGCAATCGCTATCCTCGTCTGACTAGTGGTGTTACGCGCTAGCTCTCTTTCACTCTACTTTTAATATTTACTATATTTAACAGCCAGCAACCCTTATTTGCGGCCAGATTTAATTAGGCAACCGTATATAATAATGAACAGAAAAAAAATTAGCTTTAATTTGATATATAAATTATGAATGTACGTTGTGGGTGTATAAATGTAACAAAATCATACCTGTGTATACCTGGCTGCGAAAAGGTGCGGCCAGATGCGCAACGGCAACCATGATTTTTCAGAGTCTTTATAGATGTTGCCGTAAAGTAGACGACATTTTATTGAAAAAACAAGTCAGTGAAATTTCTTACGGATTATGAATTATTAATAATTTAATTAAAAATACTAGCGGCCACATTTTGATAGGCAACCTGGTAGATATAAATTCTCCAAATCATAAATATGTGTAAAAATTTGGTTTTCAGCAAACACTCGATGAGTACACTGATTCTGCAGCCGGATCTCGTACTATAAGACGAAGTCTATCAAGAAAGGAGAGGTGATAGCGTCATGTTCTCTTGTGACGTGCATAAGTGAAAATTCCAATCACTCTCAGAAATTTTCAGATGATTTAGTCAAGGATTTGTTACAAAATACAGATTTAGATCCAAACCACAGAGATGCTGCTGAAAATTTAATTAGAGAATTCCAAAGTTTATTTTCCCAAACATCTGAAGACTTTGGACGAACTAAAATGGCACAACACCGAATTGACACGGGAGATCACTCTCCTATTAAACAGCACCCTAGACGATTACCTTTTGCCAAGCAAGAAGAGGTGCAAAATTTAATTAAGAATATGGAACAAAATGACGTCATCGAACCATCGACAAGTCCATGGGCGTCTCCCATTGTATTAGTAAGAAAGAAGGATGGTTCTACAATATTTTTTGTAGACTACCGCCGACTGAATGACGTCACTAAAAAGGATAGTTACCCTCTACCAAGGATCGACGACACTCTCGACACACTTGCGGGCAACACTTGGTTCTCGACTCTGGATCTGAAGAGTGGTTACTGGCAGGTAGAGATCCATCCGGACGACCGCGAAAAGACTGCCTTTACAACGGGACAAGGATTATAGCAGTTCAAAGTTTGGTCTATGTAACGCACCTGCAACTTTCGAACGGCTTATGGAAACGGTTCTCCGGGGGATGTCATATGAAGCATGTCTTGTTTATTTAGATGATATCATAATCATAGGAAAATCTTTTGATGAACATCTGAACAACCTCAAGCGGGTGCTACAAAAATTAAAGGAAGCTAATTTGAAGTTAAGCCCTTCGAAGTGCAGTTTGTTTCGAAATGAAGTCGCCTACCTTGGACACATCATTTTGGCGGAAGGAGTTAGGACTGATCCAGAGAAGACATCGGCTGTAAAAAATTGGAATCGTCCAGCAGATGTTCACCAGCTTCGGAGCTTTCTAGGATTATGCACCTATTACAGAAGATTTGTCAAAGGCTTCTCGATGATTGCAAGACCACTTCATAAATTAACAGAAGCCAAACAAAAATTTATGTGGACACAGGAATGTGACGCTGCTTTCGAAAAGCTTAAGGAGGCCTTAACATCTTCTCCAATTCTGTCATATCCTCAAATCGATAAACAGTTTATACTTGATACGGATGCAAGTAATGAAAGCATTGGCGCTGTACTGTCCCAGGAAATCGACGGCCAGGAGCGTGTTATCGCCTATTTCAGCAAGTGCTTATCAAAGGCAGAGCGAAACTACTGCGTAACAAGAAAAGAGCTTCTTGCTGTAGTGAAAGCCATAGACCATTTTCATCACTATCTATACGGTCGAAAATTCCTGATCCGAACTGATCATGCTTCTCTAACTTAGCTATTGAATTTTAAGAACCCTGAAGGCCAGATAGCCAGGTGGATACAATAGCTTCAAGAGTACGATATGGAGATACGTCATCGAAAAGGCTCATCACATGGAAATGCAGATGCTCTCTCAAGAAGACCCTGCTCAGAGAATTGTAGGTACTGTGACCGGGTTGAGAAGAAATTTAATGTCAAAGGTCCTATAGTAAGACAAGTTACAACTGGGTCTACATCATCGCAAGATCCGTGGAGTGACGAGAACCTGCGTAAAGATCAACTTGCTGATCCTGAAATTAAGCCAATTCTAGAGCTGAAAGAGGAGTCCAACAGGAAGCCCAGCTGGCAAGACATGGCCCATTACCATCCTACGACTAAACGTTATTGGGCCCTCTGGGATTCCCTACATTTGAAGAACGCTATTTCGTACCGAAAATGGGAGTCTGACGATGGAAAGACATGTAGATGGCAACTACTACTACCTAAGTCGAGAATTTCTATGGTCTTTCAAGAACTGCATGGTAGTCCCACAGGAGGTCATTTTGGTGTAATGAAGACCCTGCAAAAGGTTTGAGAGCGTTTCTGCTGGAATAATGTTCGCAGTGATGTGGAGAATTGGTGTCGAACTTGTGACACATGTGTAACACGTAAAGGTCCAAAGAGGCGTACCCGTGGACGATTGCAGCGTTATAATGTAGGAGCTCCTTTCGAACGAATTGCTCTAGACATCCTGGGTCCTCTTCCTAGAACATCTGATGGCAATAAGTACATCCTCGTTGTCATGGACTACTTCACTAAGTGGCCTGAAGCCTGCGCCATTCCTAATCAAGAGTCGGTAACCGTAGCAGACATACTGGTTCAACACTGGGTTTCCAGATATGGAGTTCCTCTTCAAATACATTCCGATCAAGGAAGAAACTTTGATTCGGCTGTGTTTAAGGAGATGTGTGTACTACTCGGCATGGACAAAACTTGAACTACACCTCTACATCCTCAATCGGACGGCATGGTGGAGCGGTTCAATCGTACCATCCTAAATAGCCTCTCCCTCCTGGTGTCTAAAGATCAACAGGACTGGGACCAGAAATTGCCTCTGTTCCTGCTTGCCTACAGGAGTGCTGTTCATGAGGCCACTGGTTATTCCCCTTCTCAAATGCTCTTTGGTCATGATCTTCGTCTACCTGCGGATCTTTTGTTTGACCGTCCTCCTGATGCTCCTTTATCGCCCGAGGAGTACGTGGATGAACTCCAGGCACGGATTGAGGAGATTCATTGTCTAGCGAGGAACTGAATCGGATTGGCATCGGAAAAGATGAAGACACGGTACGACATGAAGGCAACTGGACATGAGTTCAACGAAGGTGACAAAGTTTGGTTGTGGAATCCCATACGTCGTAAGGGACTGTCGCCTAAATTACAAAGAAACTGGGACGGTCCTTACACAGTCGTCAATAGACTGAATGACGTCGTCGTACGTGTACAAAAATCGCCACACACCAAGCCCAAGGTCTTACATTATAACCGGCTAGCCCCTTATTTTGGCCAAAATGATTAGAAATTCAAAACTGGAAATTCAGACCATGGTCATGAAAGTCACTTTTTTTGTAAATATGCAAATAGTAATTAGTTCTTATTTATGTAAATCTTATTATTATTTATTTATTTATTTATTTATTTGTTTATTTATTTTAAGTGTTTTCCTCTAACTCAAGGATCGCACTGCCCGGGACGTGCAGTCTTTGAGGAGGGGGTAGTGTTACGAATTTTGTAAATAGTTAGTGTTTGTACTGTAAAATAATATAAATAATCTTATTAAGTATTATTCCTTTACTAATATTAGTTTTTGTTACATTGTCTCTGTTATCAAGCAAACTTGTCTAATATTTTCCAGTGTATGTCTACGGCAGATTGGCGAAATATTAAAGATATCGCCAAGATGGCGTCACTTTTGGCGACTAATTTTGGTCGCCAAATTTGGCGATATATCGCCAAGTTGGCGACAAACTTGGCGATTGTTGGCGTTGCCCTTCCCTCTCTATGGTAACCCCCCTTAGATCTACTGATACATTGAATGTTTTTCTTTGGTTTCTGGATTTTTCGAGAAGCCTGTGGAAATTTCCGGCGCATGCTGCGAGCCTGTATAAGGAGAGCAATACGAGCTGTTGTGGTTATTATTCATCAGTCAGTCATTGAGTGAGCTGCGATTGTAAGCAAGTTTGCTTGAGTTTTCTCTACGTTGTTTTTAATGGGATTTAGCGTTGAGACATTGTATAAAGAGTCTCTGGGTTCTATATCTGCAATTGTACGATAGATTTGAACAGTTATTTTTGAATATCTAGTAATATTTGTGAGTTTAGAAGACTCTGTTGTTATGAAGATCTGTAAATAAATTATTTTCTACTTTTCTAAGAGACAAGAGTTTGAAGTCGTCTAACCATAAGATCAAAAGAACCCTATATACGCAACAATATACAATGGTTAATTTTAAAAAATGAGAGTGGGAAATGCATTTGTTAAATTGAAAAACATATTATAATGGAAGTTTAATTGACACTAATGTATGGATAATTGTATAGCTATATCTATTATATTAATATAATTTTATTAATTTACATTATTAAATTTCACTATATAATAAATGAGAGACATCTAATACGATATAAGTGTAAAGGGTATATACATTAATTAGCTATTTTTACAACTTATATCATCTTTAATTAAAATATTGTATTTAGCTTAGCATAGTCAAATTAAATGTTTTTGTTTTTAATCTTAATAGAATAAACTATGGTGTATGGTTTATTTTTTATGTTATCACATTACTTTGATTTTAGTTTATTTATTAATTTATCATTAACATGTTTACGATAATTATTTTTATTTATTTATTTTTCATTTTTCTATCCAATTTAGTAATTTTGTTGTGCTTTATTTTTTTATGTTATTTTTTCATTTAATTCTGGTTTTATGTGTGTCGATAGTTCCAAATTCTTGTTATTTTGCTTTTTCATGGTTAATACATAGATGAAACAACACACTTCATTTGTAGTTCCAAAGTCTTCGGGGATTGATAATTCTGCTTTGGTTCAACAAATTCCATTTGTATATGGATATGTATCACTTTTGTATGGATATGATAATTTCTATAATTCTACTCAGATCTCTTCCAAACTGATACAAAAAATCAAGGGGCATAAAATCTCGGTCACGTTAGTTAACGGGCATAATCGGACCAAGGGGGTGGAAATAGGGAGTGGTTTTGTGAAAACCGAAAAAACTCCACAACTCCTTAACTAAAATAGACATCGAATCATATTAAAATCTATATTATTTTTAGAAAATGGGCGAAAATTTTAAGCTTTGAGGAACAGCATGCGCAAAGAAACTTTTTCAAGAGTTTGTAGGCACCATGAAAAGAAATACTACTCTCTTAGCAATAGTGTAGGATGAAAAAAGCAACAAGTCATCAAAAGACGTCTTTTCAAGCATGTATCTAAGGTTGTAGAATCCATGAATGCCACATTGAACACAATTTTGCCTAAAATCTTTCAAGAAAGTCCTTAGCAACAGCACTTGCACTGGTAAAAGTGCATAGCAAAGAACGATTGAATCTAGAAAGCAAGTTTCCGATGGTCCATAAGAAGAAACAGCAATTATTAACTGGAACTATTTCCTGTAAGAGATACAATGCATAAGCTACTTCTCAGTTTTAGAATGATCGAAATTATAATGCAGTTTGCCATAGCGTAAGATAAGCTTACGAAATGAAGTGTCTAGGAAGTTTACTGCTTGAGAATATAATCAGCTTGTCACAATTTTCAATCCCCCGTATTATCATCTGTAACAAACCTGTTCAAGTATTTGTTGTCCTCATCGTGTTACCTCTACAGAAATGTCAATGCTTCTACTTTGAATAGGTCATGTGTTCGGATATAAGTTTCTCCGGTACCCACATGATGACACTTGCCACGATACCATGATTAAGACTACGAGAACTATTGCGATTAGTGAAACATGGGTTGACAACTGTTACAAGCTGGCTCTATTCCTAGGTTCCAGACTTTTATGACACTGGACTATAAAAACTTATCCCACGTTATGACAAGTGTTATTTTCGGTGGTTCATTTGTTGAAAAGTATCTTAAAGATAGTTGTATCTTTTGCAATGAATTTTCCCAGGTAATTTTGTTTTTTTTCTTTTTACGGGCCGTGATGGAAGTTACTTTCTGAATTACCTTCGTAAGTTGAAGTTGGTTCTACATAAAATATGCTATCAATAAATTTCCTATTCTCAGATTCTTTAGAAACGTTATCAAACTTTTTGATCTTAGTATTTCCCATGAAAATTGCAATAATGATTATAGTGTTTGTGTAAAAGGATCAGTGTAGAGCCTATAAATATTCTGTTATTTACAAAATATTTTGGAAGTAACACACATGTTCGAACATTTTAGATTTATAAATCAGTTTAGTAAAAGTCTGTAATTTAAATATTTTAACATGTCTTAAAAATCAAAAGAAAGATTTTATATGTTGCCTAAGTACATCGAATTTTAATAAATATTCGAGATCTTTTTTACACGAAGATTTAATTTTAAATACTTCTATCGATCAATATTCTTTCATTAATACGCAAATTTAACTTAAACTTTTCATGCAAACAGTAAATTTACGTGCCTCTCGTAAACTGTCTAGCTCAGCCACTTTCATTAAATGTTATCCCTATAATTTAACGCCTTTTAAATAGATGAATGAGTCTGTTGCCTAGAATATCAACTACATTTCTCTTTATGAGATTAATGCGCTGCTTAAAGTTGCTATAATGAGAGGAGTGCTTAACATTTCGAAGCATATGTAAAGCACATTGATATTTATTTGTTCATTAATTTTATTGAACATGCTTAAACTTTTCCAGTATTATACCGTCATCAGTTTCGAAGCTAATCTAATAATATAGATACATGTACATTGGGTTTTTTTTTCAAAACAAAATGACATTGTAAATGACAGAAAAAATATCTTTTCTGAAACTCATTCTTCAAGCGCTTGGTAATGTAGGTTCAAAAATATGAATCTAAAACTACAAAACCTCCTTAAAACATCAATCTAAATTAACGCAATCACAAATTTAAGAACGTTAAACAAGTAAAAAATCTACAAATCTTCAAAAAGATTTATTGAAAAAGATTTAAGTTAAATATTTATGAAAATTTGTCACTTTCTTGGTCACACTGTGTTTTGAACATTTTTTGGCTTTTTTCAAATTTAGATAAAAATAGCATTTGTTTTATGAGGGATTCTGCTTAGATGCAGGCATTTATTCGCTTGCTTTTAATGAAAAAAAAAAACATTCAGCTATTAAGAGGTGACATAAAATTGTAAAAAAATCAGATATTTTAGTTTTTTATAAGTAATAAGACAGAGGTTCCCGAATGGGGACTCAGGGAGCAAAGAGGTTATAGATGTGCTTGAATTTGATTCACTTGTACGAAGCTATTGTACCAAAACTCTTGTACATTATCGCTATATCAGAAAAATATGATGAAATACACCAATAAATAATGCAATTTACATAATCACAATTTTAGTTTCATTTCTCACTAGCAAACTCACCCAGTGTTCACCTCCCCGTTCAAATCTGCCGAGAAAAGTTTAACCAGAGTCTGGCGTAGCGGCAGAAAAAAACAACAAAATTTTAAAATTGATCATCTAAAAATAATAGTAAAAATTATAATTGCAAATATTCATATTTTTTTACGTAAAAGATACCGTTAAATATAAAATACAACTATTTGCGTTCTTCTTTTTTGTGTATGTGTGTTTTTCTATCCGAGATAAGTGAATGACAATTTGAGTTATCAGAAAAACCATAATATATTAAAACGACCTCAAGTATGAACTTAAACATAAATTATCCATTTTTTAAATAAAAGCTAGTAATACCGGTATCAAAAATGTGCTAAAACCAAGTTTTTTTTTAGACTTTATTCGAATCTCTAAGTTTGCTATCTTAAAATGCCCAAGAAACAAAAGATATATAAAAGAACCTCGCAAAATTTTTTTTTGAAAGAGTACAGTTATTTTTACGCATTTAAAGAAATTGATTTAAAATCGCACATAAGTGAGAGCCGCGTATAACTGAGAGGATGTTGTTGTAGCAATTTTTTATACACATTATGGGAAAGAAAAATTATAAAATGTAACAATTATGATTAATAGCATTTTATAAAATACAAAAATGTGTAATATTAGTCTATCGTATTTAAAAAAATCCTTATACTTTCACAATAAAATTTAGTTTAAACATACAATAAGCGTAAAATTTAATTTTACATAGAAAGAGATATACTTACAAAAAACGTTAACCAGTCCTGTTTAAAGAAGTCATCAATGATCGTTTGCTTTTGCCTAGGCCGTTGTAGAATGATCCTTTCTAATGCATTGAAATGTGTCATGGTATTTGATCCTACATATGAATTTTGAAAATAACATCTCAAAGTTTTCAGGGCTCCTAAAGCAGTAGCATAAGAGAGAACAATTACAGGATCAGTTTCATGATCTCCTTCTTTTTCAGCTATCACGTTATTAAAAAAGTATTAGTATATCTTATTGCTGTTGACGTTAAGCTTTCATCAACATTTACGAAATCTTGAAAAGAAGAAAAATCTTGGCTAATGCTGTTTCACTTTTCTTCGTCTGTGTGAAAAACAATGATGCTGTCTTTATTTTTCTGCAATGGAGTAGTTTCAATGTCATCTGAATGACAAAAAGCCGTTTTTCTAAAGAAACTTGCAATAGAGTTTGCAATAGTTAGAAATTTGCAATACACATACATTTTGTTGGAAATAGATTGTTTTTTCTTTTGTGTTGTTGGCAATAACATGGTTTTGTTTTCAATGGAATAAAAATGTCTTTTTTAAAAAAGTTGGCTGGTTAATGCGTACGTTAAGTTTAAGTTAGAAATACTAAAATAAATAAACTTAATTTAATGGAGTCAGATAAAATATTTTAATAAATAAGTACGACTGAATGAAATAAAATTCAGAGAGATACTACCGACATTACTGAACAGAGGACGTGATATTTAAAAAGGTACCATTTTACTTTATTTCGTTTAATGAATGTGGATCTATTAATCAAAAAGCGCTCTCCTGTTAGAGCTAATTTTTCTAAAACTTACAACGCATTAACGAATTTATTAAAACAAGATCCTAAGGAGGAAAATGTTAAATCTACATTTGCGAGTTTTAAAAGAATTTACAGTCGCTTGGCAGATTTAGACGATGAGATAAGTAATAACATGTTAGAAAATTGCGATATGGCAGAGTATAAAGCTGAATACAACGCTATAGAAGAATATAATGAAAAAATGGATAAAGTTAGCGTGAGTGTAGAAATTTATTTAGAGAAAGATTTAAAATCGCAGTATACGAACTCAGTAATTAACTCGCCTGTAACGAAAAAGAAATTAAAGTTACCAAAAATAGAGTTGATCAAATTTAGTTCAGATATTAAAGATTGGCTCGCTTTTTGGAGCCAATTCAAAAGAATTCATGAAGATAATGAAATTGAAAATGAAGATAAATTTCAATATTTAATTCAGTGCATAAGTGAAGGTACAAGAACTCGCGAAATAATTCATAGCTTTCCACCTACTAGTGAAAATTATGAAAAGGCTATTGAAAGTTTAAAATCGCGATTCGGGCGCAATGAACTGTTAATTGAGTTTTATGTCAGACAACTTCTTAAACTTGTTGTTCAAAATTCTACAGAGTCTAAAAATAGAATGAACACTAGTAACTTGTATGATAAGCTAGAATCTTATTTAAGAGCTCTAGAATCGATAGGCTTAATCACAGATAAATATTCTGCAATGCTTTTTCCACTTGTGGAATCCTGTATTCCGGAAGAGCTATTCAGAGTATGGTTAAGAAATCCTTGCAATATTACAGCCGATTCTTCTAATAATGTTTACGGTGAAAAATTGAAAAAATTATTATCCTTTTTGAAGGCGGAAGTTGAAAGTGACGAACGAATTCGCTTTGCAAAATCTAGCTTTATAAATGAATATCGTCAATGGAAAGAAATATCGCAGCATTTTGTGCCGCCCACTACTAGTGATTTATTTTCAGGAACCATTGATAAAAATAAAGTAAACAATTCTTGCGTTTTTTGTGACAAATTACACAATAGTAAAGAATGCTTTAACGCTCAAGAGCTTAATTTAGAACAAAAAAGGGAAATTTTGAGAAGCAAAAGATGCTGTTTTCTATGTTTTAAAATTGGGCATCGTTCGAAATTTTGCAAAACTAACGTGAAATGTATTTTATGTCATAAAAGACATTTAGTTTTGATGTGTCCTGAATTGCCAGCTAACGAATTGACAGAAATTCAACCGACTGAACATCACTCTGATTCTGCTGCTTCAGACGTCAGTTTGTCGAGTCATTGTGTACCAGAGAAAGTGTTACTTCAAACACTGATAGTTAGATTGAAGTCAAAAGATAAATAACGTCAAGCCCGAGTATTGATTGACAGCGGTTCTCAGAAGTCGTATATTTTACAAAGTACTGCTGAAAATTTGGATCTGGATCCAATAGAAAGGAAAAGTTTAAGACATTCATTGTTTGGTGGATTTAAAACTGAAGAAAAGAATCACAATCTTTACAAACTAAAACTTGAAGCACTCAGTGGAAAATTTTCCTGTAATATAGAGGTGCTGGAACAGCCAAAAATCTGTAGTAAAATTCCTAGGCTTAAAAAAGGATCGTGGAATAAGGAATTAAAAGAAAAGAAAATATGGATTGGAGATTATGGAAAAGGTTGTCCTGATATAGAATTATTGATAGGAGCAGATTTCTGTGGCCAGCTATTTACCGGAAACATACATAAACTTAAATGTGGCTTAATTGCATGCGAAACGTATTTAGGTTGGATTATCATGGGCAAAGTGCCTGGAGAAAAATTTGATTGCTCTTTAACTAATGTAATAACATCATTGTTCACAAAAGATGCATCAGTAGGAAATCTTATGGAAAACAGATATATAGTTTCTAAGGATAGAGATCAAAATTCAGGAAGAAATTACAGGGAAAATAAGCATGCCGAATCTAAAGATAGAGATCAAAATTCAGAGAGAAATTACAGGGAAAATAGGTATGATAAGGTATAGGTATCCTAAAGATAGAGCTCAGTATCCAGCAAAAAATTTCAAGAAGAAGTCTACAACAAAGATTAGACCTGTATTTGACACTTCGTGTCATGAAAAGGGCCACCCGTCATTGAATGATTATCTCGAAAAGGAACCAAATCTTTTAGAAGAAGTTCTGATTTCTCCATCTTTGTTTATTCAAGATATTCGAACGGTGGGAGTTTCCGATTTGGATCATTTGGATAAAGTCAAAATATCAAAAAAATTGAGACACCAGCAAAGACTACGAAAAGAACTCCGAGGAATCTTCCGAGATGAATATCTTAGTCTTTTGGAGCAATCATCTGAAAAGTAAAAAAACATCTGATCAGAGAAAATGTGAAACAACAGTAAAATTTCCGAAACGTTATAAGGACTGACTGAACTTCTTATTTTAGATGTATTTTTGAGAGATATTTTAAACTTATTTATTTACAAGTGTTTGTATAGTAATATTTAGTTCTGTTTAACTTCAATGCTATGTTTATACAGAGTTATTTGTAATATTATTTTTTAGATTATTTTGAATATTTATTGGGAGGATGTTGGAAATAGATTGTTTTTTCGTTTGTGTTGTTGGCAACAACATGGTTTTGTTTTCGATGGAATAAAAATGTCTTTTTTTAAAAAGTTGGCTGGTTAATGCGTACGTTAAGTTTAAGTTAAAAATACTAAAATAAATAAGCTTAATTTAATGGAGTCAGATAAAATATTTTAATAAATAAGTACGACTGAACGAAGTAAAATTCAGGGAGATACAACGGACACATTTAACGTCTGAATTTAAAATACTATTAAAAGATTGTATAATATAAACTAAGACAGATTTGAATACATTTTTTAAAAATAAATAAAATTTATATATGTTACAGGCCAAACCCGATTTTAGGCCAAACTAGATTGGCCTAGGCCAAACTAGTCTATCCTAACGAACATCGGATAAACTAGTTTTTCCTAGGCCAAACCGGTCTATCCTAACGCCCTTCGGATAAACTAGTTTTTCCTAGGCCAAACCGGTTTATCCTAAAGCCCATCGGATAGACTAGTTTTTCCTAGGCCAAACTAGTTTATCCTAAGGCCCAAAGGACAAACTAGTTTTTCCTAGGCCAAACTAGTTTGGCCTAACTCTTATAGGATAAACTAGTTCAGCCTGCTGTTTATTGGTCTCAACTAGTTTATCTTAGGCCGATCTAATTTATCCTAGGCCAATTCAATTTGGCGTGATTTTATTTGATTCAATGACCGCCTCAGCGCCAAAATTCTAGTTTGTCCTAGGCTGATCTAGTTTATCCTAGGCCAATGTAATTTTACGTGTTTTTAGCTCATGGGTGTCATAACCAAAGAAAAAATGGGCTCACAGGTTCTGTATGTATGTATGTACCCATGTATGTACGTATGTACTTAACACGATAACTCTTGATAGAAATAATGTAATTTGACATGTTTTTACCTCATCAGCTTTCAAAGACTGAGAACTAATGTGCCCGTAGGTTCTGTATCTGTATGTACGTAAGTACGTAACGCAATAATTTTTTATAGAAATACTCGATTTGCATCAAACTTTCAATATAGGTTCATTCTTATGAGGAGCTTTTCTGAATAATTTTGGGAGGTCATTGGAGAAGAATAAGGGGGGGGGGATGGGACGAGAGGCTGATTCGCCCCTTCCCTTAATTCAAATAAATGGATTTCTATGGGTTATTAGCAATTTTATTCAAATTTTAGATGTAGGAGTATTTTGTTGAGGCGCCTTTCATTATTTGTGGGTGTCAATTGTTTAAGTATAAAGGGAGCGGAGAATAGGGGTAACGCCCCATAATTTATGTAAATGCTTTTTTCACGCAGAATTTACCGATTTACTTCAAATTTTAGAAATATATTCATTCTGGTAAGGCGTTTCCCTAATTGGTTTTGGGGATTAATTTAATAAGAACAAGGGGAAGAACAGGGGAATCCCGCCTAATTTTGTTAAATGGGTTTTTCATGCAGAATTAATTGATTTCCTGCAAATCTTAGATTTGTTCATTCTGATAAAGCGTTTAACTGATTAATTTTGGTGGTTCTTTGGTTTTTGGTCTGAACCAGCAATTTATTTCCTTCCTTAAAATATATAAATTTGTTATAATACAGAATTATCCAATTTGCTTAAAATTTTGGACATGAATTCATTTGATCAGGTGCTTCTTTAATTAATTTGGGTCTTTTCTTATGGTTATGTATAATGGGTTAATGGACGATTTATCGCCTTCCTTAAATTAGATAAATGGGTTTTTATGCACTTTTATCCGATTTGCCGTGAATTTTGAATATAGCTTATAGTTTTTTCGTTAAAAGGCGAATCTCTGAATTGTTTTGAGGGTTTAATGATTAAGTATAAAGGGGGGAATGTGGGATTACCCTCTCTGAATCAGATGAATGATTTTTTGAAAAGAATTATCAGATTTGGTTCAAATTTTGGATAATTGTTTAATTTTATAAAGCGTATCTGTGATTAGTTTTGGGGGTTCAATGGTTAAATATAAGTGGGGAAAATGGGAAAAAGTAATCCAACTTACTTTATTTTTCGAGGGTGTTATTCTATAAAAAATAAAGCTGAAATACACAATGACTGTAAACAGCCTGTGAATGCAAAGCCATCAGTTTAATTGGGCAATATTCTTTTTAATATTGATCTCGACTACTGCTCCATTGCTAACCTTGTGTAAAGTGGTTTTGTCATCACCATTATAATGTATTTTATTCGATGCGTTGTAGAAAGAAGTTTGCACGGGCCAGAATTTCGAGTTCCGGGCCCCGCCTTTCCCGAAGGAAAGTTATTTTGCCGTGACCCTGTGTAAAAATTAAAAGTTCAGCCCAAGCCCTGCCTCTACAAAAATATGTGAAAAAAGACTCAGTCCCGCTCAATCTGGCCCTACTGAATTTCTGCAAAAAATTCAGATTTTACTTAACATACAATTAGGATTCCTTTAAAAAATACTGCATACATACATATTCGATAAATTTACAATATATTTTTAAATTACGAGGTGTTCACAGAATGGAAAATACACAATGTATTATTGATTATTTAGTTTCTTAGACCTTTGAATATTGAAATGGGGATTCATTAAATAAGTAATGTAATTTAGAACAAAAGAAAAAAAAGTAGAGTGATAAACATCATAACTAAACTGTTCAGTAAAAAGTAAATTTGTGAATATGTTTCTCTGTCATTCCTTAAGACTTTTCTCAAATCAAAAAGAGCTACATCCTAACACATTTAAGAATCAATTCATTTTCGGAAAGGCATAAGATTAACAGACATTCTCACTCAGAAAATATGTAATCGAATGGCGTTAACCATTTTTCCATAAAAGCGATGTATCTTTGAGAAAATACTATTAAAGCTGGGTTTTGAATCGAATTTTCGGCTGAGACTACACGGAAAAGAAAAACTTGACACCGTGACAAGAATGGCTTATATGTCAACAAGAAATTCATTTAAAAAAATGGAAAACGCTGTTCGATTCCAAATTACGTTCACCTCCAATCTGGCTCGAATATGCAATAATAATAATAGTAATAAATGCAAGCCTGATCTCAGTTGGCACGAGTCTGCAGGAAAAAAAAAACACCATGTAAAATGCATTATGTCTTATGGTGGACATGTGAAATTCCTGGATTGGTGTTATAAGCAATTACTCTTGACACACATTTATACTTATTCTAGTGAAAGACATGTTTTTTACCGGCCAAACCCGATTTCGAGCCAAATTAGATTAGTCTAGGCCAAACTATTTTATCCTAACGCCAATTATATAAACTAGATTTCCTACGTCAAACATGTTTATCTATATGTCCGTAGCAAAAACTAGTTTTTACTAGGTAAGAGGGAAATCCGTCATTTTCCCTTCATACTTTACCATTAAACCCTCAGAACTATTCAGGGAATTGCCTTATCAGAAAGAACCTATAACCAAAATTTGAAGCAAATCCGTAATTTCTGCGTTAAAAACCATTTATCTAAATTATGGGGGGGGAGTACCTACATTGCCATTTCTTTAAAACTTAAACAATAAACATCCACAACTAATCCCGGAGGCGGCTTGTCAGAATAATCCTATATCTTTCATTTTAAATGAAAACTGATAATTCTGCATGATAAATGCATTTCTCTAAATTAATGGTGGGGAATTAGACTCCCGTTCGCCTTCTTTATTCTTATTCAGTGAATTTCCAAAACTAATCAGAAAAGTATCTAATCAGAAGGAACCTACATCCAAAATTTGAAGCTAATCGGATATTTATATCAACAGTTATAGCGTTACGTACATTCGTACGTACATACATTCGTACGTACATACATACAGAACCTGTGAGTCCTTTATTTCGCTGGGTTTGACACCCGTGAGCTAAAAATATGGATAATTACATTGGCCTAGGACAAACTAGATCAGCCTAGGAGAAACTAGAATGTTGGCGCTGAGACAGTCATTGAATTCAATAAAATCACGCCAAATTGAATTGGCCTAGGATAAACTAGATCGGCCTAGGATAAACTAGTTCAGACCAATAAACAGCAGGCTGAACTAGTTTGTCCTATAAGAGTTAGGCCAAGCTAGTTTGGCCTAGGAAAAACTAGTTTGTCCTATGGGCCTTAGGATAGACTTTTTTGGCCTAGGAAAAACTAGTCTATCCGATGGGCGTTAGGATAAACCGGTTTGGCCTAGGAAAAACTAGTTTATCCGATGGGCGTTAGGATAGACCGGTTTGGCCTAGGAAAAACTAGTTTATCCGATGGGCGTTAGGATAGACTAGTTTGGCCTAGGCCAATCTAGTTTGGCCTAAAATCGGGTTTGGCCTGTAACATATACAAAAAATAAAACACTGAAAAATATTTAAAAATACAAGAGTAAACATTTCGCCAACGCCAGCTAAACGCAAGGCCTCATCAGTACAAATAATTATTCATTGCATAACAAACATTGGAATAAATTAAGACAGTTACAGTTAGTTATTATTTTTTAGAAAAAGATAATACTCATTCGGGACAACACGAGCATCATTCAGAGTTGACGATCGTAAACAAGTGAACCAATCTTCGAGGCGTAATCTTCAGTGATAAGTACTACAACCTGATTTTAAGATACTGGCGTTCGCAAACTGCGGGATGTGTTTCGCTTGAACGCAATTTTGGACAATTTTAGAATTTAAATTACCGCTTTTTAGAGCACTGATATATTTCTACAGATGAATTTCTAAAGATCTGCCTGTTTTCTCAATCTATACACTATCGGAATAACCGCAGGGAATGACGTAGACAACACCGAGTAATTTAGACATTGTATTGAAATTTATGCTTATTAAAGAAAGAACTAACTTTATTAATTGATTTAAAAGAAACACCAACATTGACCGATTTTAAAATGTCAGAAATTTTATCAGAAATACGCTTATAAAAAGGGATGCAGATGAAAGAATTTTGTTTGAATAAAATTCTTGTTCTCGATCTGTCTAATGATGTATATGGGTTAATTTAGTTTAGCAAGAAAACGCCTAAGAATTTGAAATTTCTCTTTTAGCAATTTATACCAAAAGATGGAACCATACTTGAATACTTTTGTTCAGCCTTATTGTTTATCTAGTACCTTTATTACACGGCAGTATTCAACTAAAATTTAATGTAAACTAAAACACTGCTCAAACTACCACCGTTGTTATTATATAGCGCTTCGGATAGAATGTACTATCTCGAATCTTTTTAATGGCCCTGTATTTGACACGCATTTCCTATTATACTTGAAATAACTTACAGTAAGCCTCACCAGTTTGCAAAAACTTCATTATATATGAAATTGTTTATCATAATTTTCGCTATAAACAGTTTCTCCTACACCATCATGTAATGGAAATTTTGTGTGACCCTGTGAATGAATAGCAATAATTTTTTGCACCGCATGTTCTACAGAATGTATATTTTACTATAGCTCGTTAATGCGTATTGATTTTATTATGTTTGAAAGAGCGTAACATCTTTAAAATTCATTTAAAACGATTTTTTCCTATTGGCTGTAACGTATCGGAAAACTTTTGACTGACCTTGTAAATAAATTAAACATCCTACAGACTTCATTACGGTTTGTGCTAAGGTAATGTAAACAACATCAAAAAATTTCTGGGCAGTCTAAGTATATTTACGAGATTTAGAGCGCGAACAGACGGCCAGACAAACCGAAATGATAAATAATTTCAAATTTGTTAAAAATTGTTAAAAAGCCAGTTTACTAATGTTTTATTACCGAAATTTGCACATACAGTGAAACTTCCATTTAACGAGGTCTCATCGTTAAAGCTAAACATTTCATTATAAAGAAAATTTATTAAATAGAAATCAAGCGAAATTCGTGAAATTTGTATAATAAAATACACACGCTTAATGAAAAAAATACTATTAAAATAGACTTATTGGAAAAAAATATTTTAATTCGGCCAGTAACATTTTTTATGCACTATAAACGCATTCGTAAAATTCAATTTGAATGGTGTTGAAGAAACACATAATAAAGAGAGGTAAACAAAACAGAAGCGTAAGGTAGCTTTTCTTATCTTTCTCAGTATTCCAATTTCTTATCTTTAAAGAAGTCTGCAGTATTACTTTGTACAGATATCTTATAAAAAATACACTGTTCATAAAATTTTCTGCACTTTTGTAAGTATCCGGACAATTCATCTGTAACACTGCCGTGAAACTGAAACCCTCTTCTTAATTTATAGAACTTTTTTAGTATTTCTTCATTTGAATGGAAATGATTAAATAAATAGTTTCTTTTTCATACAATCCATTGAAATAAATTCATACATCCTCGCAACAGCAATTTCTTTGTTTGAATAATGTACACACATGAAAGTAATAAACTTTCTTATATATAGGATATAGTTTTCGTAACATGGAGTTTAATTGGTGTTTAAAGCCAAAGTTCAGCTGAAAATTCGTTAAGTAGGAAGTTTTGATAAATAGGAACTTCATTAAAAAGATACTTAACTGTAATTGTACAAAATTTACAAAATTTGCATAAATCCAAGTATGGAAATATCTCAAAAATAAGATCTGCTGGATTAAATCTAAAACTGGATTCCAAATCAGTACATAAAACCGCACCAGAAACAACAGTTCTAACTTTCTAAATTGTTTTTGTGAAAAAGCAAAAGTTCAAATTTGTTGATTAATGTATAGTATTTCAAATCTTTATTACTAATCATGATAATTTTTGTAATTAACTGAGATTGAATTCATAAATATTATAGTACCGGAAACATTTTGACGATTATTTAGAGTAGTTTTTTATGAGGTAAGCTGGTGTAACTGGATCCCCGAGGAGATTGGGCTATAGGCTAGATGACTTTTAAGTTTTAGCTACTGTGAACATTTTACCCCCAACTCTACTTCTTAAAACAACATATGTTAATACAACCTTAGCTCTGTGTTTTCAGCTATAAGTTACCGAAAATTCAAGCTTCTTTTTTAAAAAACAACATTAATTTGTTTGAACTTCTTGGGCTTTAATTTAGAATACGGTAAGTATTTTTATTAAACAATCACATTTTTTAAAGATTATGGGTATAAATACGTCAATATCATTAGTTATCGTTACATATTTACTGCATGTTTCAAATGTAAGGCCGCTGTTCTTGTTACCCCACAAATTTTCTAAGAATGGGGTAACTGAGAAAAGGGTCAGGGGTAACTGGACCACGTAGGATCTAGTTACCCTAACAGTTATAAATACATTTTTGGAATTTCTCTTACTACGGGAAATTAATTTCTCCAATGGTTTTTGCTTGCAGTAAAGGAAATTAAATAATATAGTATTAAAATTACATAATATTTTTAAATGCATGTCAGTGAATATTAAACAAAGTTTTTTTAAGTGATATATCTAAACTTTAAAATTTTACGACACAGATGTAAAGGGGTACGTAAGACAAAGTGACATTATTAGAAAATTATCGAAACCGAAAAAAAGTAGTTCTGTTCGATATAAAAACCTGGTTACATTCTCTAATGATTTTTTGGATTTATCGAATTTTCATAGAGATTACTTAAAAGAAGAATGAGATGTTTAAGTACTTACGTACCCGTTTGTTCATAAATTTATCGTGTTTATTTTTTCCTTCTAATACCCATGTAACTTTTATACTTATTACCGATATTAAAGTATGAATGTGCTAATTTAATTCTTATGTTTTTTGTAAAAATAATTCTAATAATTTTATGTTTGGTGTTTTTATTAGACACCTTGATAGCAAAGGTTTCCTTTACAACGCTCTTCCTCTGATATATAATTTGCATGACCTACCTGGTTTAAATTTTATAAAGTTACTAGCGGCCCGCCCTCGCTTTGCTTCGGGTAGTCCCGTGTCACTACTGACACAGCAAATTGTTACTACCACGACATTAAAGCCAGGAGAATCTGCTGGAATACTCTCAATCGCGGTTTTGAAAGACTGTATATAGCAATTATGAGAATGTAAAATATCTTGGAGAGATCTAATTAAATCTCTATCAATTGGCTGTGCAACACTTGAAGACCGCGTAGATGCTTGTTTATCTGGATCTGCAATAAAATATATTTGAAGAAATTTGTGATCATCGGGTCGAAGTGGTAGCAAGCTTCCAGCTAAGTGGTACACTTGCCCTTGAATTTTAAATGTAGGCATGAACTCACGCTCAACGACTTGCTTACTCTTAAAAGAGGTCATTTGAAATGCGTTATTATAACGGCGTATATTGCGCATGAATTGTTTGGATTTCTGATGATCACCCGTAAGAAGAGAGTGAAGTGGTTCAGGTGGAGGGAGAATTTCTTCTAATTTGACTTTTCCTTGTAAGCAACAGATGCCTTTCGATTCGTCCTTGAATTTCAATGCCAAGCAATGTTCACACACTACTGACATAGTACCTATTGATACTATACGATCGTCCTTGTAAGAAATCGAAGGATCGTAATTCATGGCAGAATTTTCTTTATTTACACATGAATTAATAACTTGTGCTGATGATTCTCTGGCTCTCTGTATTCGATGTCTATCCCTATCTCGACTGCGGCGAACCTCACAGTCTACTGAAGATTCTCTCTCAACTCTATATCTATCCCTAAACTGACTGAGTCGAACCTCACGCTCTACTGATGATTTCTGGCTCTCTGTATTCGATGTCTATCCCTATCTCGACTGCGGCGAACCTCACGCTATACTGAAGATTCTCTCTCTCTCTCAGCTCTATATCTATCCCTAAGCTGACTGAGTCGAGCCTCACGTTCTGTTGATGATTCTTCATCTCTTTGTGAACGTACTCTTCTGGCATTCACTGTACTACGACCTATGTTCGAACGACGACGTCTTCCAGACATGACTTTATAATTTCTGTACAAAATTTACTCAGTTCTAGTCTTATGTATGATTACCTATGAACAAATTGCATATTATTAGTATGTGCCCCAGTAAAAAATATCTAAATACTTACCATTTAGAGACAAATGATTATCAACAATCATAAAAAACCAAAGATTCTATTCAGTACTTTTTTTTAACTGAAATACCTTAAACTACGATTTTAATTAAATTAAAAATACTTAAAAAATAATTTGCTATTCGTGCGACTAAAAAGATAATCAACAATCATCAAGAACAAAAGATACCTATTCTATTCTATCCTATTTTTCTGAACTTACTTATCTAACTCTAAATTTTAACCAAGATCCTAATAGAAAATTCCAAATCATAAATTACAGTTTTATTAAATCTAATCTTATCTAACCTTACGTACTTATAATTACTATAAGTGCGATTTAAAAATTAACCTTAGAATAGAATATCATTTATATTTTAAAACTACTATCATACAATTATTTATCGCAACTTACTTATAATTACCTACTGATAAGTTGTCAGTAGTAGGAAAACGAGAGTACGGGCTCAGCCGGAGGGGCAGAGGGGCCGTCCCTCCGCATCCCTCCGCGCCCCGCCTGCGGTGCCGCCTGCGGTACCTCCTGCCCCCACTATGCATCCCCCTCCACGAACGCCCCCTAGTGGAAAAAAGGAACATTCTATTCTAACAGGAGAGGTCATCGACCTTCCCTAATTAAAAATATTATCAATCACATCTCAACTCGGAATCATACTATATGATGAAGATTAAATTTATATTTGAATTTTGAACAACCATAATTTTAATGAGTATTATTAATTAAGCGAAACACTGGAAAAATCTCAGTTTTAACCATTTTATTTAGATTTCTTCAACTACAAGATGAGATTATCAATTTAACACAAGAAAGTTAAACATATATTTGAATTTTGCTTGATAGACATCTTAATGAGTAGTATTAATTAAGTAAAAACAATGGAAAATATCAACTTTTATAGAAAAGACTGATTTCTTACGATTTTTATCAACTTAAAAGAGAAAACTTAAACGTACATTTCAGTTTTTCAACAGCTATAACCTTAATGAGTATCGTTAATTAAGTAAAAAAACAATGGAAAATATCAAGTTTTATAGAAAAAGACTGATTTCTTACGATTTTTATCAACTGCAACATCAGTGTATCGACTTACAAGTTGAAAGTTAAACATGCATTCTAGTTTTTCAACAGCTATAATCTTAATGAGTATCGTTAATTAAGTAAAAAACAATGGAAAATATCAAGTTTTATAGAAAAAGACTGATTTCTTACGATTTTTTCAACTCCAACTTCAGACTATCAATTTGATAGAAAGAAATTTAAGCATGCATTCCAGTTTTGGACAACCATTTCCTTCATGAACATTATTAATTAAGCAAAACAACAGAAAATATTGAATTTTTAACTGATTTCTTCATATTTTTTTTTATTTATTTATTTTTTTTTTAAATATAAAATCAGAATACACAACTTAAAATAGAAATTTAAACATATTTTTTAGTTTTTGAACAGTCGTTACCTCAAAGAATTTCGATAATTGAACAATTAACAAAGGAAACTAATGATTTTTTAACGAAAAAAGACGAATTAAACGAATTTGGTTAACTTTTACTCTAATTGGAAATTTCATCGTACTTTATATATATACCAACTAAGTAGAATTATAATACATAAACGAATAATTTAAAGAAATCCTCAACACATAAATGTGAACCTGCAGAGCATTTCTTATTACGTCATATCCAAACTAAAACTTTTTTCTACAACCCCTCCACCCATGTACTCCAAGTAGGGGAAACACACAATAGAGTTCTGACGTCACAACTTACAAAGGTATACAACAACATGTTTACGTTGAAGAAAAAGTATCACATACAGAGAAAAAAAGAAGAGATTTAAGCTATTTATCCATTCTAGTTTTATAACAGTTACCACAACATCTCCAAATTAAAATTTGGAAGTCATAATGAGTGTAATTAATTAAGCAAAATAATAGAAATATTAGTTTTTCAGAGGGGAAAAGACGAATTTAAACAAATTTTATTAGTTTTACACTAGTTTAATAATAATTTTAAGAGGAAAAAGACGAATTTGAACTTTTTTTTTTAGTTTTACACTATTTTTTCTCATCACAACACGGATATATCAATTTTAACAGAAGAATTAAACGTATAATTTAGTTTTTAACAACAAAATCTTAACAAGCATCATTAATTAAACAAAAATAAATATCAGTTTTAAAGAAAAGACGAATTTGAATAATTTTACACTAGTATTTTCAAAAGCAACATGGAAATATCAATACTTATTCACATATTTCACTTATTCACTGTATTCAATACTATATTTAATAAATTTGGATACACTTTAAGAATTTCCTAATCTATAATTAAATATTAGCTGTATATTTAATGTTACCCATGTTTTCAACATTAGTTCATAATCGTGAATTTTGTACTTTAAATACCATGTATTCAGGTTCAGATTATTTTCACTTGAAATCATACAGAATTTTTTAACAGAGTTTGTTTTTGAAATCATTGAAGCAACTGTATTTAATATTTTTAACACCAATTTTCTAAGATTTTCTAACATTTTCCGATTATACATTCTTCAGAAGTACATTTCTAAATGCTACAATCACTTTACATATCGAAAAGATATCATTGAAGCAACTGTATTTAATATTTTTAACACCAATTTTCTAAGATTTTCTAACATTTTCCGATTATACATTCTTCAGAAGTACATTTCTAAATGCTACAATCACTTTACATATCGAAAAGATATCATTGAAGCAACTGTATTTAATATTTCTAATACCAATTTTCTAAGATTTTTTAAAATTTTCCGGTTATACATTCCTCAAAAGTTATTATTACGTATTCTAAACAATAGCGAATATTAATTTTAAGAATAAAAAGACGAATTTAAACAAATTTTATTAGTTTTACACTATTTTTTCTCATCTCCAACACGGATATATCAATTTTAACAGAAGAATTAAACGTATATTTTAGTTTTTAACAACAAAAATGTAATAAGTATCATTAATTAAACAAAAATAAATATCAATTTTCAAGAAAAGACAATTTTTTACACAAATTTTCAACTTTGAAATACATTGCTTACATATATTGTTACAGTATATTACTAAACTTAAACTTTTTAAAAAGTTTGAATGTCTTTACAAAGGGTTCATACTTATATTTTTCACGTCTTGACTGCATTCGGAATCTTACAACAAAAGTATACTTTTATTATTATTATTATTATTATTATTATTCTAGAAAACCTAAAAAAGCGTTTCTTTCTGCTTTAGACACTTGACATATTAAAACTACTCTACCCATATAATTAATCAAATTAGGACATGATTCATCTTACACTTCAAAATTTCTGAATTTTTACAATACTTATTTTCATTCTTGATCCTATATATTTTAATAGCACAGAATTTTCACATCTGTTTTTATCTACTTATCAGAAAATTATTAAAACACCCAACAACATTTTTCAAATATGAATATTATCTTTACAATTTAATGATGCAAAACATACACGAATACAAAGTTTAATTTTTACAAACATTTCATATTTCAAACCAAACTATTCGAAATTTTCACAACATAAGAGCAAACATTAGACGAACTTTTTAACATTAATATTGCTTAGATCTTTTCATCATAACTTTTAACTATGATAATTATCCATTTTTAGGTTGATTGTCGAAAAACTGTAACTGAAATTACATAAACTTAATGTAAAAAACCATGTTCTCACACAATTTCTTGAAATTCAACAAAGAATTGACTATTACTCCAATACTTATCTACTTCAATCTCGACTCTCGATAGTATATAGATATTGCATCATTACATACTTAAACTCTTTTCAAACGTTTATCAGAAAATCAAGTCAATCAAAGTCTAGTAGTTATCACACCTGTTCCTCAGAAATATTACTATCATATGAAACAGTAAAGAAAATTAATAGATATTTAATATTTAATAACTTCATACGTGAAATTACTGCCGAATGAGAATACTAATAATCAATAAAATCAACTGTTGGACAAAAAAATAGTACAGATTACCGAAAATTCAAATCATTTTTTCTACAAAAATTACAAAAATTAACAAATGAATGACCAGTTAGAGAAATAATTAAAAAAAATAATGAACATATTTACAAATTTATTAAAATCACACCTTTTTCTGGATTACAAACCACAATTTCTTGAAAAATTTAACACCGAATTTGTAAGATTTTAATCCTAGTATTACATACACTCAATAAATATTCAAAATTAACAAAAAAATAATTTTTTAGTCTCATCAATAAGCAGAAATTCTATATTAAAAGAATATTTTCATAGTAGTACTTATAAAAATGAGAGTTTAAAAACTGATTTTCATAATTTTATCACATTTAAACATAATTTTTATACATAAAACATTATTTAATCAAATTTTATACTTTCTAATTCAGCAAAATTCAATACTTTTTTAATTTTTAAACCAATACCACAATATTTATTTACATCAAACTTGATTCTTTACCTTTTATATTTCCACATTACACAAGTGAGTTAAATACTAACTTGGAACGGGAGTTGAAGTCAATTGATTCAATTCGATTTTCATCGTATACGCATTTCCCCTACACGAAATTTCTTACTTCTATAATCATCTAATGTATTAAAACTAATCTACTCATATTTTTAATCAATTCATCAGATGTTTCATCTCGCACTTCTGAATTATCATCCACCAAGTTGCTTAAAATATAAATACTATCTTTATAGTTTTAATGTAGTATACATGACTAATCTTGAGTTTCCATCTATACTATTAATCAAATTATCATATGTTTCATCTTACAGTTCAACGATTTCTGAATTATCGTCCATCTAGTTGTTTAAAATATTAATAAAATGTTTATAGTTTTTGATTATACATAGTATGTATGAATACAATCTTTAATTTTTAACAGTTCATATTTCAAATAACCTATTTTCGAAACCAAACTATGTGAATTTTACCACAATACTTATCATCATACAGAGATTTGTGTTTCATACTTTTTCTAAAAATTATCAGATATGTACTCCTCAGAGGAATTTCTATCATATGAATAAATGAAAAAAAAATTAATTTATATTAAATGTACAGCGAAATTTGATTGCAATATATATGTATTTAATAAAAATAAATAAATAAGCGATTATTTATACATTAAACCTTTACTAAATATATATTTCTTGCGTTATAAAGATGTTTCAACAAGATGAACCAAAACAGCAGCAAACTTCAGAAATTAATGATCTGAATGATTCATCCCTAGCACATGTAGCGTTAATGAATAATACATATGTAAGTACTTATATGAAAAATAGTAGAATTCGTATATGAATCGTAATTAGAGTAAATATAAAATGATTTGTCTTACTACCTACACTTTAACAAATGCCTTTTTACCTATATTGTTGAAAAGAATCCTAATTGTTTGCATTTATTTCTATTACAGATGTGTTCTATTTGCTACAAACACTTCTTAAGTAAATGGAATTTAACAGAACTTACAAAAATCCATACAGGTGAAAAACCTTACACTTGGGAAGATTACCAAATGCTATTTTCAAGAAGGCATGAATCAAAAGTGCACACATCATCATATAAAGCATCGTCAGTTATATGTAAACTTAGTGAGGATATTCAAAAATTATTCAGACGTTTGAAGAATTTAGACATAAAGGAAGATATTTAGTCTATATATCCATCATATTTTCATAACACTTACCACAATATCTCAAACTTAAAATTTGGAAGACATACACACTGCTGAAAAGTAATTTTGTTACCCGTGATTCTTCTAGCCAGCATGAATGTATAGATATTATTTTGCAATGTATTCTTTAAATGCCCACAATAAATATTCTTTTATATGCATATATCGTTGTGTTTATTTTTTTAAAACCTATTACATTAATAAAATAGGTTACACATACATACACATAACATTTTAAGTGAAACAACACTCTCACAACTTAAAAAATGCATAAGAACATACAAAAATAAGCAGATGTATGAAAAAATATACAAGTTTACAGAATAATTTCAAAGTTTCCTAGAAATACAAACAAAAAATATTTACAATATTAAAAAATTACAAAAGTGAAAAGAAAAAACACAAATGTAAAACAAAAACATCAAAAAGTGAAAAACTCAAAACAAAGTTTTTGAAAAAAAAATTTACAACAAAATTTTTTTTTTACAAAAACCAAAACTTCAAAAAATATTTTTTCAAAAATTTTTTTTTTCAAAAACATTTTTTACAAAAAAAATTTTTTTTGAAAATAAGTTTTTACAAAAGTAAAAAAAAGAAAATCACAACGTTAAAAAAATGAAAATTTTTTGTTAAAAAAAGTGTAAAAAAATTGCAAAAAAAAGTTGGAAAAATTTCAAAAAAAGTTATGAAAAAAGTCTCAAAAATTTTGTTGTTTTTAATAACAAATGCAATGGTTTCGCCATTGCATACTGCATTAAAACCAACGAAATTTTTGAGACTTTTTTCATAACTTTTTTTGAAATTTTTCCAACTTTTTTTTGCAATTTTTTTACACTTTTTTTAACAAAAAATTTTCATTTTTTTAACGTTGTGATTTTCTTTTTTTTACTTTTGTAAAAACTTATTTTCAAAAAAATTTTTTTTTGTAAAAAATGTTTTTGAAAAAAAAAAATTTTGAAAAAATATTTTTTGAAGTTTTGGTTTTTGTAAAAAAAAATTTTTGTTGTAAATTTTTTTTTCAAAAACTTTGTTTTGAGTTTTTCACTTTTTGATGTTTTTGTTTTACATTTGTGTTTTTTCTTTTCACTTTTGTAATTTTTTAATATTGTAAATATTTTTTGTTTGTATTTCTAGAAAACTTTGAAATTATTCTGTAAACTTGTATATTTTTTCATACATCTGCTTATTTTTGTATGTTCTTATGCATTTTTTAAGTTGTGAGAGTGTTGTTTCACTTAAAATGTTATGTGTATGTATGTGTAACCTATTTTATTAATGTAATAGGTTTTAAAAAAATAAACACAACGATATATGCATATAAAAGAATATTTATTGTGGGCATTTAAAGAATACATTGCAAAATAATATCTATACATTCATGCTGGCTAGAAGAATCACGGGTAACAAAATTACTTTTCAGCAGTGTGTATGTCTTCCAAATTTTAAGTTTGAGATATTGTGGTAAGTGTTATGAAAATATGATGGATATATAGACTAAATATCTTCCTTTATGTCTAAATTCTTCAAACGTCTGAATAATTTTTGAATATCCTCACTAAGTTTACATATAACTGACGATGCTTTATATGATGATGTGTGCACTTTTGATTCATGCCTTCTTGAAAATAGCATTTGGTAATCTTCCCAAGTGTAAGGTTTTTCACCTGTATGGATTTTTGTAAGTTCTGTTAAATTCCATTTACTTAAGAAGTGTTTGTAGCAAATAGAACACATCTGTAATAGAAATAAATGCAAACAATTAGGATTCTTTTCAACAATATAGGTAAAAAGGCATTTGTTAAAGTGTAGGCAGTAAGACAAATCATTTTATATTTACTCTAATTACGATTCATATACGAATTCTACTATTTTTCATATAAGTACTTACATATGTATTATTCATTAACGCTACATGTGCTAGGGATGAATCATTCAGATCATTAATTTCTGAAGTTTGCTGCTGTTTTGGTTCATCTTGTTGAAACATCTTTATAACGCAAGAAATATATATTTAGTAAAGGTTTAATGTATAAATAATCGCTTATTTATTTATTTTTATTAAATACATATATATTGCAATCAAATTTCGCTGTACATTTAATATAAATTAATTTTTTTTTTCATTTATTCATATGATAGAAATTCCTCTGAGGAGTACATATCTGATAATTTTTAGAAAAAGTATGAAACACAAATCTCTGTATGATGATAAGTATTGTGGTAAAATTCACATAGTTTGGTTTCGAAAATAGGTTATTTGAAATATGAACTGTTAAAAATTAAAGATTGTATTCATACATACTATGTATAATCAAAAACTATAAACATTTTATTAATATTTTAAACAACTAGATGGACGATAATTCAGAAATCGTTGAACTGTAAGATGAAACATATGATAATTTGATTAATAGTATAGATGGAAACTCAAGATTAGTCATGTATACTACATTAAAACTATAAAGATAGTATTTATATTTTAAGCAACTTGGTGGATGATAATTCAGAAGTGCGAGATGAAACATCTGATGAATTGATTAAAAATATGAGTAGATTAGTTTTAATACATTAGATGATTATAGAAGTAAGAAATTTCGTGTAGGGGAAATGCGTATACGATGAAAATCGAATTGAATCAATTGACTTCAACTCCCGTTCCAAGTTAGTATTTAACTCACTTGTGTAATGTGGAAATATAAAAGGTAAAGAATCAAGTTTGATGTAAATAAATATTGTGGTATTGGTTTAAAAATTAAAAAAGTATTGAATTTTGCTGAATTAGAAAGTATAAAATTTGATTAAATAATGTTTTATGTATAAAAATTAAGTTTAAATGTGATAAAATTATGAAAATCAGTTTTTAAACTCTCATTTTTATAAGTACTACTATGAAAATATTCTTTTAATATAGAATTTCTGCTTATTGATGAGACTAAAAAATTATTTTTTTGTTAATTTTGAATATTTATTGAGTGCATGTAATACTAGGATTAAAATCTTACAAATTCGGTGTTAAATTTTTCAAGAAATTGTGGTTTGTAATCCAGAAAAAGGTGTGATTTTAATGAATTTGTAAATATGTTCATTATTTTTTTTAATTATTTCTCTAACTGGTCATTCATTTGTTAATTTTTGTAATTTTTGTAGAAAAAATGATTTGAATTTTCGGTAATCTGTACTATTTTTTTGTCCAACAGTTGATTTTATTGATTATTAGTATTCTCATTCGGCAGTAATTTCACGTATGAAGTTATTAAATATTAAATATCTATTAATTTTCTTTACTGTTTCATATGATAGTAATATTTCTGAGGAACAGGTGTGATAACTACTAGACTTTGATTGACTTGATTTTCTGATAAACGTTTGAAAAGAGTTTAAGTATGTAATGATGCAATATATATATACTATCGAGAGTCGAGATTGAAGTAGATAAGTATTGGAGTAATAGTCAATTCTTTGTTGAATTTCAAGAAATTGTGTGAGAACATGGTTTTTTACATTAAGTTTATGTAATTTCAGTTACAGTTTTTCGACAATCAACCTAAAAATGGATAATTATCATAGTTAAAAGTTATGATGAAAAGATCTAAGCAATATTAATGTTAAAAAGTTCGTCTAATGTTTGCTCTTATGTTGTGAAAATTTCGAATAGTTTGGTTTGAAATATGAAATGTTTGTAAAAATTAAACTTTGTATTCGTGTATGTTTTGCATCATTAAATTGTAAAGATAATATTCATATTTGAAAAATGTTGTTGGGTGTTTTAATAATTTTCTGATAAGTAGATAAAAACAGATGTGAAAATTCTGTGCTATTAAAATATATAGGATCAAGAATGAAAATAAGTATTGTAAAAATTCAGAAATTTTGAAGTGTAAGATGAATCATGTCCTAATTTGATTAATTATATGGGTAGAGTAGTTTTAATATGTCAA
This sequence comes from Maratus speculifer, assembly GCA_964019185.1. NCBI lineage: Eukaryota > Metazoa > Arthropoda > Arachnida > Araneae > Salticidae > Maratus > Maratus speculifer. The sequence continues at coordinate 62,620,860 of OZ025295.1, forward strand.
GTGTCTAAAGCAGAAAGAAACGCTTTTTTAGGTTTTCTAGAATAATAATAATAATAATAATAATAATAAAAGTATACTTTTGTTGTAAGATTCCGAATGCAGTCAAGACGTGAAAAATATAAGTATGAACCCTTTGTAAAGACATTCAAACTTTTTAAAAAGTTTAAGTTTAGTAATATACTGTAACAATATATGTAAGCAATGTATTTCAAAGTTGAAAATTTGTGTAAAAAATTGTCTTTTCTTGAAAATTGATATTTATTTTTGTTTAATTAATGATACTTATTACATTTTTGTTGTTAAAAACTAAAATATACGTTTAATTCTTCTGTTAAAATTGATATATCCGTGTTGGAGGTGAGAAAAAATAGTGTAAAACTAATAAAATTTGTTTAAATTCGTCTTTTTATTCTTAAAATTAATATTCGCTATTGTTTAGAATACGTAATAATAACTTTTGAGGAATGTATAACCGGAAAATTTTAAAAAATCTTAGAAAATTGGTATTAGAAATATTAAATACAGTTGCTTCAATGATATCTTTTCGATATGTAAAGTGATTGTAGCATTTAGAAATGTACTTCTGAAGAATGTATAATCGGAAAATGTTAGAAAATCTTAGAAAATTGGTGTTAAAAATATTAAATACAGTTGCTTCAATGATATCTTTTCGATATGTAAAGTGATTGTAGCATTTAGAAATGTACTTCTGAAGAATGTATAATCGGAAAATGTTAGAAAATCTTAGAAAATTGGTGTTAAAAATATTAAATACAGTTGCTTCAATGATTTCAAAAACAAACTCTGTTAAAAAATTCTGTATGATTTCAAGTGAAAATAATCTGAACCTGAATACATGGTATTTAAAGTACAAAATTCACGATTATGAACTAATGTTGAAAACATGGGTAACATTAAATATACAGCTAATATTTAATTATAGATTAGGAAATTCTTAAAGTGTATCCAAATTTATTAAATATAGTATTGAATACAGTGAATAAGTGAAATATGTGAATAAGTATTGATATTTCCATGTTGCTTTTGAAAATACTAGTGTAAAATTATTCAAATTCGTCTTTTCTTTAAAACTGATATTTATTTTTGTTTAATTAATGATGCTTGTTAAGATTTTGTTGTTAAAAACTAAATTATACGTTTAATTCTTCTGTTAAAATTGATATATCCGTGTTGTGATGAGAAAAAATAGTGTAAAACTAAAAAAAAAAGTTCAAATTCGTCTTTTTCCTCTTAAAATTATTATTAAACTAGTGTAAAACTAATAAAATTTGTTTAAATTCGTCTTTTCCCCTCTGAAAAACTAATATTTCTATTATTTTGCTTAATTAATTACACTCATTATGACTTCCAAATTTTAATTTGGCGATGTTGTGGTAACTGTTATAAAACTAGAATGGATAAATAGCTTAAATCTCTTCTTTTTTTCTCTGTATGTGATACTTTTTCTTCAACGTAAACATGTTGTTGTATACCTTTGTAAGTTGTGACGTCAGAACTCTATTGTGTGTTTCCCCTACTTGGAGTACATGGGTGGAGGGGTTGTAGAAAAAAGTTTTAGTTTGGATATGACGTAATAAGAAATGCTCTGCAGGTTCACATTTATGTGTTGAGGATTTCTTTAAATTATTCGTTTATGTATTATAATTCTACTTAGTTGGTATATATATAAAGTACGATGAAATTTCCAATTAGAGTAAAAGTTAACCAAATTCGTTTAATTCGTCTTTTTTCGTTAAAAAATCATTAGTTTCCTTTGTTAATTGTTCAATTATCGAAATTCTTTGAGGTAACGACTGTTCAAAAACTAAAAAATATGTTTAAATTTCTATTTTAAGTTGTGTATTCTGATTTTATATTTAAAAAAAAAATAAATAAATAAAAAAAATATGAAGAAATCAGTTAAAAATTCAATATTTTCTGTTGTTTTGCTTAATTAATAATGTTCATGAAGGAAATGGTTGTCCAAAACTGGAATGCATGCTTAAATTTCTTTCTATCAAATTGATAGTCTGAAGTTGGAGTTGAAAAAATCGTAAGAAATCAGTCTTTTTCTATAAAACTTGATATTTTCCATTGTTTTTTACTTAATTAACGATACTCATTAAGATTATAGCTGTTGAAAAACTAGAATGCATGTTTAACTTTCAACTTGTAAGTCGATACACTGATGTTGCAGTTGATAAAAATCGTAAGAAATCAGTCTTTTTCTATAAAACTTGATATTTTCCATTGTTTTTTTACTTAATTAACGATACTCATTAAGGTTATAGCTGTTGAAAAACTGAAATGTACGTTTAAGTTTTCTCTTTTAAGTTGATAAAAATCGTAAGAAATCAGTCTTTTCTATAAAAGTTGATATTTTCCATTGTTTTTACTTAATTAATACTACTCATTAAGATGTCTATCAAGCAAAATTCAAATATATGTTTAACTTTCTTGTGTTAAATTGATAATCTCATCTTGTAGTTGAAGAAATCTAAATAAAATGGTTAAAACTGAGATTTTTCCAGTGTTTCGCTTAATTAATAATACTCATTAAAATTATGGTTGTTCAAAATTCAAATATAAATTTAATCTTCATCATATAGTATGATTCCGAGTTGAGATGTGATTGATAATATTTTTAATTAGGGAAGGTCGATGACCTCTCCTGTTAGAATAGAATGTTCCTTTTTTCCACTAGGGGGCGTTCGTGGAGGGGGATGCATAGTGGGGGCAGGAGGTACCGCAGGCGGCACCGCAGGCGGGGCGCGGAGGGATGCGGAGGGACGGCCCCTCTGCCCCTCCGGCTGAGCCCGTACTCTCGTTTTCCTACTACTGTTGTCGCGCTGAAAAGCACGTTTTTATTAAGTAAGCTCCTTTAAACTGCGCAGGAACCATAATTTTTCCCGGACAGAAAAAAACAGCATTAACTCAAAACAAACTTGCCACATAAGGTGTCGTTGATTACAGAAATACAATACCAATGATAATATTATTAGCACTGCAGGTTTGTGTAGCACTGCACTTCTTTAGCTGTATAGTTTTAAGTACAGTTAGCATTTCTGAACACACAAAAAATGGAAGTTAAAATTTTGTTGAGAAAACAACAAATCCGCGAAGCGAATTACGGAGCGCAGAGTGGAGTTGAGTGGAACGTCGCCTGCTAGAGAGATTAGGCGTCCGTTCGTGACAGGCGATCGGGCCAATTGAAGCGAACGGTTCGATGCCAGGATGACGTGTGCAGTCTCGCGATTGGCCGAGAAAGTTGTTCTTTCGCATTTCTGAAATAAAAAGTTACGAGTCGTAAAATGTAAATGACAAAAAATTGTTATTGTGGGGATCTCCATAAGAGATAAACATATACCATCGCGGGGTTTTCTGTAGACCTTTTTAATGTGTACAATAATTAGTACATTATTTTGATAAATCTTGTAGGGTTCAGCCTGCGTTTGCAATGTATAAGCGGAAAAAAATGAAATTATTTACGACATCACATTAAAAACCTCAAAAATAACAGTATTTCTCCACTATTTAATGGATGTTATTATACATATAAACCTTCCTCTTGAATCACTCTATCTATTAAAAAAAACCGCATCAAAATCCGTTGCGTAGTTTTAAAGATTTAAGCGTACATAGGGATATAGGGACAGAAAAAGCGACTTTGTTTTATACTATGTAGTGATGTACACTTTTTTAAACAGTACCTGATACCCAGTGTTCCCGCTGTCACTCGCCAGTGCGCCGAATTGCGACTAAATTCTTTATTTGGCGAGTAAACAAGCGATTAGATTCGCCAAATTGCTAGTGCTCAATTTTTGCTTTTGCTTTTTTTTCCGTTTCTCATAAATATTCATATATGTATATATTTAATATATACATATTTTTTATATTCGTAGCGGATAGTTGAAATAAGATTAATAACAATCGCTGTCACAATTATAAAAACTTTATTTTATTTATTATATATATTTTAGTTATTTTAGAACATATTGGAAAAAAGGGGGGAGGGGTACATTAAAAGATTATTATTATTTTTTTTTTTCTACACGGCGAATATATTTTGCTAATACTTTTTTCATTTGGCGAATGTTTTTTGTTTTTAATTAGCCAAATTACTAATGTTGGTCAAATGTCAGCGAGAACACTGCTAATACCCCATGTTGAAAAAAAAAAGCATGGAAAATAGATCTGCATTGTCTATCGGAGAAAAAATGACATTATTAGAAAACTATCGAAACCAATAAAAAAAAGTTGAAAACATGATTACATTCTCAACAAATTTATTGGACTTATTGTATTTTCTTTGACGTAAATATAAAGAAGAATGAGATATTTAAGTATTTAAGTACCCGTTTTTCATAGATTTATCTTGTTTATTTTTCCCTTGAAATACCCATGTAACTTTTACACTTATTACCGATACTAAAGTACGTATGCACTTTTTAAATCCTTATGATTTTTGTAAGAACAAATCTAATAGTTTTACGTTTGTTGCTTTTTTGACAACTTGATTGAATAGTTTTCCCTTACAACGCTTTTTGATTGATATACAGGGTGTCCCAAAAGGTCGTTTACAAACTTAACATGCTGGTCTGTCATATCATGATGAACAATATTAAATCGGTAACTAAGGGTCCCAAACGTATTCCAAAGGAGATATGCGCCATTAAAGTTTAGGGTCCAAAAATTCAAACGATTATAAAAAAACAGAAAAATTGGTCGATTCGTTTGCAGTTTTCACTAAAACTATTCTTTAAGTCAGTATTTTCTTGAAAATAAATTATAAAGATAAATTTCAAAAAATGTCGATAGAGGGCGCTTTGGACTTTGGAGTAACGATAAACTAGTTTTAACCATTATTTTTTGCATCTCATTAAACTTTTTAAGAAGCTTAGACATAAATTTAAATTTTGAGCTCAAAATCTAAATCGTTGGAAGTGGTTAAGTAGCGCAAACTGAATTGCGGGGGGAAGTTCACATTTCAAATGATTATAAAAAACGAAAAAATTGGTCAATTGATTTGCGATTTTCACTAAAATTATTCTTTATGTCAGTATTATCTTGAAAATAATTTATATAGATAAAATTCAAAAAATGCTGATAGAGGGCGCTTTAGACTTTGGAGTAACGTACAAATATTTTTTTCCGTTATTTTTCGCATCTCATAAATTTTTTTAGAAGCTTAGACATAAACTTAAATTTTGAGATGAAAATCTGAATCGTTGGGAGTGGTAAAGTAGCGCAAACTGAACTGTGTTCAATGGGGGGTGGGGAGGTTCTAATTTCAAATGATTATAAAAAACGGAAAAATTGGTCGGTTTTCGCTAAAAAGATTCTTTATGTCAATATTTCCTTGAAAATAAATTTTAAAGACAAATTTTTAAAAATGTGTTAGAGGGCGCCTTAAACTTTAGAATAACCAACAATTATTTTTAACTTTTTTTTTTTTTTTTTTTTTTTTTTTTTTTTTTTTTTTTAATCTAATTAAATGTTTGCAAAAGTTTAAACTTAAATTTTGTGCTCAAAATCTAATTCGAAAAGAGGGGTTAAGAAGCACAAATTTAACTGTGTCCAGGAGTTGAAATGTTACCTACCCCACCCCTCGAACACAGTTCAATTTTTGGCCGCTTAATTACTCACAACGATGCAGATTTTGGGCACAAAATTTAAATTTGAACTTTTACAAGCATTTTGTAAGATATGTTACAGGCCAAACCCGATTTTAAGCCAAACTAGATTGGCCTAGGCCAAACTAGTTTATCCTAACGCCCATCGGATAGACTAGTTTTTCCTAGGCCAAACCGTTCTATCCTAACGCCCATCGGATAAACTAGTTTTTCCTTGGCCAACCCGGTCTATCCTAAGGCCCATCGGATAAACTAGTTTTTCCTAGGCCAAACTAGTCTATCCTAAGGCCCAGAGGACAATCTAGTTTTTCCTAGGCCAAACTAGTTTGGCCTAACTCTTATAGGATAAACTAGTTTAGCCTGCTGTTTATTGGTCGGAACTAGTTTCTCCTAGGCCGATCTAGTTTATCCTAGGCCAATTCAATTTGGCGTGATTTTATTGAATTCAATGACCGCCACAGCGCCAACATTCTAGTTTGTCCTAGGCTGATCTAGTTTATCCTAGGCCAATTTAATTTTACGTGTTTTTATCTCGCAAGCGTCAAAGCCTGAGAAATATTGGGCTCGCAGGTTCTGTATGTATGAATGTACGTATGTATGTACGAATGTACGTACGTATGTACGTGCGTATGTACGTAACGCGATAACTCCTGATAGAAATATCCGATTTGCTTCAATTTTGGATGCACGTTAATTGATATAATGTACTTTTCTGATTAATTTTGGGAATTCATTGGATAAGAATAAAGGGGAGCGAACGGGAGGCTAGTCCCCCACCGTTAATTTAGAGAAATGGATTTTTGATGCATAATTATCAGTTTTCATTTAAAATATTAGATATAGGATCATTTTGACAAGGCGCCTCCATGATTAGTTGTGGATGCTTATTGTTTAAATGTAAAAAAGGACAATGTAGGTTAACCCCTCCCCATAATTTAGATAAATGGTTTTTGACGCAGAATTTATGGATTTGCTTCACATTTGTATATAGGTTCTCTCTGATAAGGCGATTCCCTGAATAGTTTTGGGGATTAATGGTTAAGTATGAAGGGGAAAATTACATGTCTTACATAGAAAAAACTAGTTTATCCTATGGGCATTTAGATAAACCAGTTTGGTGTAGAAAAAACTAGTTTATCCAATTGGCATAAGGATAAAATAGTTTACCCGAGGCTAATCTAATTTAGCTCGAAAACGGGTCTGGCCAGTAAAAAACATATCTTTCACTAGAAAAAGTATAAATGTGTGTCAAGAGTCATTGCTTATAACACCAATACAGAAATTTAACATGTTCACCTTAGAGACATGATGCATTGGACATGGTGTTTTTTTTTTCTGCACACTCGTGCCAACTGAGATCTGACTTGCATTATTATTATTATTATTATTATTATTATTATTGCATATTCGAGCCAGAATGAAGCTGAACAAAATTTGCAATCGAGCAGCGTTTTCTATTTTTGAGAAATTAATTACCTGTCGACATAAAAGCTATTCTTGTCACGGAGTCAATTTTTTTTTTTTTCGTTAAGTCGTAACCGGAAATTCGATTCAAAACGTAGCTTTATTATTTTCTCAAAGATACATCGCTTTTATGAAAAAATGGTTTACGCCATTCGATTATACATTATCTGAATCTGTTAACCTTGTGCATTTCCGAAAAGGAAGTAGTTCATAAATGTGTTGGGATGTAGCTCTTTAGGATTTGAGAAAAGCCTTAAGGAATGACAGAGAAATTTATTCACAAATCTACTTTTTACTGAACGGATTCAAAAGTTATGGTGTTTATAACGCTCATATTTTTTCTTTTGTTCTAAACTACATTGATTATTTAATGAATCCGTATTTGAATATTGAAACTCTAAGAATCTAGATAATCATTAATACTTTGTGGATTTTCCATTCTGTGAACACAACATAATTTAAAAATACATTGTAAATTTATCCAATAAGTATATAAGCAGTATTTTTTAAAGGAATCTTAATTGCATGTGAAGTACAACCTGAATTTTTTTGCAGAAATTGAGTAGGGCCAGATCGAACCGGACTGAGTCTTTTTTCACTGATTTTTGTACAGACAGAGCTCTGCCTGTATAAAAGTAAATAACATTAAAGTAAATAATAATAATTTGCTTGAATAAGCAAACACCATGTCCAATGCGTCATGTCTCTAAGGTGAACATGTTAAATTTCTGTATTGGTGTTATAAGAAATGACTCTTGACACACATTTATACCTTTTCTAGTGAAAGATATGTTTTTTACTGGTTAAACCCGTTTTCGAGCTAAATTAGATTAGCCTCGGCCAAACTATTTTATCATTATGCCAATTGGATAAATTAGTTTTTCTACACCAAACTTGTTTATCTAAATGCCCATGGGATAAACTAGTTTTTTCTATGTAAGAGGGTAATCGTTCATTTTTCCCTTCATACTTAACCATTAAACCCCCCAAACTATTCAGGGAATCGCCTTATCAGAAAGAACCTATATACAAATATGTAGCATATCCGTAAATTCTGCGTCAAAAACCATTTATCTAAATTTTTTTGGGGGGGGGGGGTAACCTACATTGCCCTTTTTTACACTTAAACAATAAACATCCACAACTAATCATGGAGGCGCCTAGTCAGAATGATCCTATATCTAAAATTTTAAATGAAAACTGATTATTCTGCATCAAAAATCCATTTCTCTAAATTAACGGTGGGGGACTAGCCTCCCGTTCGCTCCCCTTTATTCTTATCCAAGGAATTCCCAAAATTAATCAGAAAAGTACCTTATATCAATGAACGTGCATCCAAAATTTGAAGCAAATCGAATATTTCTATCAGGAGTTATCGCGTTACGTACATACGTACGTACATTCGTACATACATACGTACATTCATACATACAGAACCTGCGAGCCCATTATTTCTCAGGCTTTGACGCCTATGAGCTAAAAACACGTAAAATTAAATTGGCTTAGGATAAACTATATCAGCCTAGGACAAACTAGAATGTTGGCGCTGTGGCGGTCATTGAATTCAATAAAATCACGCCAAATTGAATTGGCCTAGGATAAACTAGATCGGCCTAGGAGAAACTAGTTCAGACCAATAAACAGCAGGCTAAACTAGTTTATCCTATAAAAGTTAGGCCAAACTAGTTTGGCCTAGGAAAAACTAGATTGTCCTACGGGCCTTAGGATAGACTAGTTTTGCCTAGGAAAAACTAGTTTATCCGATGGGCGTTAGGATAGACCGGCTTGGCCTAGAAAAAACTAGTTTATCCGATGGGCGTTAGGATAGACCGGTTTGGCCTAGGAAAAACTAGTCTATCCGATGGGCGTTAGGATAAACTAGTTTGGCCTAGGCCAATCTAGTTTGGCCTAAAATCGGGTTTGCCTGTAACAGATACAAAAAATAACGGTTAAAAATAGTTTTTGGTTACTATAAAGTTTAAGGCGTCCTCTGACGGAATTTTTTGAAAGATATCTGTAAAATTTATTTTCAAGAAAGTATTGATATAAAGAATAGTTTTAGCGAAAACCGACCAATTTTTCCGTTTTTTATAATCATTTGAAATTTGAACCTCCACACCCCCATTGAACACAGTTCAGTTTGTGCTACTTAACCACTCCCAACGATCCAGATTTTTATCTCAAAATTTAAGTTTATGTCTAAGCTTCTAAAAAAATTTTATGAGATGCAAGGAATAACGGAAAAAAATAGTTGTTCGTTACTCCAAAGTCTAAAGCGCCCTCTATCGGCATTTTTTAAATTTTACCTTTATATATTATTTTCAAGATAATACTGACATAAAGAATAATTTTAGTGAAAATCGCAAATCAACTGACAAATTTTTCCGTTTTTTATAATCATTTGAAATTTGAACCTTTCCCCGCAATTCAGTTTGAGCTACTTAATCACTTCCAACGATTTAGATTTTGAGCTCAAAATTTAAGTTTATGTCTAAGCTTCTAAAAAATTTAATGAGATGCAAAAAATAATGGTAAAAACTAGTTTATCGTTACTCCAAAGTCTGAAGCGCCCTCTATCGACATTTTTTGAAATTTATCTTTATAATTTATTTTCAAGAAAATACTGACGTAAAGAATAGTTTTAGTGAAAACCGCAAACGAATCGACCAATTTTTCTGTTTTTTATAATCATTTGAATTTTTGGACCCTAAACTTTAATGGCGCATATCTCCTTTGGAAGACGTTTTGGACCCTTAGTTTCCTACTTAATATTGTTCATCATGATATGACAGACCAGCATGTTAAGTTTGTAAACGACCTTTTGGGACACCCTGTATAATTTGCATGATCTATCTGGTATAAATGTGATAAAGTTATTTGCGTATTTTTAAACAGGTCCTGCTACCCCATATTGAAAAAGAAAAATTGTGTAAAATAAATCTCCTGGTCTACCGAAGAAAAATAGAGATAAAGTGTACACAGCTATATTATTTTTAGACATTAAAATGTAATTTTGAAAATATTTGTTTGCAAGAGTAGATCTAACTGAACACATTTACAAAAGGTTCGGACATTAATTCAAGTGAACTTTAGCTTTCCAGAGTGACAATGTAAAATCATGTCCCAGCTGCCCCATGTAACCTTACACTTCACACATCTGAAATTCATAATTTTATTTAATAAAGATGTTAGTTTAAATATTTTAGTATTTATGCCATAGAAATTAAATAGAAATACTTAATGGTTAACATATTACAACCCATTAATTAGTATGTTATCTTGACATATTTCGTTTAAAGATTTAATTCTTAATGATCATCCAATTTAAAAGTATGAACTCTCTAGTTTAATTTAAATTACTGGCACAAACTGTTATGTAATTTACACTCGCTTTCTAAAGCGTCTCTAAATCAGTTAAGTTTATTAAATGTCAACTCTAAAACTTTTAACACAAATCAATGAGATTGCTGAAAATAAACCATTCATTTATCATTATTATGCTGTTGGACTATATACGGTTGTATTAATGATTATGTAAGAGTTATGCTATGCAATTAAAACGTGTTATTATTGACATAATTTTGTATTCAAAATACTTTCAATGAACATGTGCATACAGTTTTAATTATGCAGGCAAAAGTTTTCCCATTGAAATGAACTATATATTTTTTAAATTACGAAATTAGGCTACATATCGATTTGTTTTAATTTTCATTTGGGGAATTATTAAAATAAATGCTAAAATATACAAGACTTGAAAAGATTTTTTTGAAGTTTGCGTCGTTTCACAGATATAAGCTTTTATATTTGTAAAAAATGTATATATTTATAATTTAAAAAAAACTTATAATTCTCAATTCTTAATTAAAATAGATATGGAATCGGTTTAAAATTTATATTACTTCTTAAAAATGGACCAAAAGTTTATGCATTACAGATTTTGGATAAATTTAAAAATAGGCTCAAGAGGCGAAAGAAAACAGGGTTTTGGGGAGAGAAAAATTCATAACTTCGTCAATTCTCAAGATATTAAATCCAACTAAATTTTGTATAAATGTTCTCAACATTATCTAAAACTTTTGTATGGACAATTTTTTGACAGGACCAACTTTTACCGATGACAAAAATTAAAAACGGAAAAAAAAAAAAAAAAAAAAAAAAAAAAAAAGGAGGTGAAAAAAGACAAAAATCCATAACTTCGTCGATTCTTTAACTATCAAATATAATTAAACTTATTTTACATCTTCTCAATACTATCTACAACTTTTATACTGACAAGTTTTTCATAAGACCTTTTCGCATAGCAAAAATAAATTAATCAAAAATAGAAGTTGGAGAAAAAACCTCAAATCCAAACTGTTTATATTCTGACTCATTTTAAAATTCATTTTTAATTTTAAACGCATCCAAATGGCAGACCCTCTTATGTAGAAACAGTATAATGTTACGCATTGGTCATGTTTTTGATAAATATAGAATATATTTCAAAAAAGGCTGCCAAAAATGGTATTTTGAACAGAATTTCCCGAAGTGATCGAGATTGAAATTTGAGGAAGTATTCAAATAACAAATTGTGTGTTTTCTGACTCTTTTTTAAATCCATTTTTGCTATCAAACGTATCCAATTTACAGGTCCTCTTATTTAGGAACTATATAATGTGCCGTATTGGTAAGTTTTTTAATAAAGGCTGAATATATTTTTAAAAAATACTGTCATTTCGCATAAAATTTCCCGAAAGGGATCATGATTAAAGAATTGAGGATGTATCCAAATAACAAACTGGTTTTTTTATAACTCATTTTTAAATCAAAAATTAAATCATTTTAAATCATTTTTAAGTCAAAATATATTTCAAAATATGCTGTCAAAATGGTCATTTGAGCCAAATTAAGCTTAAAATGATTCTGAAAAAAAAAAAAAAAAAAAAAAAAAAACAGTTCTTACAGAAAAATGACATTAAAATTTGCCAAATAAAGTTATTAAACGAGGCTAATCTGTTATCAAATTTTATTTTTTGTTGTTGAAATGAGCACTCTTCGAAATCTACCTTCGCCTATAGGCCAAGCCGACAGGGATTTTTTACTTTTAAACATTCTGACTAATTATCAGATTTTTTATTTTATAAATTTATGCAATGTATTCTCTATATAACATTAAATGTTAGCATAAATAGTTGAATTTCAGTGGCATTTTAGTGTCGAAATTTATAGCTATTTTATTAGAAAAAAAATTAAAGCATAATTATAAAAATGCATTTTTTCTTCTGCTTATACATTCAATGAACTTTGACAATTCATGCCAAATTCTATTGTAATAAACAACTTGGAAATTGCACATCAAGGTTACCAAACGAGATGCGTTCGTACTATAACAAGGTTTTTAAAATATTCAGATCTTGGTGTAATAGTATACAGTAATTCGGATATAGTATAGTGGCCGAAATCTTTCGTGCGTGCTTGTAAATATATCTCTGCTTTCTATTATATAGGAAGTAACTTGTAGAAAACTTCAGCAGTGTGTATCAATTTCATAAAAGTTGAAATAATTTAATAGTATTAAAAAGGGCCCCAAACAATGTTTGTCCCTATACAATTATATAATGGTATACTTTTGTGTGGATCTATACATTAATAACAAATATTCTTTGCAACACAGATTGTGCTGAATGATTTTTTTTTTAGTATATACTTCACCACAACCCGATTAACGCTGTATAGAGCTGATACTAACAGATGCCCCCGCATTTAATGTACACATTAACGCATCAATACGTTGATTATTATTAATGAAATCCGTCTATTCCAAATTTCCGCTAAACCGAACAAAGTGATTAGTTCCAATTAGTTTGTAATAATGGAACTCTACTATATTTAAATCAATAATATTTCGTTGGTATTATGCATGTTTTAACGTCTAAAGAAAGCGAAACAATTGTTCTACTCGTAATACATTAATCATTGAGAATCATTTTCTATGTTTTGACAGCTTGATTAATTGCAGGGAATGGAAGTTTATTTCTAAATTTATAGATTTGCAAACATATAATGCATACATATTTTTGCTATAGATATTAACTTATAGCCGTGGTAGCTGGAATGATAACAATTCAGATCCGAGTGTGGAAATAGATTTACGTCATTACATCTGAAGTAAAACTGTATAAATTCCAAGTCATTAGTTAAAAAGGAAATTACACATCCGTCATTTTGTACGACAAGTGTGTATCAATAGAAAAGTGAATTTATATTAAATAATTTTAGTACATTCATTATTTGGTATTTGAAGAACTAAACGTTTAATAGAAATAGATGTTTCTAGCATTTCTTATATTATTTAACAATATACGATATAAATAGAAAATAGTAATTAAAATATTTTGTATGTAAAAACATAAAATTTACATCAACAATAAAATTTTCTTTTTACTTTCTTCTATCTCTAAAACAAACAAGTTGGAAATTGCATGTGAAGCGTAGCAAATGAGGTGCGTTCGTACGATAAAGAAGTTTTAAAAATATGACTCTCATATATCAATCTCATAAAATTGTAAATAGTTCATTACAATTAAAATGCGCACCAAACAATGTTCTCCCTAAACCATTATGTAATAAATACTTTTGTGTGGTCTTGTAAATCAATAACAAATGTTCTTTGCACCACAGAGTATACAAAATGTATATGATTACATGTACTTTATAGATGCATACCCATTTTATCATGTTCGAATGAGTGTAGCACCATTCAAATACATTTGAAACATTTTTTCCCATTGACCTTAATGTAACAGAATACTTTTGATTGTCCCTGTAATTGATCTCTTCATCCGATTTTCATAAAATTTGAAATGACACGACAAAATTATGTAATAATTATATATTTTAAATTTCAAACGATTAAAATGCATTTGAAACTTTTTTCCTCATTGACCGTAATGTAACGGAATCCTTTTGATTGTAATTGTAATTGATCTATGCATCCGATTTTCATAATATTTGAAATGACTCGACAAAATTATGTAATAACTACATATTTTAAATTTCAAACGATTCGGTTGGGTAGTTTTTGCGCTGTTATATGCGGACAGACAGACGGACAGACAGACAGACGGACAGACAGACGGACTGAACGACAACTATAGGTGCTACGTATTTACATAATTACGAACGCACCTAAAAAGTATTGGATTTGTAAAAATTTTTGAATTCCGATTTTTGACGGATTTAAAAAAAAAAAACTTGTGTTTACAAAATGTCTGTCTCTGAGTCTGTGATTCTGTCCATCTGTCTCTATGTAACATAAAATTTGTGGGCGCTCTATCTCAAGAACTAATACACGTAATTTTATAAAAATTTGCATTTTGGTAGTCCCTGATATAAATTGATGCTGATTAGTTTTTGGTGTAAATCGCTTCACAGGTGGTGCTGCTATGCTGCATATTTCACAATTTCCGTAATAGCTCTATCTAAAGAACTAATTCTTGAATTTTTATTAAACTTCAGATTCAGGTATAGTTTGATAAATATTATTGCTTTTTATGTTTTGGTACAAATCGCCCAACAGTTGGCACTTTTATGTTGCAAATTTTCCGATATCCACAATAGTCCTATTTCAAAACTAACGTACGTTATTTCAATCCTTTAGAATCATCACAATGAGCATAGATTGTCATTTATTCTTGGCACTGTGGTAGTGACTGTTGAAGTAATAATATGCATGACGCAGAAGAAATTTTTGGGATTGCCACATTCGATTAGTTTTTATCTGACTTCGGAAGATTACATAAAGACAAAGGTACCGGAGATGAGATACACTTGACGCAATCAATAGACTAATTTTTATTCTGATCTTTGGGTAGTCGAATAGTTATTGATGGGATTATCTGATTACTGTATTATATTGGCAGCTGAAGAGCCATTATTGTAATGTTAAAGTAACATTATTTATTTATTTATTTATTTATTTATTTTGCAGTGATAGGTTTGAAAATGCTCTTCTATTTTTTGCTGTAATTTATCAGAAATATTTATCCCTAGGCCGATTTTTATACTAAACTTTGGGCTCGGATTCCAACAAACAATTTTCTTTCTCCTACAAATTGAAATATTCATGATATTCATGATTATTGCACTAACTCTATCTCAGGAACTAATGCACGAAACTTCAGATTCCTTTAGTCCTAGAACTAATATTGTACTAATTACCTTTTGGCATTTTATAAATTGCCAACAAGCGGGACTGATATGCAGCATTATTCATGATTATCGCAACAGCTCTTTCTTATATGCAAATACACGGATTTTTATTAAATTTCAGATTCAGTTAGTCTTCGGACATGTATTAGTATTCCTTAGTTTTTGGAGTAAAATGCTGAGTAGGTGGTGCTTCTATTTAGATTTATTTACGATACCTTAAATGTTTCAATCACAAAAACGAACGCACGAATTTTACTCAAACTTCAGATTCAGTTAGAACTTGACATAAGTTGTTTCTGATTAAATGTTGGAGTAAATCAACTAACCGGAGACGCTGCTAATCTTCATTTTTCTGGAAATATTAACATGTATGAGACATGAGAAAGTTTTGGGATTGCCACATCCAAATAGTTAATCTTGGCAAAACAGATTGCATGGCGGATATTTTAACAGGGTGAGTAGCAACATTTTAGTTTAAAAAATAAGCACCTGTAAGCACACTTTTAGAGAAAAAGAAGCACCCAGGGACGATTCTGGATGAAATTTTTTTTTCGGAAATTCGCATCGCATTTTCGGAAATTGGTGGGGGGTGGGGTGTCGTGAGTCGGCGATCTTCGGACAAAATCGGCGTTTTCCCGCTATCTTCAGACGAAACCAGCAATATTAGCAAAATCGGCGATTTATTGCGATCTTTTGCCCAAATCGGCGTTTTTTCCACGATCTTTTGAAGAAATCGGCGTTTTCCCATGTTTTTTTTAAGTGAAATCGGCGTTTTTCGACGATCTTTAGACAAAATTTGCTTTTTTACACGATTTTTTTCGAAAACGTCGTTTTATACCCGCAATCTTTTGACGAAATCGGCGTTTTTTCCGTGATCTTTTGATGAAATCGGCGTATTTTTTCAAATATGCTTTTGACAAAATATTTTTAAGCGATCTTTTATGGAAAACGGCGTTTTTTCCCGCGATCTTTTAGCGAAATCGGCGTTATATCCGCAATCTTTAGACGAAATCGGCGTTTTCCCGCCGTCTTCAGAAATCAGCGTTTTATCTGCGATATTTGGTGAAATTGCAGTTTTTTCCGCGATCCGCACTGGAAATTCGCGTTTTTCATCGATTTTTTGACAAAGTTCGTTTACAAAAACATTGACGAAATCGTCTTTTTCCACGAAATATTGACGAAATGTATGCTATTTCGGCGATCCTATCACGAAATTTGCATTTCTACGCAATTGTTTTTTCCGCGCGCAAAACCGTATAAGTTGTCAACTAAGCGGAACTGATAACCCAATTTCAAATTTTCGGAAGAGGATGCCTTAAATTTTCGGAAATTTCGGACGAGAATCACCCCTGGAAGCATCCATTTATGTACATATACGCATTACAGGGGTGATGGTGTGTGTTCCTGGTGTACCTTGGATTTCCGAGTTTTTCGATCGATCCTTTCGGTTTTATGATATCGTTACACTTAGTAAAAAATTCAAACATTAAAAAATATCGCGAATTTTGTCAAAAATTAAAAGAAAAAAAATGAATTTCTTAAAGGAATCGTGCAGAGAACAAATTTCCTTCTAGAATCCAGGAGTAAAAACGCAAATTCGTTTTAAAAAAGGCAAATTTTGTCAAAAAAACGCGAAAAAAGAATAAATTTCATCAAAAAATCGCAAAAAGAAGATCAGTTTCGTTAAAAAATCGCAAAAAACGATCAATTTTGTCATATAAGCGCGAAAAAACGACAGATTTCGTCACATAAGCCCGAAAAAACGACAATTTTCTAGAAGAAAAAACAGCAAATTTCACAAAAAATTCGCGAAAAAACAATCATTTTCGTCATTTAAGCGCGAAAAAACGTCATATTTTTTTTAACGATCACGGAAAAACGGCAACTTTCATTAAAAAAAAAAATAAATAAATCGCGTAAAAACAATCAATTTCGTCAAATAGACCCACAAAAACGGCAAATTTTGTGAAAAGATCGCGAAAAAACCAGATTTCCTCAAAAGATCGCGATAAAATGAGATTTCTTCAAAAGATCGCGAAAAAGCCGCAAATTTTATCAAAAAATTGCGAAAAAAAAAGTCATTGCTGGAGTGGAACTTTCTGTACAAAAACTGTTTTTGCTGCTTTAAAAACTGATTTTATAGCGGCTTTTTCTTCTTAATTTCTTGCTTTTTCTAAAGCTGTTTTTTCTGTTCCAAAATTGTTTGTTTCAAATTTTGTTTTTGAGTGAATATGACCTTTGACATTAATATATTTTGCATTTGATAATTTTCAGGGGGTTTTTTTTCCTTCTTTTCTGGGGTTCATGAAATTTAAATCTTTTTAAAAATCCTTCGAAGAAATTTGATCTTTGGCAATATTTTGACTTTTTTTTTTCTTTTTTTTGCAGAAAATTTTTGGTTTTCGCAATCTTTTGCGTTTTATCGTGATTTTTTGTAGAAATTTCTGTATTTTCGCGATCTTTTGGTTTTTTTCGACGTAATATTCGAGATCTTTTTGCGAAATTTATGATTTTATCGCGATCTTTTAACAAAATGTGCGGTTTTTTCGTGAGTTTTCGTCAAAAATAAGTTTTATCGCGATCTTTTTACGAAAATTGTTATTTTATTGCAAACTTTTTTAACAAACTTAGTGTTTTTAGCGATGCAAATTTCTTCGTCGAAATTTGCATTTTTTCGCTTCCTTTAATAAAAATTTGAGACGGAATTTTTCAATTTTTTCGCGATTATTCGGCGAAATTTCAGCAGTTTTTTTGGTTTTCTGGTGAAATTTGTGGTTTTATCGCATTTTATTGATGAAATTTAGGGTTTTATTGCTGTTTTTTTAATCAAAATTTGCGGTTTCATCGCCATTTTCTGAGGAAATTTGTGGCTTAAATTCCGAGATTTTTCGGTAAAATTTGTGTGCGATTTGATCGCATTCTTTTGACATAATTTGCTTTTTTTTTTCATAATCTTTTGATGAATAATGTCTTTGGTTTTTTAACGAATTTTTTCAAATTTTTCTATGATATTTTTAGGTTTCTTCGCGATTCTTTATAAAAATTTGAGCATTTTCATGATCTTTTGACAGCACTGTGCGAAAAGGGGGGAGGAGAGTCGCCCCGGGTACGGAAATTTTGGGGGGTACCAAATTTATACTACCAATGTCATTTTTCGTCTATTACAAGAAAAAGTTGGGTAGAGGGGTCGTCAAATTTACAATTTGTCCCGCGCGCAGTTTTCTCTTCGCGCGCCCTGTCATTTGATAGATATATTTTCTTTATTGTTTTATGATATTCACAACTTATTTTGATCGATCGTTCGACGATATAAGGAAAGGGCATGTTTACAAACAAACACTTCTGTCAACCAATCTACCGCTACATTTTTTGTCATAGCGATCATTGTAGGAATCATCTTGACGACGTAGCCCAATCATATCGTACTTACTTATACATTGCCAAATTTAGACCAATCAAATTCCCAGAGCTCATCCGTACAGTGTCAGTTGTTAAAAAACGGACAGGTTTTTCTTCCTTATCCACAGTAATTCGTCCACAGTGACGTCAGCTGCCCTTTCCTTATATTCAACTTACTTTGGTATAATAAAAAACTCAAATGGCAATAATGAATAATCACACGTGCACACGAGAGTCACAAAAGACGGAGAATTTACGTTCAGAGTTCCGAGAATCAAATGCTGAAAGATGAGGGAGGTGCTAAAAGTGGACAATAGGAACATTTCTGGGGTAAGAACGACGCATCATCATCCGTTCTAGATAAGGAAAAGTTGTAGTTGTTTCGCTTTTATCGAAATAGTTTCGGTTCAGGATCGCAAAAATTAAAACAAGCAGTTCGTTCAAAAATAGGCATTTCAAGGGAGAGAGAGAAAAAAATAAGCACTCTGGGAAAAAAAGAAGCACCTTGTAAGGACCTGACAAATTTGCTTTCAAAATAAGTACCTTGTAAGCACCTGTAAGCACCGCTACGCACCCTGTTTAAGCATAAATCAAAATTTGCATGGCAGCATGAGTGTAACTTTGGATTCGTATACTTGAAGGAATGTTAAAACGTTTTCTGTTGAAACAATCATAAGTTACAATTAATATTTTTCTTTCAACTATTAATTTTTAAATGTGTATTATTCGATATTTCATTTCAGATCGTTTTTCTGTTTTTTAATTATTTAATTCGTGATAATAATGTTATTTTGATATATATTTTAAAAATAATATGTATTAACAGCATTGTATGAAAATAAATTTCGAAGTATTAGATACATCGTTATTACTGGAAGTAGTTAAAAGATTTTGTATATTTTATTTAGAAGTATTCTGGATTTTATTGAAATGGATTGCTGATTTTGTAATTTTGTTTAATCCTCATTCATGTTCATTTGTTAAAATTGTACTGTATAATTTATAACTTTCCAAAGAGTAAATTCTATCGTGAATGGGAATGAATACAGCATATATAGAATATTTGATAAGAACAAATCCATTTACAACCAGCAATCAGTGGGAAAGAGCTGTGTCATTTCACTTTACGTTTTAAATATTTCATACAAGGATGGATATTTAAAATTTTGAGAAATTAAGAAAACATAAATAAAATTAGTCAAGGTATCTCTAAAGTCTTGTTACTGAGAGAATTTTATAAGTTTAAAATATCTATTGTTTTATTTTAAAATTGAATTAAAAAATTATGAAAAGAATTCCGTTTATGAGGGTATTTTAAATAACTTAAACAGTTTTAAATAAAAATCCTGGTAACCAATATTTTTTTTATATAAAACTTGATTAAAAATCTCCGTTTTTCTAGTATTAATCTACTTTTGATTCTGCATACGCCATTTTCCTTTTAATTTTCTAAATTATATTTTATTCATCCTTGAAGTGTTTTTTAAAATCTTATTCCCAGCCCTTAAATTGACTTTCAACTTTCGATTCTTGGCCCATCCTCGGGTTGCGCCTATATCTCCGATTAGGTTTTTTGATTAACTTTTCTTCCCACTTCTCAACTATTCCCTAATTACTTTTTATTGACTTTACTATAATAAATTACCCCCGTCTATTCAATAGAAAAAATAAAAACTCATTTTTAAATTAGTGACTTGCCAGGCGGTATTTTCCTGTTTTCAACCAAAATCTTGTTGCTGTTATTTTCAAAGTTCATTACAAATAATTAATTATCTTATGAATGCAACTTCTAGAAGATATCATGCTTTTCAAAGTTCATTATGACACCTTTGTCTTTAAAACGCATAATCATAAAAAAGAAATGTATTATTACGAAAAAACTAACGCCATTTGTTTACTTTTCCACTTTTTGCAAATTTCACCTTATTTTCCCGGCTTCGTATCTTGCTTCCTGTTTAAGTAATCTACAAACATGAATAGTGAATGTTGTAGGAAATGTTATCTTCTACAAAACTTTAATGGAATTTTTCTGTAAAATGAACTGGAACAGAGTTATTTAAGAAAATCGAAAAAAGTGCCAAAAATTTTTGGTTTTTTGACTATAGTAAAATATGCACTAGGTCTAGAAGGGCGAAAACTTGTTTTTTTCATTACAGGATCACCCTATACAGTTAAAAAAAAAAAAAAAAAAAAAAAAAAAAAAATCAGAGTCACCCAAATTTTTGCAAGGTAAAATGCTATTTCTACTGGACTATAGGTATACAGATTGATTTTAACTTCGAACTAAGGCGTCTCGCCAGAGCGGAGCTTTTCCGTTCTACTCGTCTAAACGGAAACTTTCGATTAGTCGACTAGCCTAGAATAAAAATTTCCGTTAATGTTAGGGACTGTTCAAGTATTACGTAAGCATATTTTTAGTCATTTTGTACCCCCTCCCCCCCTTCTAAGAAACTATAAGTAAATGCTAGACCCCCCCCCCTTTCCTTACGTAAGATTTTATGACAGTTTATACATCAATACTTCTTGACTTATAAAAAGTTACCAATCAGTTACATTATTAATCCTATACAAATTTATATACGCATATAGGGATTGTGATATGAAAATATATAAAATGGTTTTAATATATTGTTGCTTATTGCATTAAACAAACCACAGAATACAAAATGGTTTAAATATATTGTTATTTATCACATTGAACAATAAAACAAGATAAACAAGAAGTCTTAACTCACTTAGGCATCATAACTAAAGTTTTTGACATGAATCATAGAAATGTTGGAATTCAGTTTGGTGTTCATATTTTAATCTGATGTCCTTGGGATCCTTGAACCCATGTTTCAAGATTGTCTATTATAAAGTTTTCACTGCAACAGTGGCCTGGGGTATTGAAGGTTTCCGGTCCTTGTTCTTCCACTTCTTTCGTCAGCCTCTCAACGTGTTCATCACCATTGAGGGCTTGAAGAATGCACATCAGTTCAAGCCTTTCGAGATCTGTGTCGCACCCCAGATAGCATGCAAGCTTACGTAAACAGTCGTTTTTTTCTTTACTTGCCATTATCCTGCAAAGCTACATTATCTTACCTTATACCACGGGCACAGTGAATATTTTGAGTACTAGGTTTGCATGACAATCGTGTAGAAACCACTTTTCGTAAATTATCGATATAAGTATTCGAAAGGAATCGACTTGAGCGCATGCGCAGAGTCTGCTTCTGCTGGTAATGCCGAAGAAAAGATGGCGGTTCGGTTGCTGTAAATTCACATGTGAAATCGTTTTATTAAAGATTTACAAAACATTCCGTAAGTTCATTATTAGTATATTATTATTATTTAAATATTTCTTCTGTATTGCCTTTTCTATTATTGATTCAGATCTTTTTCATAAATGTATCATATATTTTGGTTGCTTTTGTTCATTATTAAAGTTGTTTCACTTTGTTGTGCATGCTAAATTTTTAAATTACAATTATTTCTATAAATATGATATACATAAAACTTTTTTACGGAGCATTGTTTCTGAACAATTTAGAGTTTTTAGGATTACAGTGTTAAATATGTTTTATCAACAATATAATCGAGATTCTTTTGTAATTAAAAGCACTTGTTTGCTTTTACGTTTAATATTTTTAAGTCCGTATTTTTTTTTTCTTAAAATCATCAAAAATAAAGGAAATGTTGTTAAAGTTTTACCCACGATCCCCTTACAATATTTGATGCGAGCTTTTCTTACGAGTTACAAATCAAAATAGTTTGACCTTCAACAAATTACATTTATTTAAAAATATGTGATAAGTTTTTTTTTTTTTTTTTTTTTTTTTTTCCATACAGTTTTTGCGAGAATAGTTTATTAATGTTGTTGAAACATGCAGATCCGTTTATTAAAGTGTATTTGTAAATTTTTTAAGTGTACTGTTATCATTTTTAGCCGCACTATTTTAGCCTTAGGTAAACATATACTTGCAGTTCAAAAACAAAGTACTACGTTTTAGATCACATTTAGAATTTTATTTTTACATTTTAACTATGTGTTTTAATGGCATTTGTGAGCCGAACGATAAAAATGATTCGTATTTTGCTTGAAATAAGGTTTACAATAATAATAATAGTAATTTATATAACATAGTAATAAAATATTAATCTGAAAGAGCAATTAAAAACTGGAGTATTATGGAATTTAACGTATTTGGCTTTAAATCTTATCTTTATGAGTACAAAATATTCCAATTTTAAAATAATTTCATACGTCATAATGTAATCTACTTAATTTTAATGCTTTTATTTTAACCAAAATGTGTGATGTCACATTTCAGCAACACATACAGAGCAATGTTTAAAATGTTATTTTCTAGTAGGATAAAAATTTTTTGTAATTTTGTTTTAAACAAATGAGGTACTGGAAAACAATGGTTCATACAGCTTGGTTGCAAGCGTTTGTCGAATTTGATGCTTTTCCCTTATTATAAATCATTTTTTTAAATATTTGTTTGTGTTTTTCTTATTCATATTTTGAGCACAGATGTCATATATGCACCACTTTGGCACAATTTTATGTCTTGCATGGTAATGGTAACACGTCTACTGTCGTTTATTAATAAACTGTTGATTTAATTTTATTTTCTTTTTTAAAATATTAAATTGTTTTCTTCTATAATTATTAATTAAACTTTATTTATTTATTATTAATTTCCATTTTAAAATAATTGGAAACAACTAATATAAATGAAGGGCTCACCAAATTGGCATTAGAAAAAAAAATTGCATTAATGTGGTGTGTATAGGACATCTGTGCTATATTTTGGACAATTTCTGATTTATAAGTCTTAAAAATGAAAAATTATGCACCAGAATACATGAATTAAGTAAGAATTTGTTAATTTTGTGCATGTGTGTAATTTTATAAATATGTCATAGTTATTTGTATTAAAGGACATAGTTTTTGTATTGTAGCTTATATTCTTCTATAATTAACTGCTAAAACATAAATTTTGTCTTCTATAATAATAATAAATTTCGTTTTTAGAAATTTAATTGTATTCTTTATCAAACATTGTCAAATTGTTATTGTTTATCAACATTACATGTCAGTTAAATATGAATTTCTAGGTATTTGTAATTATTTTCAGGCGATATTATTTAAACAGCAAATCTAACATAAAAGTTCTTATACTAAGAGTAATTGAACTTGAAAAATTCTGGGTCTTTTTTTTTTTTTTTTTTTTTTTTTTTTTTTTTTTACAAAAGCGGGTTTCCATTAATAAATCATATTTATAGGCGCAAAAATTGAACTTGTTTATTTGAAAAAAAAAAAAAAAAAAAAGAAAGAAATGCAATAATTATTGTTTTAATAATAATTAGTAGATAATTAAAACCAATATTAATATATAACACTATGGAAATAGTGATTCATGAGAACTTGTCATGAAAGGTTTAAATTTTTTTTCTAATTGTCATTATTTTATTTTGTATTTTTCAGTTACATCCTAATGACATCTGGTAGAAATGCCAAAGCCATGGTCTCCAGCTTGTTGATAAAAATGATTCAATGTTTAAAAGAGGGAAGCAACTAAAGATCCAGGTCACCTGAAAAATAATTGGTAAAGATTTATTTATTATTATATACTATTTTAATAACATTAGTATAATTTAGTAAGTTTATATACAATTTTTGGAGGGGGGGGGGATTGATTATTTTATACAAATTAAATATGTTTTTGTTGTAAAATGCATCCCTTTTATTATTATTTTTTTTTTTTTTTTGGGGGGGGGCATTATACGCAATTAAATATTGTATATACTTTTATATATTAACTTTAGTACTGGCATTTTTTTTTTCTGTTCTCGGGATGGTAACACTGTTTTCAAATTGTAACATTTACACTATTTAATTGTAAATTATATAAAGTGAATGTTATTGTTCAGAAATAAGTGCAGAGTTATTTTATACAAATTAAATGACATGTTTTTGTTGTAAAATGCATCTCTTTTTTTTGGGTGGGGGGAAGGCATTATACACGATTAAATATTGTATATACTTTTATGTATTAACTTTAGTACTGGCATTTTTTTTCGGGGGGGGGGGGTGATAACGCTGTTTTCAAATTGTAACATTTACATTATTTAATTGTAAATTATATAAAGTAAATATTATTGTTCAGAAATAGGTAACATTGTGAAATAAGTGCGGGATTATTTTATACAAATTAAATGACACGTTCTTGTTGTAAAATGCATCTCTTTTTTATTTTATTTTTTTTTGGGGGGTGAGGAGGAGCATTATACACAATTAAATTTTGTGTACACTTTTATATATTAACTTTAGTACTGGCATTTTTTTTTTTTTTTTCTGTTCTTGGGATGATAACGTTGTTTTCAAATTGTAACATTTACATTATTTAATTGTAAATTATATAAAATGAATATTATTGTTCAGAAATAGGTAGCATTGTGAAATAAGTGTGGGGAAAAAGCTATATTAACTAGTTTACTTAGTTATAAATTCTTTTGTTGGACTTTTCTTGACTCCTAAATTTTTCATTTTTACACCTTCTATTGACAAGTTTGTTTCTATTAAAAGCTAAATATTTTTTTTTTTTTTTTTTTTTTGTTATCTTATTGAATGATAAAAGATAAATATACATGAAATAAAGATTTGTATATTAGTAAAATTTATTTCAAAATAATTTTCATTTATAAATTATTTATTTTATAACTCTTGTTCTTACATATGAATATTGTATTACCAGGGATGTAGAAATATATCATTTTGCTCGCCAGTTTCAAAGGATTTTCTGGCAAGGCGAGTTCATTTTTAGTTTCTGAAAAACTGTAGGTAATAGAGACATTATCAGACACTCTTTCTTAATCTAGATATTTTAACTTTCCAAATTATTACAGTGTTAATAACTAAGTTTCAATTACTAAGTGCTACTCAGTTCTATCGTTTATTAAGCTTATTTCTGTTGTATATATTTCTTAATATAGAAAAAAAGAATTATGAAAATGCATTGTAGTAATAGTAAGTTTGTCTGCAATTGCATGCGATTTTGTCATAACTATTTTCAATTGCGTGTGTTATGTCTGCTATTTCACTTTTATTATTTTGTCAATTTCTTATCATTATCCTTTTGTATAATTTTTATGACAGAACTCAGAAAGTCAAGAAAAACTCTTAATTTCTGACGAAAATTCAGAGCATCTTCAGTGAAGAGCACTGATCTTCAGCAGCCTCAGAATTGATTTAAAAAAATAAGTCACTGGTCTGCGGCATAAAATTTTATTAAATCCTTTTAACTCTTTAAGCGACTCCTCCTCCTAAATATAAACTAAACTTACTTTGCAATTATCCAAAATTTTCTAGATAATAAAATGTAAAATTATAAATTATTAAAAATTGAATAAAATCATGATTTGAAATCTTTACTAGTATCTCATGGCCAAGAAAACTTACATTTGTCTGTCGGAGAGGGCGAAAAATGTTACCAGTCCTGCTGATCACTAAGTTTTTCCAATTAGTTGTTCGATTAAATTTTTGGCTGATTCGTACCAGTAGACCACTAAGATTTCAAACACTGTCTAGGTTAAGATATGATAATATTTGTTTGAGAATTAAACTAACCAATATAAGATTTTTTGGTACTTCTAGGTTATCCCGTCGACCAATTTCGCCAAATTCAGAGGTGCCAAGTATTACGATTTGTCCGTAATTATTACGGATATGCAACAAAAGTTACGGCGTTACGGGCATCGGATAGAAATTACGGATAAAAAAATCGCGAATTTCATCAAAGGATCGCTTGAAAAAATGCAAATTTCAATATAAGATCTCGGGAAAGATTGCGTAAAAGTACGTGCATTTCGTCAAAATGTCGCGAAAAACGTGCAAATTTTGTCAAAAGATATCGAAAAAACGGACCCATTTCGTCAAAAAATCGTTTAAAACGCGCAAATTTAGTCAAAAAATCGCTTAAAACGCGCAAATTTCGTCAAAAAATCGCTTAAAACGGGCCAATTTCGTCAAACGATCGCGGAAAATGCGCTCATTTTATCATAAGTTCTCGAAAAACGCGCTCATTTCGTCAAAAATCGCTTAAAACGCGTTCATTTCGTCAAAAGATCGCGAAAAACGCGCACATTTTGTCAACACATCGTGGAAAACGCGCACATTTTGTCAAAAGATCGTGAAAAACGCGCACATTTTGTCAAAAATCGCGGAAAATGCGCTCATTTCGTCAAAAAACGCGGAAAATGCGCTCATTTCGTCAAAAAATCGCTTGAAACGCGCAAATTTCGTCAAAAATCGCTTAAAACGGGCTAACTTCGTCAAACGGTCTCGGAAAACGCGCTCATTTCGTCAAAAATCGCTTAAAACAGGCTTATGTCGCCAAAAGATCGCGGAAAACGAGCTCATTTCGTCAAAAAATTGCTTAAAACGCAATTATTTCGTCAAAAGATCGCGGAAAACGCGTTCATTTCGTGAAAAGATCGCGAAAAACGCGCACATTTTGTCAAAAGATAGCGGAAAACGCGCTCATTTCGTTAAAAAAATCGCTTAAAACGCACTCATTTCGTCTAAAGATCGCTAAAAACGTGCAAATTTTGTCAAAAGATCGCGAAAAACGCGCAAATTTTGTCAAAAGATCGCGAAAGACGTGAAAATTCCGTGCAAACATTGCAAATTTCCCCCAAAATATTGCGGATTTTTTTTTTTTTTTTGAAAATTCCCCCCCCCCAATTTTTCTCTGAACTTTGGTTACTGATAACTTTTATTGAAACTTGGCACCTCTGCAAATTATACAAATCACCAAACTAATAGCCAAATTATACATGTTGACATAATTTTTATTTTAAATAACGAAAAAACAAATAATTAATAGAATATTAATAAAGTCGAAATAAAAATCACTTAATGACATTTTAAACACATGAATCGCATTTAATGTCATTGAATGTGACATTCGCGATCATCCATTATTGGCATTTAATCTTATAGTTTGGCGATATAATTTTTTGGTCGACGGGATAACCTAGAAGTACCAACTTTTTTTATTGTAACTAATTTTGTAGATTTATTATAAATTTTTGAAACAGTGTTAGTTGCTCAACCTCGTCCTCTGAGCTGCAGCCAGCTATCAAGGATTCAATTTAGCATAGAGTCTGCAATCTCACTGTCTGCTAATCCATCGCTTTAAATCTTGAAATTTTTAACGCTATCTGAATGTACAATTTTTTAGGTAACACAGTACTTTATTTTTGCTATGCATATTTGATTTGTGTGTTTATATTTATCTTTTTGTTTTCTAGAAAAAAAAAAAAAGAATGAATCAAGAAGAGGGAGAGACTTAACTGAAGTTCCTGACAAAATTATATTGATGTAATATTGATAAATTATGTCAATTCTTTGCATGTAAATAAATAGAATTTTATAAACTGAATGATATTTCATTTATTTTCGAGAATATTTCCTTCGTACAGAGAAATACTTTTCATTGCTTCAGTCAGAATTCAGTTATTAAAAATTATAAAGGGAAAAGAATAATAATTTAAATCAGTTAAATTATAACTTTAAAAAATTAAGATTAGTTTTGTATTTACTGTGTTACTCATAGAAAAATATTTCTCTGGCTTAAAAAAAAAAAAAAAAAGAAAAAAAAAAAGAAAAAATAGAAGGAAGTGTTTGAATTATTGTAATTTGTAAAATTTATGTTGTTAAATAAATAAGAAATATACTTTAATGTAAAAAAGCTGGAATTGAATTTATAAAAAAGTTTCTTTTTGGAACTTTCTTTCTTAAACAATTTTCTTATAAAATATCAAATAGCTGCTGCAGGCATCAAACTAAATTCTATGGATGATTTTTAAAAGTCCTCCAATATTCTCTGAATAATAATCAAAATTCAAAGAAATAATTAAGTTTAATAAATGAAATAATTAAGGATTTAATGAAGTACTAATATGAAAAATCTGCAATCTTCTACTGTCATAAAATGTATGCTGTAATGGAATTTCACATATTCAATTCAATATTTATTGTACGTAAACAGATTTGTATATACAATAAATAATTAACTGATCCTGAATTTTGAACTGGATTCGAAAGGTAAGTAATTAGTGTAATCAAATTTACTATGTATGAGCTTAGATATAGAGTTGCGTATTTATAAGTCCCATCAGCAATTTTTAAATACTTGTTTATCCTACGTATTTAAAAAAAAAGTTTTTTTTTTTTTTTTTTTTTTTTTTTTTTTCCCACAGAAATATGACATCAGAAAAAAATCCCTCTGCTTTTTTTTATTTCAAATGCTCAATCAATAATTTACAAGCCTATATGTATAAGGATGAATTTCAAATGTTAAATACATGAAAATTTTCACATTTCTAACTGAGCGATTCTGTGTGTTATCAGCAGAGTGAGAAATGCTCCAATGAACTCTAATCACGCTTAGTTATGAATGTGAAAAATTTCAGTAATTTTAGGTGTAATTTCACAGTTGATAATTAAAATTTTTCCCTCTAGAAAGTTTTAAGTAAGATATTACTTTGTTCATGCATAAACACTTGTATGCTATTGTTAATCTTATGAGAGAAAATTCTTGACTATCTCATTTGCATTTCCATATTTTAGATTTTAACTGTGAACAGTCTGTACAAAAACTAAGTTTTCTAATTTGTTTACAAGCTTCTTTTTCCCCAAATGAATAAACATTTCCTTTCAAACTTTTGAAAATAAAATTATCTTAATAGAAAAAAAAATAATAACCTTGTAAACTACATTGAAAAAGTAAAAAAAAGGCCTTGGTAGAGATCAACCTCAGGCATCCAATGGAAAAAGAAAAAAAAAATGCAAATAAGATTTTTTTTAAAAATCCCCAGAGGATTAACATTAACAATCAGGTGTTTTTCCATGAGTAATATAACCTTAAAATATAATTTAGGATTATGTATTTATTTGTTTATTTATTTTTTTAAGTATTAAAGTTAAATCTAGTAATGCTGTGAATTGATACAAATTCAATACATATTTTATACATACATAGTAAAAGATTATAGGAATGTTATCTAATTAAAAAATAAATAAATAAAATGCCTAAAAACAGGCTATTTTTTATAATTTAAAAAATAATTCAAATTCAAATATTATCTGTTATCTAATAAATATGTATTAAAATAAACTATTTGATAAATATGTGACTAAAAAAAAACTATAATAATTTTAATTAATAAATATTGTTTGACTAAAACTTTGTTTTCTGTAAAAACACGCAAAACGAGCAGCAAAAAAAAAAAAAAAAAAAAAAAAAAAAGTAAAGTCAAATCAAAAAATTGTAAGTTCAGTTATTTTGCTTAAAATCCCATTTTTCTATCAAATATATACATATGATTTATAATACACCTCATTTTAATTTAAAAAGTAAAGTATATTGAAATTTAATCATTTATTTAATAAATATATTAATTATAATAAATTTATAAATACGTGACTAAAAAATAAACTATTTTTCAATATATAGATAATATTAGACAAAAATTTAGTTTTCCGTAAAAACAAATACAAATGAGTAAAAAAAAAAGCATACATAGCTCAGAAAACTTTTAAGTTCAGTAATTTTGCTGAAAAACTACTTTTTCTATCAAATAAGGTATTGAGATTAATAAAAAACCTCATTTTCATTTTTTTTCTGCATGCTTGTTATAAAAGCCTTTTATCTATCTTTGATTGTAATTCCTCTAACTTTCCTTTTCATTCTTCCCTTTCGCATGCTTATTCTGAAACACTTACGGACAAGCTCTGATTGCGTCAACTAGCAACCTGTTCTAACCCTTTTCAAAATCTTTACAAACTTTGCATGAAAAGCCTTTAAAAAGCATTCAGACATTTACATAGTATGCTTGAAAAAAGCTGTTAAAAAGCAAAAAATGCTATCTGGGACTTTGCTTCATTTTTGTACCGTCGCCAAACACCATTCGCCATTTTTTGCACGACTTGGACAGGAGTATCATTTCGAGATGTTTTAAAGCTGTGATAAAGTTTCTGATATAATAAGGATTTGTCAATGTTAGTATCCATAATTAAATCCGACTAAATTCACTATGCAACTAAAAATAATACTCTTTCACTAAAAATTCACTATGTAAATTCACAATGCAACTGAACTAAAACAATAAATATCTGTGCTGTGTATCCGAGACAAGAAAAACCCCAAGTAGGTTTTCTGCTTTCTAAAGTTCCAAAACCTGTAGAGAAGGAAGTTCGACAATAGGAGCGGAAAGACAACAATTTCCAGAAATTCTGCAAAAATTCCCGAAATTACATGACCGAATAAACGGGAGAAAAGAAAATGCCGGACTTATCTAAAATAAAGTCAACTGACCAGCTACCCTGGCTACAGAACCCAGCCACACCGGTTCCTGTTTTTCTAGTCTTGCAATGTACTTGACTTGGCACACAACAGACAACAATGAAGACAAAGGGCGAGTGGGAGATGCGGGTCATGCGACTGCCGATGGATAAGCAAAGGATAAAATCGAAAATAAACGGCGAATTTCGAACGGACTGTAGAACGCTCTTTCCCCATCATACTTTGTTTGCTTGTTGAATTTGAACTGTAGTTGCTTCGTTGTTTAATGCTTACGTAAGAAATGTCGTGACCCCCCCCCCCTACTCCTTGTTAGAAAAAATAAGCAGACTGTGGATTCCTCCCCTCCCCCTTTAGAGGTTACGTAATATATGAACGGTCCCTTAGGAAAAGTTGCAAGATTTTTCTAAAACGGAAATTTTCAATTAGTCGATTGCCCTAAAATAAAAGTTTTCGGTAATTCCTGGAAATGTTGCAGGTTTTTCTAAAAAGGAAATTTTTAGGTAAATCAAGGAAAATTCACGGAATAACACCTGAAAAATTCAAGACATTTTTACAGTGAAAATTAGAGAAAATTTCTCTTTAAAGTGTATATTTATCATAAAAGCGTATTTTATTTATTTTATTGTATCACCAACCAGTGATAAAAACAAGAACAAAAAAATACAGTTTTAAACCGGTTTGAATTGGTAGGCACGTGGTTTTGTTGGTACTTAATTGGTCTTAATGTAGGGTTACATTTTTGGCATTACCCCAATCATTATACTTCTACTCTATTAATTTATTTTTACCTTATGATTAAGACCAATTAAGTACCAACAAAACCCCATGCCTATCAATTCAAACCGGTTTAAAACTGTATTTCTTTATTCTTGTTTTTTACCGTCAAAATTGTTATTAAACAGATGATTAAAATTTCATAATAAAATGATAATTTGTGCCATTACTTTATCATGTGTGTCATTATTTTATCATATGTATTTTAAATATCAATATAGGAAATTCGTTTAACATTTTGCTTGCAAAGATAACATTCTTTTAGTCCATGATCCCAGAGCCTCCAGACGTTACTTATTTTCTCACAAGTAAAAAGTATTGATAAAGTAGTGTCAGTACGTGCTATGAGCGTAGTGATACCTGCTAGCTTGGACCGTCGGCCAATTTACGGGTACCAGGTACTAAAGGTAGGTAAAAACACTATGAACTTTTCTAATTTTCTCAGTCTTGATTTTTATATATGATGCTCAGGGAACTATTTCAATACTTTATGTAAACTCCCAGACCAATTAATTACATGTGCCAAACATCTTCCCAGACATACATAAAGTGTCTGAATACCAATACGCTCACACATATACAACTCATATTCAAAATATTAGAATAATTACTTTTCTTTTACAATTTGAAAATATCTTTTGGTAATGCAATATCTTCGAATGCAAAAATGCAAATGATATTTTTATTAAGAACTTATTGTCGAATAAACTTATTTGTTATCTTAAAATTAATATCATTTTTAAAAGATTAAAAGAATATATTTTTTGAAAAGTGAAAATTTTAGAATATTTATTCAAGTAATTCAAAATATTGGAATATTTCAAATTGATTCCCCTTTAAGTATTACCAACTCATAACTGACATTCAATAAGAAACATTGGTTAAATTCAGACGATTTTATTTAAAATCAGTATTTTTTTTCAGTTCATTTGCTACATCATCTTAAAATGGATTACTTCGGTAAGTTGAGCGGAACGCGCTTCTTTTGTATGTCTGGGAAGATGTTTGGCCCATTTAATTGGTCTGGGAGCTTACATAAAGTATTCAAATAGTTCCCTGAGCATCATATATAAAAATCAAGACTGAGAAAATAAGAAAAGTTCGTAGTGTTTTTACCTACCTTTGGTACCTGGTACCCGTAAATTGGCCGTCGGTCCAAGCTAGCAGGTATCACTACTCTCATAGCACGTACTAACACTACTTTACCCAATACATTTGACTTGTGAGAAAATAAGTAACGGATGGGGGCCCTGGGATCTTGCTCTATTTTGTTAATATCGTAAAATCGTTTGCAACCAGAAATCTAGATCAATACTTATTAAAGTTTTTATACATGATTTTAAAAGAATGTTTTCATCATTATATTTTAAATATTTATTTACATGCTATTATTAATATGTTGTTAAAAAGGAAGATTTTTCATTTACGTTATAAAGTATTAAAAATTACTGTGAAGAAGGAAACTTTTAGTAATACAATTTTTAGTTCGTATCAAATGTTTTCAATTTCTTATTGAATTTCAATTTGACATTTAATTCTTACTAATTTATCAATTTCAATCATTTTAAAAGCAAACATTTATTTTAATAAATAACAAAACAAAAACCATTTTAAAAATTTGCTATTTTTTCTTAAAATATGTTTCAGCTGTAATTAATTTCTTTCAATTCGTCTTAATGCAAAATCTTTTCCACGTGCTTTTGATTGGGACATTAAAATTTGAGCGATAAAGGATTTCGTATTTCAAACCTTTTTTGAGGCTTACTTCACCTCCACCTATTCATTCCTCCATGGGTCTTTGTAGGGTTACATTTTTGGCATCACTCCAATCATCATACTTCCAGTCTATTAATTTATTTTTACTTTATGAAATCATACATAACATGAAAATCGTTACTAAAAGGTGGAAACAGCTTCGGCATACATTTATCAATTTACATGCGCAACAGCTGCCTAATGAATAACCGCAGATCAAAAAGATTATTCTCAAATCAATTTCGTTTAAAACTTCCTAAATTTTATTTTAAAAGATAATTACTGTGAATGTTTTAACTGTGATTTTGCTTTTTTAATCCTACGTAATTCTAATTTTCAGCATTCCATGAATCTTCAAGCGAAGCATAATTTAAAACTATTGATAAATGATAATTATTTGGCAATGTGGGCGTTGGTAATAAATGAGAAAAGTTTAAAATATTTTCCATCTTGTATTTTATTAAGTATAAAAGAACAAACACGCTAAAAAACCGTAATTGAAGTAAAATATTATGAAAATACAGTATTGTATTTTCCGATATTTTCAGAAAAGGTCAATATTTTTTAAAAGACGGATATCTGGGAGATAGGTATAATTCTATTAAATTTATATCTCTCATAAATTGTCAGACCAGGTTATTTGACAAGATTTCCTTACGTCAAAGATGCTGTTCTTTATTGGAAAAATATTTTTAAATCTTTTATTCTTATTAACAATTGATAGTTTTTATATATAATTTGTAATTATAATAATGTAATCATATATTATTAATTATTTTATATTAGTATACAGGAAATAAAAAGCTTGTATATTTTATTTTATATTATCAATATTATTTTGTAAATTGCCTGTATATTTCATATTAATATGCAGGCAATACAAATGGAATTACAAATGGAATTAGAAATTTAATATCTCGTATAAGAAAATGCTTTTAAAGCAACATCTACTATTAATCAAAACTATCAATTTTCAATTTGGGTATTTTTTCCTCATATAACCTTACATTATGGGAGAAAATAAATCTATATTTGTTGTGATAAGCTTAATAAAACACTATGCTTTCCAAATGTTTAAAAAAGTCAATAAATGAGGCTAAAAATGTACAAATAAATTGAATTTGAAAATACATTTTATTTCCCTATTCGAAGATGCGAGTTCTTTAGAAGTGAGGTATGAGCTATGAAAACAAAAGCGATAACTTAAGTCGTTGCCACACACTAAAATTAACTTTTTTTGGTTGCAGTTTACAGGTGACTATATTTTTATGCTAGTCAAAATATATATCCATAATGTAAAAACCAGACTCTTTGAATCTAACAAGTACAATGGCTTCGAATTATTAATAAAATATAGAATGTCTAGACACTATTATTAGTATTACTTAAGAGATTATGTTTGCATTTTCTTTTGATACGATCCAAATTCGACTTTAAATGCTAATTGCGATTCCGTTTTCGTAATTTGGTTCAACACATATCTTCACGCATTACGCAAAACTACAACCAAACCACAATTTAAAACTTTCTAAAGTGATAATTCTAACTGATAATGTGAAACGAATGAGAAGAGTTTAGATTATTCTATCTTTCACATTTCGTAACTAAAAGTACAGATTTTGTTATTATTAATGTATAGTATCTAATATAAAAGAGTTTAATTACTCATCTTTAAACCACAACCCTATATGTTTGAAATTATAAATGAAGAAAATTCTTTCATTAACCCTTTGTTGCATACTGTCCATTACAGTGGACAAAAATTCATTCCCAAATGCTAATGAATTTAATTTCCAAATGCCACATTGGCACCGGAATTTCGGTTAAAAAAAATCAGTTTATTAAATTCCTGCAAAATAGCTTTTTCTTGTTTACAAATAAAGCTGTTTTCAAATTCCGGTGTCAGTCATCAATTTCAACACTTAAGCAATGAATTTTCTCTGCGTCGCAAAGTGTTAAGCCTGTGCAACAAAGGATTAATGTCTAGAGATAATTTAACCTTCCGTCTACCAGACGGGTCCATTGGACCCGACAGCAATATTTCTGGTGGCAATGGTAAAATCAATGAGAAGTTGTCGATTGACACCGGAATTTATAAAGGACTTGTCTAGATACTACGAATTCCTTAATTTAAGCTTTCATTGTAAAAGCAAAATTATATTAAAATATTACTGGTGCCGTTTGCAAGTTTGGAATTAAAATTAAGTGTTGCCGTAGATAAATGGGTGTTTTGTCTGGTAGACGGAAGGTTAAAATGTATTTTAAAATAACTGTAATTTGTTTACAACATTGCTTATAGTAGTTAAGGTTTAATACAGTTGTTAATCTTTAACTCATGTGACAGAAATTGTAACATAATTGCAGTCTGTCTGACCGTAAGATCGAAATATGAATAAAAGGCATTTTTGACTCATAGGCTGGCTTTTTTGTACTAAACTTTGTGTACAGGACAGTTACAATTAATATTCACCTATTTAAAAGTCTTTGTGATAGTACTACAGTTCCAAACGAAACAAAATTTCAGTTCTGCTTCGAGTTAAAGTGAAAATTAACAGTAAAATTATAAAATCTAAAAAAAGCAATGGCCTGTAAGACCGGTAACATCAGTTAAGATGCCACTCGAGTCCCTCAAAAAGACCCGGATGATAATGTTAAGTCTCACTCAAATCTCGCTGAATTTTTTTTTCGGTCTACAACCGGGCTAGTTTTTACCTTTCCGATTTATTTTATATATGTTTTATATTAAGATAGTTCCAGCTTCAGAACCGATTCCGAAATTTAAAGTATTTACAAAAAAAATCTTACTTTAAAAAAAAACTGACATTTTAAAAAGAAACTAGCCCAGTTGTAGATCATACTCAGCTATTCTCTGAAAAAAAAATCAAAAAAGTAAAAACTAGCTCAGTTGTAGATCATCCTCAGTTATTCTATGAAAAAAAATCAAAAAAGTAAAAACTAGCACAGTTGTAGATCATCCTCAGCTATTCTAGAAAAAAAATCAAAAAAGTAAAAACTAGCCCAGTTGTAGATCATCCTCAGCTATTCTATGAAAAAAAAATCAAAAAACTAAAAACTAGCCCAGTTGTAGATCATCCTCAGCTATTCTATGAAAAAAAAAAAAAAAAAAAAAAAAATCAAAAAAGTAAAAATTAGCCCAGTTGTAGATCATCCTCTTGCAAATACATTTTCCCGCAATTTCTGATGGCATTCCTACTTTTCCATATTTCAACAATGGAAGTGCTTTGTTCATAGAAATCATGTCCGTGAAAAAGAAACACAAAGATACAGTTATGACACAATGCAGAAAGCAGTGTAGAGCGCTTTATTACATAGAAAAAAGTACAAAAAATAATCTAATTTTAAATTAAAATTATGTTTAATTAAAATTTAGTATCATAGTAGCTATTAGAAATTGCTGAAATGTGGAAAAATATGATCAACATCAGAAGTTGCGGGAAAATGTATTTGCGAAGAAGATAAGAGAGACATTTCAAATACATAATAAATGGAAAAATCATATTAAAATGCTGGTGTCAATGTTAATTTTGCATTAAAAATTTTGTTGTTTCATAGCCACTGTATGTGAAAGGGTTAACACGTGAGAATGACGTTTCAGCTCATGCTTTCCTACGTAATTATGATTCCAAACGATGTTATCTACCACCCCTCAAAGTTTGCACACGAAGTTCTGGGACATCCTGTTTCTCTCTCTCTCTCTCTCTCTCTCTCTATATATATATATATATATATATATATATATATATTACTATTATTATTATTATTATAAGAAAATATGATAGTGATGAAAAAGATGAAAAAATGGGTGCAACAACAATGAACTAGAAAAGAACAACATCAAAAAACAAAACAAAATAAACTCCTTGCTCCTCGGAAGGTGGGGAGAGTAACAGGCATGAAATTTTTTTTAAAAAGTGTATCCTCATAGGTTTCTCAAGGCATTAAAACCCTGCATACTCCATTTATATAAATGAAATAACATTAAACAAACCATTTAACAGAAAACCAACAACAAAACGAAAAGGCAAATCAACTTGTAATATAAAATATTCTAAACTCTTAAAAAATAAATTTAAACAGTAAAAAAAGTCAATAACTAAACAATAAACAAAACAGACATGCAGGAATGGGATGTCCCCCCCTTGACCTGTGAAGAAAAGAGAAAAAGGATACCTGTTAAAAATCATCACACTTCCATACTTGCATGAGCGGGAAACTATTAGGCCTAGGATGTTAGCAGGCCATCATCAAAAAAATTTTTAGCTTCTTGAATTGTCCTTCCATTATTCCACTCTTTCCATATTAAGTCCAAGTCTGTTTCGTGTCAAAAATGGATATCCATCGCCCTGTAGACTTTCCAAATGGAATTTAATCCACAGATCCTCATTAATTCAACATTCGAGAAGAAACCTCCTTCATGGTGTTTGGCCTTGCTGTTTCCTCTTCAAGAAACTTTTCTTTAACTCATTTACATAATGGAAAAAAAATTTATGAGGATAAAAATTATTATAAAATAGATTTGCAGTAAATTTAAAAATTTGTGACTGCAAAATTTCTCTCGACCCACATATATTATAAAATCTAATAATTTGTCCCAAAACAATATTTATAAAAACTCTTTTACTTAAGTTAGCATGCCAGTGAGGCATGGAGTGGGTCAAGGCCACCTCATCATAATAACAGGCTTATCATTCCCCAAGTTTCCTTTGTCTACAGTACACGTGGTCAGAAACCACATGATTTTCCCATTGCTAGCGCCATCTAATGTGAGAAACTGAAAATTTTTCCATTTTTTTCTATGAATTTGTGCATGGAATGTTACCAATGGTATGCACCAAATGGCTTTACTTATGAGACAAAGTCAATAATAAGTTGGCAACTATATGGACACTTTTACCCATAGACTTTCTCCTGAATGACAAGCCTGTTATTACGATAAGGTGGCTTTGGAGTGGGGTTTTAAAATCAAAAAAAGTCCTTTTATCAAATAACTTGACAACCAGATTACCATTATTATTAATATTTAAATCAAGATCCAAAAAGTCAACATGTAAACTATTGTCAGAAGCACTATTTAATTTTTAACAAGCAGGATACATATGATTAACCGATTCCAAAAATTTGTAATCGAAGACAATTATGTCATCGATATATCTTAAAACTCTGAATGACTTGTTAGAATTTAAAATAAATTTAAATTCATAAAAAATAGAAAAAGATTAGCAGCAGAGCTTGAAAAATGAGTACCCATACCTATACCACATGTTTGATAAAAAATAGAACCATTAAATGTAATAAAATTATTGTCAAAACAAAAATTACGTAAACTCAGAAAAAAATCTCTATTAATACCTAACTCTTCTTCAATATGGAAAGTATCGAACAAATCCCTTAAAGTCTCAAACAGCAGATCTATAGGAATATTAGAAAAAAGATTTTCAAAATCAAATGTAAATAAATTTGTGGGCGTTGTGGGCGTATTTAATTTCTTTAAAACTTCAATGCTATTATCAATACACCAAAAATAACTAGAGTTTTTAAATTTAAATTTTAAAAAACCATAAATTCGCTTCAAAACATCCTGTAGCTTAACATTAAAACTTTTACTAATACCTCTTGAATTACAACATATATATCTAAATTTTATAGGCTTTTTGGGAAATTTGGGTGTTAAAAATAAAAATGGAAAACTATGAAAATTATTGATAGGGAAATTATATGCATAAAGATTTTTAACTTTTTTAGAATAAGCACAAAATTTTTTTAACAATATCATTATGATTCAAGTTATATTTTTGATAATATTTAGTATCATTCAATTCATTTTTCACTTTTTCTATATAAAATAGTTTTCATATGATTGCATAATTAGATGAAGCCTTGTCAACAGGAACAATAACAAAATTGTCATGCAAAAACTGAATATAACTACAATCTTCCTTACTTAGGCGGTGATAAGTGTATTCTTTATTATTTAATTTATGATCAACAAAACCGACAAAACTATTTAAAATATGCCACTTCCATTCATAAAAATCCTCAAAAGGTGTATTAAACTTATAACATATTTTCAAAATAAATGCAGATAAATCTTTTTTAAATTTCAAAACGGCTTATCCCTATTAATTTTTCTGTTTAATCTGAATTTGGTACCAAAACCCATAAAAATTTATTTTTTTTTTATTTTATTTTTTTTTTAATAATATCTAAAGTACCTGTCACAACATGTCCATGAAAATCATCCACAAAATCCAAAAAATCAACCCTACAATTTCAAGAAACAACATCATTTTCTGCGAAAGCTATGTATCTGTAGTTAAAAAGCTTCTGACTAAGAGGTATATCATATTTATAAGCAACAGCAATGTTTATCTTTTTTATTGGAAACAGAAAATGAAATTGTCCAATGAAATTACTTATTTTGAAATCATCAAATGATTTCTGCTGAAAATTTATCGTGAAAAAAACTTTTGTATATTCAAAACTAGAAAAAGATTTCAATTTAAAATTCAAAATATCATTCAACAAATCTTTATATTGTGTATTTAAAAATTTATAACCCCCAACAGCCCTCTAAATTTTATCAAGTGTCTTTAATTTAAGATTAAAAACAGCATTTTAAACTAATTTAACATTATAACTAACTAAAAAATTCTTTTCATTAATCTCTATCTATTCAGAAGGAACCAAACAATTTACACTCTTAGAATTAACATGAGATCCTCTTTTGAATCTATTAATACCATTAGCATTATTAAACAAATTACAAAAATTATAAATATTACCTATATTTTTAATATTATATCCATTTATTTTAGTATTCAGACCATATGGATGAAGACTTCTGAACTTCAAAATAAATTCATTCTCAATTTTTGGATCTGTGATCCTAATTTTCAACATGTGCCAAGATTACTATTAGGATATTTTCAAAGGAATGTAATTTAAAATGCAAAATTTCAAATGAAGGATATTGTAAATTTTCTTTATAAACATTAGATCTGTGATTATTTATTCGAATGTTTAAACAACCAGAAGTCTCACCCACATATGCCGGTGTACAAATTAAACAAGTTATTTTGTAAACCACATTGTTAAAGTTTCAAAAAGTTGTAAAACCATTCAGCATCAGCATTGGCACGACTCACACACATGTTTTTCATCTAGCATCTATACATTTATAATATTTCATAATTTAATTATTTCTTAAAGCGAAGTTTTTATAAGGATTTTCGTAGGCACTTACGCCTAGTTGCAAAAACAACAAAAATACACCCATTTTAACAAATGATCAATGATATAAGTTAAAAAATTCACAGCAATAACAATTAAGATAAGAATGTGCGGTTTGCTGCATTTTTATCGGAAAATCAATAAATTTTTAGTTATACACTTTTTTTTAAATAGTTCGAATTTCGGCCAACAGATGGCACTGGCGAAGGCATCAGGCTGTCGAAATTCAGATATTACTCTATTTTCATACGCATGAGATTTTTGGCTCATCTCACAGAGTCGAATCTCAGTCGGTATATTGAATCGACTCTTCACTTACCTGCAGAAACAGAGTTTGTTGGATTGAAAGAGATGTATAATAATATTTATGATTGAATAATGTCTATTATACTTAATAAAAACCAACAAAACTTCCTTTTTCTAAGTATTGACTTTTCACACATTTACCATAAATTAATTGTATTCAAAAAATGTTTTTGTAACCGGTTAACTAAATCTCTGTTTACGTACAATAAATTGAAAATATGGGATACGCACCGCTTTTTTAAGTTAAAAAAATCATAATATTTAATCTAAACATTTCTTCCATTAAATACTATGAAATTGTATTTAAAAAACAAATTGTTGTTTGAAAAAGTTTTAAGTGATGGATCAAGCCTTCTTGCATATGTCATGCAGTGAATTCAGTTAAGTTTTTAAAACAGTAGTTCGAAAATAGTGTTGGCAAGTTCCCTGAAAAAAAAAAAAAAAAAAAAAAAAAAAAAGGAGGGACAGTGATTTATCGGCACATAAAAATATAATAAACCTGAGAATGAAGGAATCCGTTTATAACAAATCCTGTATTAAATGTAAAACAAATATTGATTTTGACAGGAAAAGTAACATACATAACCAACTGCTAAGATGGAAACCTGCCTAAAACGAAACATTTATTTTTTCGAAAATCGAAATTATCCTATATTATATTTATATTTTGACATTAAACATATCTGAAATTTTTATTACGAAAGACACGAGAGATTTTAAGATGACTTTTATACACACCTCTATCTTTCCCCTCCACCCCAAGTGAAATCGCATCTACGCTGAAACAGAAGGATGTTTAAAAAGAAAAACAAAACATCGTACCTGTTTTACATCTCGCGAGTTATCCCTTTTCAAAATTTCATTAAAAGAGCATCATAGATCCTGAAATATATTTTCTGCCCCTTCCCCTTTCCTTAACTATTCTTCCTAAGGAAAATAAGGGAAGGAGTATTCTGAAAATTTCTCTTGCCTGTGATTTGAAATAAGAAACATTACTTAAAAAGAAAATGATTCTAAAAACTTTTTAGAAGCTATATATGAAAAACACTAATGTTCTAGTAATTTGGTAATATTTATATTTATAAAATTGATCTAAAATAAGTAGAACTATAATGATTCTATGATGATTCAGGGTTTATTATGCTTTCTGTAACGAAATTTTGAAAAGGGATGACTCGCAAAATATAAAAACAGGCTTTTAAGCATTCTTTCATTTCAGGTATATGCGTTTGCAATCAGGGGAAGAAGAGGGAAGGATTGTGTGTAAAAAGCATCTTAAAATCTGTCGTGGCTTTCGTAATAATATTTTCAGATATGTTAAATGTCAAAATACGAATATAACGTAGAGATGAATACAGTTTGCGGAAAAATGAAAAACATTTCGTTTTAGACAGGTTTTTGTCTTAGCAGGTAGTTTTGTATGTTACTTTCTTCGTCGTGATCAATAATTTTTATGTTTAAGACAGGATTTGTTATAGACGAAATATAGACGAACCTTTAT
The DNA here is from genome assembly GCA_964019185.1 of Maratus speculifer. Taxonomy (NCBI): domain Eukaryota; kingdom Metazoa; phylum Arthropoda; class Arachnida; order Araneae; family Salticidae; genus Maratus; species Maratus speculifer. Next base: position 62,663,495 of record OZ025295.1, read on the forward strand.
TCTAAGGTTTAATATATTTTTATGTGCCAATTTATAAGTCTCTGCCCCGCTTATATTTTAGACAGGAAACTTGCCACCACTAATTGCGTACCACTGTTTTAACTTTTAATTTCACTACACGACGTACAAGCAAGAAGAGTTTGCTTGATACATTTTTTAAAGATTTTTGACATCATTAAAGTTTTTAAATACAATTTCATACTATTTAATGAAAGAAATGTTTAGATTAAATATTAAGATTTTTTTTAACATAAAAGAACCGTGTTTATGACATATTTTCGATTTATTGTTAATGAGAATCAGTTAACCAGTTACAAAAACATTTTTTGAATACAATTTACTTTTGGTAAATGTGTGAAAAGTCAATGCTTATTAAAAAGTATGTTTTGTTGTTTTTTATTAAGTATAATATACGTTATTCAATCATAAATAGTATTTTAAAACTTTTTCCGTCCAACAAAATCTATTTCTGTGGGTGAGTGAAGAGTCGATTCAGCATGTCGACAAAGATTCGAGTCTGTGAAATGAGCCGAAAGCTCATGCGTATGAAAACTATAGCAATGTCAGAATTTTTAAGCCTGATGCAGCCGCTAGCGCCATCTGTTGGCCGAAATTTGGACTATTTAAAAAAAAAGTGCATATCTAAAAATTTACTAATCTTTTCATAACAATACAGCAAACCGCACATTTTTATTTCAAACCGTTTTTTAGTTCTTTACATTCAAAATGGATCAATCATTTACTGGACACTCTGTATTTACGTACTTACGAACGTAAATAAAAAACCCTAACATATTTCCTTATAGCATTATTTTATATAATAAAACTTCATCTAAATTAATTTGTTTTATAAACTATTTTCAAATAAGTTTGCTGTAATATTTTTTTGACTTCCATAATTTCAAAATAATTGCCAAATTCTCATATTCACATTTCTTTTTTTTTCCATATACCAAATTTATTAGTAATGATAGAAGTGAGATTCACTATTTCTCTGACATCTGTTCTGAAATGGCAAAAACTAATAAAAGATTAATATCATTGTTCTCTTACAACGTCTTTCTGGTTCAATAGTAATGCTTAATTAACTTTAGTGTATGACACCCGTGGGGCATAGGTTATATAAAGGTGCATCTAGAATTATGTCACTACATAGAAAAATAATTATAAGCATTCTGTCTTACTGGTGTATTAGATAAAAAATAATTTCTGCTTAAAATTATATTTACAATATTATTATAATAGGAAAATCATATGGTTTTTTGTATTGATAATAATTTTAGCAGTCGAAATTAGAATTAATTAAAGATATTGTACATTGCCTATTCTATAAATCAATTCTTCAATGAAAAATTTATAATTGCAGGATGTGCACGTTTTTTTTTTTTTTTTCACTACCACTATTTCCAATTACAAATCTTTCATTTATTTAATTTCAGCATTTCTTTTTTTTATATCGAGAATTTTCTGCGATAAAGGAAACGAAGCTTCTTACCTTTAAGAAATATTTGCTTCAAGTGTAAAGCCCGTCTTGTGAGTGGTGAGAATATATGGATTTTCATGCTGCTTTATTTTATACAAATCATTTATAAAGTTAAAATAAAGCTCCGACTTCTACATCTGAAAATCTGGCAAGTTGTATCTTGACACACGCATACGAACAACCTTAACGCTCGTATTCACTAATAACTTCGACCGGGTCCAGTAATCCTAGGTTGAGGTTTTCAATCGGGTGGTGAAAATTCGTTTTTACCGTTTATTTCGGTGGAAAAGTTACCCAACTCAGAGTTCTTCGACTCGGTTGAATAAAACAAGCATAGTGGTTTAAAAAAATCACATGTCCTGTTAGGTTTGGCGTCGAAGCATTGTCCTGCTTTCATTTTGGGTGAAAAGCGTCGATAAAAAGTGAATTCAGTGTAGTGTGTTTCATTTTGTTTGTTTGTTTTTCCCCTATAAAATAGATAGATAAAGTAACTACATTTAATAACTAAATATGGATAAACTTAATTTCAGTTTAATTTCTTAAAATGTTTGAATGCATTTTTTTTTACGTAAATGAGATAGGTTAGTGCAGCGGTTCCGAGACTTTCTTGGTACGTAACCCACCTTTCAGTAAAAAAAAAAAAAAAAAAAAAAATCGCGACCTATCCAAGATAAAGTTGTGTATCAGTACAGCTATTTTTGTACGATCTCTATGCGCTTGGATGTTCTATCTTACGAAAAAAGCAAATTTTCGTACAGAAGATATATTATCAACAAAAAGAAGAATCGGTAATCTCAATGTTATGTAAGCGAATAGTAATTAAAACAATGCACAAACTACAAAGATAGTTAAAACATGTTTAATTATTATGAAAACATAACTTTATAATCATTGACATTAGTGGTACTGGTGTTTATTAATGTGGGGATGCATATCAACACGCAGTTTGTCTCAGTACTTGGCTTTCAAAAACAGAAAAGTAGAAAAAGCATGTTCTAATAATATTCCTGGATATTCTGTTCGTATATTAATCTAAAAGAAAATTCAGGATTTTTCCTTGAAATATTATTTCCTGTTGAAATTTTCATATCTTTTTAAACAAATGAAATAAAAGATATATTTTTATGACAAACCTCGATTGTTAGGCGACCCACCAAAACAATTGCCGCGACCCCACCAGTGGGTCGCGACCCATAGATTGGGAACCGCTGGGTTAGTGATATAAAATGTGTTAGTTGCTAAAATAAATATTAGAAGTTTCTTTTTCAAATAAAGTTTCGCATAATAACAAACATTGTACTTTATTTCGATCAAAATTAAGAAAACTTGATTCAGACCACAATTAAAATTTTACTTCAACAGCAATTATGTTGGTTTCCCTTATTAATAGCTACAACTAGCGAGCTACGGCCGCTGGCTGGGCCACTTTTTCCAAACGAACCTCGATATTAAGCAGTATATAATAAGCAAAAAAATTCATTTATTAAGCAAGTCTTGGTATTCGAATTCTCAAGCACAAAAAAATAATTTAAAGAGCTATGGTTGTTCTGCGCCCATTATCCCGTTAAAAATATGTGATTACGCACGGTGGGAGCTACGCGCACTTGAAAAAAAAGATTGTGGATCGGAGCCATGGTCGCTTCCCGCTGGCGCTACGCGCCCATAATACATTTTTTCGTATTTTTTGGTTCTTCAGAAGCAGACTTTTACGCAGATTCTGAATATGTAATCAGTTTTTTTTCTACTTTAAAAACTGTCTGCTTGATGGTTTAAGAAAAAACGCGCAAAAAAAAGTTTCGGTATACTTCGGCCTGTTTCATTTCTAAGTTCAATATTTTAGCGAAAACTACGGTAAATAATCGACGGCAAGTAAAAAAAAATTGATGCGGAAGAAAGCGCACTTAGTGCGGGTGAAAAAGAGGTTTTCGGCTGGTTCTTCTTTTAGCCAAAGGGGAAAAGTTCTAGTCGTTCACCGCAAGGTGGCGCAATGTTCTGCTTGAGAGATCCGTTTGGGAAATGAGACGTTTTCCGTTCCGTTTCCCGACCGGCTTTTAATTCATAACTTTTTAATTTTGATCCCACGGTCTCGAAAATGACCGAAATGACTTTTCCGGAATTTTTCGAATCGAAAAACACCTCTCGCGACTTCCAACTCGCCCGCGTTGCGAAGTGTAATCGGCTTCAGACAGACAGACAGACACACAGGGGCGCGCGGATTTTATTAGTATAGATTGGTAAATATTAAGCAATTTCTGATAAAGAAAATATTAACATGGAGAAAAAAGGAAAATAATTAAAGTGATTAACGCTTGTAATACATTTTTTGCCTATTCAATTTATATATACTATAATATTCAGATGAATTAATTGTATTTTTGGATTTTCAACAATTTAATTAACATGATTAATTGTAATTGAATTAGAAATTAACATTCAAGTTGACAAGAAAAATAAACAGTGATATAATATTGATAAAGCATGAGAAAAAATGGTGCAGGTGTTTGTGGCGCTGGTATCCCTATACAGGCACCAAGTGGCAGGGTCGCTTTAAGGTCGCATCCAGTTGCCTTTTCTCATTGATTGGTAAACTTTTTTCTTTTAACTACTTGCTAAATAAAACTACATACTTGCTTTAAGTTTAAACTATGTAGGGTGGATATAGTCTTTTATTAAACGTTGAAATATTACACAAAGTTGAATTTTTTATAGACTAGATTTTAAAACATCACTCCCCCACCTCTTTATACAAGACATTTTCCTTTATTAGACTTACAAGATCCAACCTATTCACTTAATTACCTGTACATTTGATTATTTTTTAACAGGTTACTCTACTGATTAGAAAAAATATTATATGTACACAGGCATCTGTTTTTGGACGCATAGTGTTGTTCTATCTCAAAAAATGCTTTTATATAGAAAAATATATTTCATTTTCTATATTCTTCCTGGTTTCTTAATTTTGTATCACTTCACAGATGCAATTAGAATTTTATATAGACATTTTTTAATAATTAATTAATTATTTTTTTATGATAGAATAATTATTATAGGTTTTTAGACTAAATAGGCAGAATAATAAAGCTTAGTATCTGAAAAAAAAAAAAAAACCCGAATTCATTTATCAAATTAATTTTCAATTAATATTCAATTATGATAATTTTCAGTTAATCTGAAAAGATTGAAATAATACCTTGAATCATACTTTCCTTTTCGTTAAATAATCATGTTTTATTTAAGATATAGTTTTTAAATTGACACGATATTTCAAACGTTGTACGTCGAAAGTCTTTTAACATACTCGTTTTGTTTAGATTTTTCGGCACTCTATAAATAACATGTTTTAATCTAACAAGGAAGTTCTCCCTACTGAGCATTCTCAGATTTTTTTGAAAAAAAAAATACTAATTAAACTACTCATGTACGTAATAAAGTATCAGTGAAAATTAGCGGCGAAATTGCAGTAGAAAGCATGCAAAAAAAAAAAAAAATACTTTCGAATATTTGGAGTGAAAAGTCGAAAGTGTCTCACGATTTGGCGAGCAGCACTTTTCCCCGCCAAAAACAAACGGTTTTAATGCAACTGAAAAATTTTGGATTTTTAGAATCCGTGTAAATGGTATTTTATGAATTTAAACATAAGTAATGAGAGAGTTTAATATATTATTTACATATATATATATATATATATATATATATATATATATATATATATTAAATTACATATATAAATATTATTTGTTGCTGTAGTTATTTAATTTACCCCTGGAAAAAATATTTTTATGTATAAAAAATTCTTATTCAGTAAAATCATTTTCATACATTTAAGCGTATTCAAAAATAAAAGCCAGATGTTTCCATAGCAAGAAAATTGACAACTCTTAACTGAACTTTGAACATGAAACAATTTTAATTAATTTAAATTTGAATTTAGTTTTAAATGTCAAATTTTGATGGTTAAATTTGAATGTAAATACATATATGAATACATACATACATTTGATACATAAATACATACATTTGAATGTACATATAAATATCATGTAAATACATATAAATATCAATATAACGAAATTATACTTAAAACAAACTACAGCTGACAAAGCCAAAGATATTTAATTTATCTTAACAAATTGAACATGAACCTTTTTTCCTTTAAAATGCATTTGACAAAAAAAAGTAAAATAAAATAAAATAAAAATTGAAATTGAAATTGCTTTTCATCGCCAACCGATGATAAATCGCCAAATAACGAAATCGTCATTATTTTTTTTACAGACAGGGTACGGAGGTTCCGCCGAAATTTTTTTTTATAAACGTATGGGAAGAACATTCTGTAATTTTTTCAGATTTTTCTGAATATGCCCGTATGGAGACCTTCCTTGTAAGTAAACCGGCATTTGATGTCACTCTATTCCAGAAATATTTAGTAACTAAGTGAAAACAACTTTTTTCCTGGAGAATTAATCCAAGTGGAATGTTTCATCGAAAATTGAAACATTTATTAAAGGCTGTTTAAGAAAACACAGTTTTGAAACATTGAAAACAGATATCGCTAAAACTGCTTCTTGAAATAACATGTTTTAAGAGAAAATTACTTTAAAGTTTATCAAAAATATTTAGTAAATCAAGCTAAGTACATGTTCATATTGTGTTTACAAAGATAATATCTATTTTTCCTTCTGCTTGTGTTTTCTTAAGCAAGTGAGTTACATATTGGTTTCGATAGCTTGAAACCAGTAAATATCAATGTTTTTCTTGACTAACTGTTCTTTTATATTTTTTTAACAATTAATAAAACAGCTCAAATAAAGTTTCTATCTAAATTTTAATCAGTCAAAATTGCAATGAATTATGTGTGTTTATAACGCTATTTAGAAATTTGTGTTATGTGTAGCGGCCCTTTTATTCCTACTAAAGCAAGTAAAAAATTAGATTAGTTTTAATTCTCTTGAAAATAATAAAATCTTGGAAATTTTTTAAAAATAACATTATTTTCAATATTTTTTGAAATTTTCAATTTCTAACAACAACAATATATTCTTCTTAAACACTAGTAGCTAAAAGATAGCATATTTTATTGTTTAATAGACCCCTTTTTAGCTTACAGGCTATCATAGTCTGAGAGCTTATGTGCTCGTCCGTTCTGTATGTACGTGCGTTTGTGCGTAACGCGATAACTCATGATAAAAATATCGGATCCACTTGAAATTTTGTATATAGGTATATCCTGATAAGGCGCTTCCCTGATTAGTTTTTGGAGTTTATTCGATATGTATAAGAGGGGGAACGGGGGGCTCATGCCCCTCCACTTAATTGATATAAACGGGATTTTCATGCAGAATTAACAGTTTTCGTTCAAAATTTAGATATAGGATCATTCTGATGAGGCGATACCGTGGCTGTTATTAGGTGTTCATTGAATAAGTATAAACAGGGGGGACGGGGGTTCTAATGCCCCTCCCCTTAACTTGCATAAATGGATTTTTCAATCAGAATTGTCAGATTTCGTTCAAATCTCTGAATAGTTTTGGAAGTTTAATGGTTAAGTATAAAAGAGGGGAATAACTCTTCTTAAATTATATAAATGCTAATTGGGTTTTTATTAAGAATTATCCGATTTGCTCTGAATTTTGGATATAGATTTTTTAATATGATAAAGCATGTACTTGATAGTTTAGGAAGTTCAATGATTAAGTATAAAAAAGAAGAAAGGGGAGAACTATTTCCCCTACTTAATTTTTTTTTCGAACGGAACTAACGAAAATACAAGGCTGTAATGTACAATTAGTATGCGTAGCCTGTGAGCACAATGCCATCAGTTTAACTAGGCAATATTCTTTTTATTATTAATTTTTTACTTGAACTTGTTATATGCTTTTATTTAACTTTGTTTATTGTATGTTGGAAACAGATCTTTCAATCGATTTCTTAAAATTGAAATCAAACATCTAAGAGAACTGATTTCGCCCAACTATTGCACACATTTTCATTGCCATGAGGAGGCAACATTAGCATGATTTCACGGCCTTGCCTCGCTATTTTTGATCTGAGGGTAAAAAATATTCTGTAAAAGCAGCTATAACAGATTCACCAATCTTTCAAGTGACCAATTTTTCAGTCGACGTTTCCTCCAACTTCTCAGCGTACAAAGTGGAGAAAAAGGTTGCAACTTTTGTTGGTACTCCATGGTAAAGTTGGAGGAAAAACCCATTCTACTTTTACCCAGTTGGTACTATTTATCGCTTTTTCGTTGGCTCAAACAAACTTTCCGGAAACTGTACACTCAGTGTTTCATTTTCTACCTCTTCATATGAACATATTTTCAAATTCCGTTAATGTGTAAACTGTGTTTTATGTCTCATATATGTTTTTTTCGCATTGCATTGTTATTCAGCATTAATAAAAACAATGCATTATTACGCATTGCTCTTTTTTGGTCATTATTCTATTTCATCTTAATCGCATATAATAACAAATTAAATAAACAAATAAACAAATTAAAATAAAATTAATAAAATAAAAAATAAATAAAATATATTTTTTTCAAAAAATATAATAAAGAGAAAAGAGAGTGGTTTATTCTCTAATTTTGAGGTCATTTGTAACCTTATTCTTTTACGGACACATATTTACTTCAGTTGATGACGGGATGTTGAAATTTATAGTTCGAAACCTGTCCTGTGTGTTTTTATATTTGTGTAGTGTTTTAGAGTGTTGAATTCAGATTCTCCTTCGAAGATTTAAGATTTTGAGTTTCCACGGATCAAATAATGCAATTTCTCCACCTCGGAATTTTAATCCTTCGCTCCTTGAATCCACAGACCTCCCGGGGAAAAGTATCTCAATTCACAATTGTGATTTATCGGCAGTTTTTCAGTGCTGTTTCATCTAATACGATATAAGGTGGTCTGGTGTAATAACGCCAGGCGGGGTAATAACGCCAAGTACTAATATTATGCATAATTATGAAATAATCTGGTAAATGACACCCATGTGCTCTGCGCAGAAGGATTTTGAGTCATATAAATCGCAAAAAACAGCTTCAAGTTGATTTGTTTTATTTTTAGGTCTTATTGTTTTTACAAGCAACTAAAATTAACACTTGATCTAAAATTTGCGAGATACGTTTTGTGATGTGAAGACTATTTTTTTTTATCCGAAAATACTTTGTTAATTACATAAATTTGTAGTAAATTTCACGGACTTTCAAAATGTTGTTGAAGATTTTGGATATCTTCTCGAGATAATTTGTAATTTAAAATGTACAGCGCAATAACTATAACGGGGTAATAACGCCAATCCTTGGCGTTACCCCTGTTGATTCCCTACAGTGGCCGAGCTACATCCTAAATACTGATTCAAATAAACACAGTTAAAACTGTGCAATGTTTCTAATAATTCTATTTAAGCGGTCCTTTTTAAGCAAAAAGAAGCTCACGGTAAGATATTCTTTTGCCTCATCCTCCCCCCCCCCCACACCACACCTTTATTTTTGTTGAACATTTTCAATAGCTTAGAATGTAATTTGTCAATTTCTAAATTTGTAGAGTTTGTATTTTTAGAATTGGGCAGTCTACATGCAATTATTCCATTTCATTTCATAGTTTTGTTTGCATGGCGTTATTACCCATATAGGTGGGTAATAACACCAAATAGCATTGGTCAAGAAACCACGCCATTACATTTTATGAATACATATCTGTTAATTTTTTTTATTTAGATAGTCAATGAGTTGCTGTATCAAATCCCATATTTGTTTGAAAAATACAATCTAAAACTGAGCCGTGAAAATTGGTAGAACCTTAACGTGGCGTTATTACCCCAGGGTACCTTACTTTTCATCCGAAACATATTATCTTACTACGAATTAATTTTCGATCTTTGGATTTTTTCTTTAGTTTCCCAATTTTTCCCCCACAAAAAAGAAATATCCTACGTTACATTAATACGCTATTTACGTATTCATCAGAAACATGTTATCTTACCATAGTCCCATTTTTTTTCACACTTAAAAAGAAACATAATTTTTTACACTAATGTATTATTTACATATGAATTATTATTATATTACTCTTTTGTTATTTGTTCTGCATTATTTGAACAGATCTAACTAGTCTGTGAAATAGATGGCATGTAAAGTGTTGATCAAGCTGTAAGCTTAGAGGCGATTTTGTAATACATGTCATGTTTTGACAGGAGTATTTGTGCAGTAAACATGATGTTCCGTGCATAATAACCTCATAGAACTATTCTATTTGCTGTTGAAGAAACTATTGATTTTAGATTGTTTAAGTAATATTATTAGGTGGTTTTAAAGCTTATAATATTAATCATCGTAACGAGCTTTAAATTGTCGCCAAACTCTCCAAAAAAGTATTTAAATAGAAATATTTATGTAAATTAAGAAAGGTTTTTTTTAAATATATAATTCGTAATAATGTTGAATGTTAAAACGTTAGACATGTATATTCTTCTTATTTTTTTCTTCAACGAGAAAACTGCTAACAATACAATATTATTTTTCACAGTAGTATATTTCTGGTAAAAAAAAAACTTTTAAAGTTTTAAACGGTCTAATTATTATTACTTTTTTTTAATAAAAAGAAATTTATGGATTAAATAACAATTACGTTGTAAAATCATATTCAAAAATTTACTTAATAAATATTCATTTGTAAATTTCCAGTAAACTAGCAGATTTATTTAACAAAAGTATTCAAAAAATTATATCAGTTTAGATTCTATTGTTTGTCTTAGAATATATATTTATTATATAATTTTTTTTTTAAATTAAAAATTGTATAAATAAAAAAAATGTATCAAAGACAAAGCATTGATTTTTTGAAAGTTTTAAAACTAATGACTCCCCTACTACAAATGAATCTTTTTAACAAAATAAAGCATAAATTTATAAAGAAACTTTTGACAGATAAAACGATACTTTTCGCGATTCATAATTTGGATTTAATGATATAGCTTACGTTGTGTTTTGCTTTTTTTATTTTCTGTAATATGTCGAGAATTATTGGAAAGTGAGTAAAACTTTGCATATTTATTAGAAATTTAATACTAAATTACTAAAATAAATTAAAACTAACTTCTATTAAACTTCTTTAATTTCTGTGAAAATTACAGCTGGATTGCGTTTTGATGGAATATTCGATTGCATTTTTTACGTTATTTATTTAATTTCATGTCTCGCTGGACTTACTAGTAATGTTTTAGCATAGGATTTATCAAAAAAAGTTTGCATTTTTCTCAAGCTTTAATTAAACCTCTAACGTGCTCCAACTATTGTATTATTCCTTTTTTAATTTCCAATAAACCAATTTTCATCCCATTAAAATTGTTCTATTTCATATTTTTTCCCTAAATTTTATCCCAATAAATCTTAACACTTTGTATATTCGTGCTGCATATGTGCAATGTGAAGGTGTTTGCCTTCACATATTATTTTTTAATAGTTTCTCCTTCCAACCTTTAAAAAATTATGTCTATTTTTTAATTCTTAACTTTAATTATCACTCTGTATTTGTATTCCCGTTTCTTTTTAACGGATATTCCCTTTTTATACATTTAACCCTTTATCTACCGCATTATAAATTCATGAAAATTTTACATTCTAAAGCATTTTACGCAAATTGTTTAAACTAAATTAATAGATTTACATAATCGTTTAATAAATATATGAAGGATTTTAGAAGGGTTGAAGGATTTACAAAAATTATTAAATTTGAATTTACAGAGATTTTGTGCAATTTTTATAACCGCACTCAAATCTTTTATTTTTAGTTATTTTCTTAGTATTTTGTGGAATTATAAAATGTAAAAATATGATGTTCTTACAATATAAATATACAGGGTGGTCATAAAAAAAACTTTGCCGGTATATGGAGCTCTAGCGGCCAGTCCGTTCAACCGATCCAAGTGAAATTTCAGATATAGCTATTCAGAGGTATGAGCTTGAGATTCTCTGAACGGCAACAAAATAGCGCTCACGGTTACGGTTATAGTTACAGAAACTCGAAAATTTTCAATAGCAACAACCATTTTTTCTTTCATCGCAAAATGCTCAGCGGATGCGAAAACCCTAAAGAGCGTTGGAACCGTACGTGTATAGCAAGAAACGGACACGTTATGCACGCACAAAAAACTGTTCTGCGAATCCCCCCCCCCCCATAAAAAACACGATTGGGGCGCAAGGAGTAAATTTGAATATGACACAGAATCAGTACACTAATATGTGATTACAACACAGATCGGAGAAATCTTTATTTTGATTACACTTTTTCCACATGGGTGCACCACAAGCAATTACACATTGCGACTGTGGACAATACAGCCGAACGTTACATGGCATGGAGGATGTTTGCAATCTCACGTTTGATAGAACCTTTCAAATCCGGCAAAGTTTGCGGATTGCACATGTACACTCTAGATTTTAGATATCCCCAGAACCTGAAATCCATAGGAGTGAGGTCGGGGGATCGCGGAGGCCATTGACGTTACCAGTTAAGGTGAAATGTGCCTCGTCCTTTCATAATATGTGAAGAAGTCGATCGTTATCTCCATCATATTGGATAAGAAATTCATTAACAACGTCTATATGATGTTGATGGTCTCTCACTTCCAACATCTGGGCGCGTTGGTACCGGTAAAGAAACATGCGAATCACAGAGCGCAGTAACTTTAAGACCATTGATTTTGGTATATCAAATACACGAGATGCACCTTTTGTAGTTTGCATCCGTCCTCTGGTCACTATGTGATGCACTTCCATAACAGTACCCTCAGGAACAGTTGATCGTCCGGATCGCAGACTGTCACAGGTGTAGCTAATTTCTTCGAATTTCCTTACTAAAGTACAAAGAACTTGTGAAATGCATAGGCCACGTATTTAGCGATGGTTTCGACGGTAAACGCGCCAGGTTTTCGTAGCATTCATCTCATATTGATAATAGTTTTACCAACTCACCACGAACGAAGTCATTTTTTTGACATCTGCGAGCTCCGACTGAAGAACTAACATTCCTACCCTACTTTTTATCCATTTTCTACGCTGACTATCTGGCAAACGATATTCCGTGATTGGTATTTTGTCTCTGTCATATTCAAATTTTCTTCGTGCGCCTTGGTCGTATTTTTTTGGAGGCCGTTCGTAGAGCTGATTTTGTGCGAGCATAACGCGTCCGTTTATTGCAATAACCATACCGTTCCAACACTATTTAAGGTTTTCACATGCCCTGAGCATTTTGCGTAAAAAAATTGGTGTTGCTATTGGAAAATTTCGAGTTTCTGTAACTATAACCGTAACTGTGAGCGCCATTTTGTTGCCGTTCACAGAATCTCGAGCTCATACTTCTGAATAGCTATATCTGAAATTTCACTTCGATCGGTTGAACGGACTAGCCTCTAGAGCTCCATATATTGGCAAAGATTTTTTATGACCACTCTGTAGAAATATTTCTTCATTGAAAAATCTCCATCCCCTTCTCTCATAGTCAAGAAAGCTGAAAAGATGCAAAGGCAAAAGAAATCATCCTTTTAAAAATATTTTTGTTTAGTGTAACCAATAATGCTTTTGGAACAAGATAAAGTAATGTATCTATAACTCATTCTAAAATGTATTACAACTAACTAACGTATTAAAATAATTTTATAATAAGTTATTTTAATGGTACTTATAAATACCGTCGGTAGATAAAGGGTTAAGATGATTTGTGTAAGGTTTATTATTTTTACTTTACAATTATTTTTAATGCAGTTTTATGTGTAGTATAGAGTTTTACTATGTAATATGCACAATACTTTCATCGCAATTCCTATTTAAGATTTTTGAGCAGATGATCATATAACTTTAAAAAAAAAATCAATATCTGAAATATCATTTTGTGTTACAAAAACTCGCATTTACAAACAATTGCGCAATAATTGCCATTACACATATCTACTCTATCAACATGACAACATTTTTAAGGAATACTACATAAAAAAAAATATTTGGAAGATATTTTATTAAAACGACTAGGAGTTAACGAAATCTTATTTTGTTAAAATTTTAGCTTAAAAAGAATTAAAATATTTAAAACTAAATTTTTTCTATATGAGAAATTAAATGCTTTCTAAACAAAACTCATCATCGAATATATCCGTTTTCCGAGTCTTATATTTCACAGTACATAAGTAAGAAAACTACATTATTATTAGACATTGCCATTTTCTCGAGATTTAAAAGAAAAAAATTAAACAGAACATCTTAAAACATCAGAACAACAGAAACATCTTTAAAGAAAACAATATTATTCTAATTGTAAGTAATAGCTTTCTAATTTTCTGTCCATGTAATATTAAGCTATTTCTTCCAAGTTTCAACAAAAAAGTCTTTCTTGTATTAGTTGAAATGTTTACGATATAAACGAATACTAATACAAACAAATTTAAAATTCTTCAAATTAACTTTCTATATGATTTTAAGAATTACTTGCTTTTAATTAAATCAACTTATTATAATTAACAAGGAACACAGGACATTAATAAAAACACAAAAAGTACATAAAGTAATTAAGGTGAGAATTTTCATAGACATCTGGAAACTAGTGATGCTTTTGTTTGTTTTAATTTTGATTTAAAAGTATTATATTCAAATTAAAATGGTACTTTATAAAAAAAAATCCATCTGAATTGAAATTTCATCATATTTTTAAAATTTTTTACTTTCTCCTATCTTTACAAGAAGAAAGTATTGGATTCGTAAAAATTTTCGACATCTAGTTTTTGGCGGATTTACACGTTTTAAGGTCAGATATACCAAAAAACATGTTTTTACAAAAAAATGTCCGTCTGTGAGATTGTGAGTCTCTGTCAAAAATTTCGTGGGTGGTCTATCTCCAGAATGCAAATCTTTATGCATGGAATTCAATAAAAATTTACATTTAGTTACACCCTTACATAATTTGGTACAGGTTAGTTTTTGGTGAAAATTACTGAACAAGTGGCACAACTATGCACCATTTTTCACGATTTACGCTATAACTCAATCTCGAGAACTGTTGGACGGATATTCATCAGACATAAGATTCAGTTAGTCCTTGACAAGAATAGATGTTTTCTCCTTTTGGTGCAAATCGGTAAACAAATGGCTCTGCTATGCTTCATTTTTTTGCGATTTCCGCAATAACTTTGTCTCTAGAAATAATGCACAGATTTTCATAAAATTTCAGATTCAGCTATTCCCTAATATGGCATGAGGTTGTTTATATTTTGGTGTAGATTGCCTAACAGGTCACACTTCTATGCTGCATTTTTCACGATTTCCACCGTAGCCTTATCTAAAGAACAAATGCACAGATTTTCACCAAACTTCTGAGTCAGTTAGATATTGACATAAGTTGTTGCAAATTATGTTTTCGTGTAAATCACCCAAAAAATGGCGCTGCTATGCCGCATTTTGAAAGATTTATGTTATTTTAGCGATAATCATATCTCAAGAACTACTTAAAAGAATTTCATATCATTAAAATTCCTATGATGAACATAGATTGCTATTTAATTTTAGCACTTTTTTTTGAAATATTAACATGGATGAGATAGAAGAAAGTTTTAGGATTGCCACATTCGACTACTTATTCATTGGCATTTAATAAAACACATTAATACAAAACTGTGCATTTCAGTATAGATCTAAGAAGTTATTTCACTTTAAATTTTCATTGAAAGGCTTCAATCCTCTAAAGTGTTAGAACATATGCAGAACACAGTTAATATTATTAATAATAGTTTTTCGTTTCTGACAACGTAATGTTACTCTCTTTTCCAAATTTTAGGCAAAAAGGCTTTTGATTTATTGGTTTCAGGGATGAACATAGATAACAGCAGTATAATATTTAAATCTCTTTTAGTTAATTTCTCATTAACAAATACTTGATTTTTCGTTAACTAGGTTAAATGCTAATGAGCAGAAGCATGCAATATTAATGATAACATGCTGAACGACACTAAACAATTACTCAAATTTCCATTTAAAAGAACCAATTATCTAAAGCTAAATTAATTCCATATGATATTTGAAAGCTAGCTAAATTTTTCTCTTAAGTCAAAATTTCATTTAAAAGAATCAAAATTTCTAAAGCTAAATGGACATATGATAAATCCATTTCTTTCTGAATAAAACTTACACAGAGAATCTCTTTCGCAACTTTTCATTTTCTTCTTACTTCCATAGAAGAAAATTTTGTAATCGATTTTTTTTTTACTTCCGTTTTTTGACAGATTTACGTTTTAGGGCTCAAAGATTCCAGAAACAATGTTTATACAAAATGTGTGTCTGACCGTTCGTGTGTTCATGTGTCCGTATGCTGTCAGTGCATCAATTAAAAGAGTATGAAGTTATGCATAGAACTGAACCAAATTATTTGTATATGTTTTTGGTTATAGCCGGTAGTTTCTCCTGAAATTTGAAAAAAAAATCATTCATAAGGAGGGGGGGAGGGCACTGTAATAGCGATTTTTTTTTGTCTTTTTTTTTATTGAACCATCGAAAAGTGTATAAAGTTACATATAGCTTTGAACTAAGTTTTGTGTTCGGCTATGGCTAGGAGGTCCTCCCTGAATTTGAAAAAAATACGCCGGAAGGGGATACAGCAATAGCAATAGTCATTTTCAATATTGTACCATCGAAAAGTGTATGATGTCATGCATAGAACTGAACCAAATTCTTCATGTATGTATTTGACTGTGGCAACCAGGTTCAGTTTAGAAATATTTTTCCGGAAGCAGTCGCTGTAATAGCAAATTTTGTGCCATTTTTATTATTGTAGCATGGAAAAGCACATGAAATTATGCATAGACTTGAACCACATTTTTTTACAAAAGTGTTCGTTATAGCAAGTAAGTTCTTCCTGAATTTGAAAAATATCCACCGGAAGGGGACATTGTTACAGCAATGTCTGAGCAAATTTAATTTCCTTTTTTAGGGCGATGGAGGTAAGGGGTGGGGCTATTGCCAGCAGGTCTTTCTTAAATATTGGAATAATCCGCCGGAAATGGACAATCTGATATAATTTTTGTATTATTTTCTGGATTTTTCGTAATTTTATTGAGCATCTGCAGTTTATGCAGCGATGAGAATTAGCATCCTGCTATGTCGACTATTCGAAAACAGCTGATGTACAATATAATAACAAGAAGTACTAATAGAATAATACGACAATAGAATAACAAGAAGTTCTGGAATTGGCACATCTAACTAGTTTATCTTATGATACATGATTCAAATAACTTGGCTTTTGGCTTTTATTCGGAGAAGTAAAAAGAAAATCAAACTTCATTCGATTGTCTGACTAATTGTTGCTTAATTTTCTGTCAATGTGATATTAAGCTATCTCTTAAGCTTTAAGGAAAGGGTCCTTACTGTACTGCTTTAAGAGACAAACAGGTATGATACCCTATTATTATAAGAAAATAAAACTGATTGGTAAATTTATCATACGAATGTTATGACCACTAAAGTTATCTGAGAGAAAAATCCCAGCCGGCTATCGCCCAGTTAGCTTAATAGGTAAAGCTTTGGCCTTATAAGCCAAGTATTTGTGTTCTATTTCCCGCCTAGTCAATTTTTAGCTTAGTTGAAAAAAATTCAATAGCTATGATACCATCATGAACTTACAATTTATTCTATTTAAATTACTATCTGGTTATTAGAAGTAACTACAGTTTATTTACATTAAATTAACTGATTACAAATAGTGATCAATATATGGAATTACGGAAAACAAGTTAACTCACATGCAGAAATTAATTAAATACTATTATAATACGTGAAAACTAGTAAAGATTTTTTTAGTTTCAATTTTTATTTAAATAAATTCAGTTATCTAAAATTATATTTTTTGCAGACACTATTTCAGAATTAAAATTTCAATACCTTTTTACATTTTTTTATACAGACCATCAGATTGTCATCTTATCCATCTAATGGCTGAAATTTCTGAGTTAGACAGAGCCCGATTAGCACAATGCAATTGGTCTCCAACTCATATCTTGGGTAAATAACCTGTAGACCCAGTTTTAGTGATTAATCTGTATGTTTTTTATTCAGTTTTCCTACATCCAGTGGTAAGAAAATATATTGGTCTGGGAACAGGAAAACAAAATGGTAGTTTTACCAGTAAACCACTAAATTAGGATTTACATTACTATAATTCCATCGTATAATTACATTAGTATAATTCCGTCATGTACGCTAATGGCGCCTGGTGCATGTAAAATCTCGTGTGTACAAAGTCCTCCAAGTTACCTGCGAATTATACCTTTGGAGATTCCTTGCCTGTTGAAGTAGCCATATGCAGTACAAACAACAGGATTTAACATTAAGTAAATGGTAAAACAAAGTATGCTCAAACGAGAAACAAGTACTGCAGAAATAATGACATGCGAAGTTAAGATATCAGGTGTTTATTGCCGCAAGGCGGTGATTAGGCGGTCACCCGCCCCGATACCAGATATCATACCTGTTAAGCTGAGATAACTCGGCAGGTAGGGGCATGGTCATCAGTTAGAAAGAAAAAAATATTTACAGGTATTTTCGACCAAGATATGACTTGGAAAAACAGTTGCATTTTAATAAGGGAATCGAATTTTCATTAATCCTTGAGTTTTAACAATCAACTCGATGAAGTGATGTTTTGTGCAGTCGCCCCGCGGTCAAATTCGATTCATATCTATCTTCAGAGCTAAATTTCTTCTACATGATTTTAAGTAAGTTTAAATTTTACGGACATTTAAACATACCGAATTTTATCCAGACAACTATACTTTTCCCCCCTACCTACCACAGCATTTCTCACTGGCCACGGACCCTTCTTATAAATTCCATTGCGCCTTATCACAACTTTGTCAATGTGGCGAAGTGGAAACCCCACATCATATTTACAATCACTGTACCCCGACTGAAGCGTGGCATTTCATATATACCCCCTCTCACCCTATATCCCTCGCTAAATCCCGGTTACAAGGAGTAGTATCTTGGTCAGTGTTGCTGGCTAAATTAAAGAACATCTCTAAATACCCAATGGATTATTTCCATCCTAACCACTTAGCTGCCTGTCATTCTGTCGTGCAACAGTATGTTGAGAGTGCTCAGCATCTTCCTAAGCATTCCATCTCACCCGCTGCCAATCGCGAGGGAGAAAGCGCTCAGCAGGAATCTCAAGAAACATCTTGAAGAACTCATCTTTCTCTTCCGCTCTCTGCCGTAAGGGAGAAGTCTGTGTCCCAGCGGCTGAGTTTAGTCTAGTATTTATTTTTCCTTCTGACTGAAAAATGTAACTTAAAAAAAATAAAGGCTACCGGGAGGGTCACTATGCTCTACAGACATGGCTTCGTTCTCTGAGCAGTCCCTCTTAGACATACAAGCATATCGATTTTTTTTATATATTGCTATCAATCATTTCTGCTATCCTTTATTAACCTATATTTTCATGCTTTATATAAAAAGTCTTTTCATTTCTTCCTTCTTTTTCTTTCTTTTTTTATTATTTTGAAATATAAATATGCATAATACAGTTTATAAATTTAAAATTTCTTTTAGTTTAATTCTCAATTTTCTGTATGAAATATGTGATATTCCATTAAACAGGCTAATTAGAAATGTCCGGAAATATATTAAATGAAAGATAATATAACATTATGACATTAAGAAAAAGGCATTGAGTACTCGTACATAAAGGAACTAGATACGCATTAACGTAGACGTTTGAAAATTAGAGAAATCCTCTTTTTGCTTAAATTTTCAATCAAAAGTATTTAACTGTTTAAATCCAAATTAATTCTACTAAATGATTGCACTGCTTTCTGAATTAAAATTTCATTATATTTTTACATTTTTTCATTCTTTTGCTTCTATCTGCATTGTTAAAATTTCAATCATGATTTACCAAAGGTTTAAATATATCTTGAGATGTATGAAATATTGTTAATAAAGTATGTCTAATTCCTTTCAATTTAATGATAATCTCCTCTCGTATCAATCAGAAAAGGTGTCGATTGAAAAGATAAACAAACATAATATTAATATAAAATTTAAATTCGTTTAAACTTATTGTTCACATTAAAAAAATACTTCTTTTTACATGTTAGATTAGGAAAGTTCAAGAACGTTTGAATTAAAGGGGGAAAGTACTTTTAAATTGGTCAAAATATCAAATTTCTTATTTTAATAGTAATTGAAAGCTTCTTTAATTGTGAATATTATGAAACCTCTTTTTTACCTATACGATAATTATATCGCGAGATATTGTAAAGCTTGCTTGTTCGATAAATATTAAGGCTTTTTTGCTAATTTAGATAGAGGTTTGAAAATTTTTTTACCTGTTCCCCATGGTATATTTAATGTTTTTATGAATGGAGTTAAAACATTCAAGTTATTAGTTATTTTTCGAAAACATTTAACTTGAGAATTTGTTGAATTTCCTTAATTTTTTAATATACAAGAGAAAGAAAAAAATTGATGTTGAACGTAAAAACCCATACATCTAAAAATCCATGCACAGTTTTATATAGTAAATTTTATTGAATGTGAAAAAAAAAACGAAACAGACATATCTATATATATAAAAGAAGTAATAATTTTTAAAAAACTAAATAAAAAAGTAATCAAATAGGTTGTTCTACAAGACCTTTTTTTAATTTTATCTAATTTTTAACATTACGTATTGTGCCAGTAACATATTATTACAGTATTATTCAAAATTGAAGAGATGGTTTCAAAGGTAGTGTGTCCCCTTAAAAAAACATTCCTCTTAAGCATTAAGTCCCCTTAAGGAAGCATTACTCTTAAGCATTAAGTCCCTTTAAGGAAGCATTCTTTTTAAACATTATAAGTCCCCTTACAGAAGCATTATTTATTATTACTGTTTTCGATAAGATAGGAGGATTTGAGTTTCAAACTAGCGTTATCCAGAAAATCAAAGTTTCGGAATGGTGGAAAATCTCTGACTGTGTCCATTGGTTTTCATTATAAAACAACATGTTGTAATGCTAAATATATTCGATTAAAACTTTTTTTTAATTAAGTGTTTATTTGATACTACTAGAAAATTCGATATTTTAAATGTTGGATGAAACGAGTTTTAAAACTCATATCGTCATATATAGAAAGCATAAAATCTAAAAGAATAATTTGATTTCTTGCTAAAAGAATAAATATATATATATAAATAATACACATATTGTATGCAGCGTGAAAGGTTTCACAATGCTGAAATCAAAAACACATTTTTTTTATTAGGTACCCCATTTTTAGAGATATCGTCAAAAATGTAGTGCAAAAATATGTCCTCCTCCCTTTTATTTTCGAGTCTACCGAAACTAAAATTATGAAAATTATGTAGTAGATGTTGATTTAAATCTTGCTGGAAAACAAAAAGGATTAATCTGTGCCTCATAGTTTTTGAAAAAATCGCATTATTCCACTACACAAAAATTTCGATTTGCGGGCATTCAGCAAAAGTATTAAGAGCCTTTAAAGGTACCTTTGGTATCAGAAGTATAAAATTACTGTTGATAATGATTTTAGCCTAGATATTTTCGCTTAAAGACACGGACGGTTTGGACATACATAATGACAGGGCAACGTATTTAATGTACCATCGGCTTTTAAAGCATAGATAACAACTCTGAATGATATATTTATGCAATGCAATGACAAGTAACAGTATAAAAGTAATAAACGTCAAATTGTTAAAAACAGACTAATTTATTTAGAATTAATCAGATAAATACTATGGCATTCACAAGTAGTTTGCATTGAGTAGATCTCGCAATATACCTTCCGTCTCTTTAAGAGTAAATTAAAAACCTAATTGTAAAATCACGGTACCTATTAAAGCAGCGTTGCAACTTGCAACGTCCTTTCGAAGCGCGCTCAGCACAATGCCATGTTTAAACTTTTAACAAGGTTTTTGTTTTAGCTACACAGTAAAAGAAAAGATTATTACATAGCTAAATTTAGTTTTATGAAGTTTAAATATGCACACCTTTTGTTGTCAGCACCGAATTTAGTTCATCATCCTAAATAAATTTGGATAAGATTAAAGAAACGATTATACAAAATAGCAATATTCAACATCATTTAGCCTTCATATCTCTTTGAACTTCTACGGTATATCCATTCATACTTTTCTTGCAGCCCTACGTTGAATAGTTTTTTAGAAACTCTTATTCTTTAAGAAAATATTTTTTTAGCTCACAGGCTATCAAAGCCTCAGAGCTTATGTGCCCGCCCGTTCTGTATGTATGTGTACGTGCTTACGTTCGTACGTAAAGGGATAACTCATGATAAAAATATCCGATTTAGATGAAATTTTCGATTTAGACTTATTATGATAAAACGCTTCCCTGATTAGTTTTGAGAGTTCATTCGATAAGTATAAGAAGGGGAACGGGGGCTATTGCCCCTCCCCTTAATTTATATAAATGGGTTTTTCCTGCAGAATAAGTAGATTTCGTTCAAATCTTAGATGTAGGATTATTCTAATGAGGTGCCTTCATGATTAATATTGGTTGTTCATTGGATAAGTTTAAAGAGGTGAAATGGGGGGGGGGGTGGTAATCCCCCACCGTCTTAATTTAGGTTTTTCACTCAAAATTTATCTATTTGCTTCAAATTTTTTATAAAGGTTTATTCTGAAATGGCGCTTCCCTGATTTGTTTGTGGAATTCACTGGATAAGTATAAAGGGAGGATAGGGGAACCTACCCCTCATAATTTATATAAATAGTTTTTCATACAGATTTAACCGATTTGTTTAAATTTTTGTACACAAATTTATAGTAGTAAGAAGCTTAGCTCATTTGTTGTGGTATTTTTCTTTTGTTAATTATAAAGGATTGTACGGGCGATTACCTTCTCCTAAATAGAGTTTTATGCATAGTTATCCGATTTGCTTTAAATTTCGGATGTAGGTTTTTTCTAATAAGTTCAATTTCTGAACTGTTTTGAAGGTTTAATGATTAAGGGAACGGGGAAGAACGTTTATTAAATTACATAAATGGATTTTTATGCAGAATTATTCGACTTGCTTCGAATTTCGGATACAGGTTTTGATAAGGCGTATCCCTGATTAGTTTTTGGGCTTCAATGATAAGTATAAAGAAAGAAAATTGGGGGGGGGGGGTGCTTCCTTCCTTATTTTTTTTCAAAGGGTATTATTATATAAGGCTGTAATGTACGATTAGTCTGCATAGCCTGTGAGCTTTATGCCATCAGTTTAACTGGGCATCATTCTTTTTATTAAAATAATACAAGTATTAGTTCATATATTTATTAAATGGAATCCCCAAGCGCGAGTAATATCTGCACTTTACCGTTTATATATATAATATTGAATAGCTATAATGAACAATATAAAGTATTACAATTTTTTTAATTAAAAAAATTTCTTTGTTCACCACTGAAATAGGTCACTAGTATATCCTTATCTACCCCAAGTCTTTTCTTATCAAAATTACTAAAATTTACTATTCTTTATCTTTATGTTAAAATTATTAAAACTCCATCACCACATATTCTCTGTGTGTTATTAAAGCTTTTACTCAAATAATCTAGTCATCAAGATAATGTTATGAAAACAGCTTAAAAAATAATAAAAATAATAATTAAACAAATTATAACCAACCATTTGGAAAGTGAAATTCTAATTAATTTGACAGGTTAGTTTCAGATTCCGATGACGAAAGTTCACCTTTTAAAGCTTATCGGATCCAGATTCGAGTTTATCCAATGCCAAAGGTCAAGTAATCATTATATATATAAAACCCCTCCGTGTATGACGATTCCGGGGACAACCCATCCACGAGAAAAACAAACCTATTGCAACTTCGTCCACGTTAGGCTTAACTATTCCGAGCTGTTCACAAATATTCTAACTGTTCAACTTATGAAGATATACATGTGAAAGATTTATTCATTACTCATTTTCTCTAAAACCTACAAAAACTATTTAATTATAATGTTTAAGTTCTAAATAAAACAACCAGCAATTACGGAAAAAACAAACCAAACAAACAATGTAAGCAAATCAATACTGTTGCCATTCAAGAATGACAAATTCCGTGATTGAATCTTTAGAATGACTCTTTTGTAACATAACGACTCAGGAATGATCAGGTGCGTTCGGGATCTATGCGCGCCGAGCGCGCGCGCTCAGGAGACAGAATACGTGGAGTGGATCCTACAGCGGAATAGTACTCGGTAAAAACTCCTGAGTTCGCGCGCGAAGCGCCTGTATCTCCCAAACACGTTCATTGTTTACTCTTTATTGTTGACATTGTTTTCGATCTTATAGAGTGTTTTCTTTTAAGTATTAGCTAAAAAATGGACCAAAATAGGAAATTTTTTTAATCCATTTTAGATATTTTTATTATTTTCTTTCAGTATTTTTCGATATATTTTGGCTGTAGTTTCACAATATATTCTTTTAGAATTGATTTTTTTGCCTTACTTTATTCTTTTAAAATTTATGTATTTACGATTTGTTCACTACAATCCCCTCATCCACCAGACAGTTTTGTTATAGTTTTAAATGCAAATTTTTGTTAAAATTTTCTTTTTTTATAGATTTTTTTCCCCATGTTTAACTGCTGTATTTTTAAAAATTGTTTAAGCCAGTGGCTGATTGACCACAGTTGTATTTTTTTTATCATCACTTTAAAAATGCAAACACGTCATTTTGACGGAATGTCTTCTAGTTTAATAATAATAAGTTGGACGCAGCTGTGATCGTACAATAGCTTCAGAGTCCACATACCACCCTTCTTCGGTGTCTTTGATTTAATCATTTTTCCTTTTAAATTTATCCAATTTCAGTTTCCCCCCCCCCCCCAACTCCAACCTGTCTTCCGCTAGAATCTCGGCTATTCCGGACATGGGTCGTCTCTTTGAATCTGGCTATCGCTAGAAAATCGCAATAAGAGAAGAAAAGTTAGAAGATCACGTACTTTAAAAGAAGAACAGCTAAAGGATCACGGATGTTGAAAGAAAAAAAGCTAAAAAATTGAAGATGTTAAAAAGGGAAAAAAATAATAAAACGCGGTCACCACATGGTCTATTCTCGACCGAGAACAACAACCATTTTCTATATGATTAAAAACATTATATTTATATTTATTTTGTTAAAATACAGCAAGAACGTAATGTTAAATTAAATCCTCCTCTAATTAAATGTCTGATTAATGCTGG
Source organism: Maratus speculifer (assembly GCA_964019185.1). Lineage (NCBI taxonomy): Eukaryota > Metazoa > Arthropoda > Arachnida > Araneae > Salticidae > Maratus > Maratus speculifer. The sequence goes on from OZ025295.1 coordinate 62,688,216, forward strand.
CAATTCTAAAAAGCGATGAAACCCAAAACACTTCTTTCTATTGATTTATTTTAATTGCATCATTTATTAAACTTTTAATTACATACAAAACGAATAAAACTTTTTGTTGCGCTGATTGCATTCAATAAAAAAATATAAGAAATGGACTATTCATCTATCTTTTTAAGACGTTTCTAAGTAAAAAAGGTTTAATTTTACTTGCATGGAATGAAATTGCATCTGTGATATAACACATATTCTATTTTATATATCTCTATTAATATTTCAAATGTTGGTCCCCCCCCCCCTCTTTTAAAATTTAATTTTAAAAGTAAAGCATTTTTGATAGGTATTTTTATTGAGTGTTAGTCTCCAAATTGCATATAAAATAATAATAATAAACAAAAAAAAAAAAAAAAAAAATGATAAATGAGTTTTAAAATATCATTCCATTTCTAGATTTTTCTTTCTTGCTTTTTAGTTGATTAAATATCAAACGAATTAAATATTTTTTTCTGTTTTAAATAACTGCTATTTTTATTTCCCAATCATTTGATTTTGTCTTGTATAAATAACTTAATATTTACCGATTGCGTAATTTCGTTTAGGGTTGCTGTGCGTTGCGCGTTTTTCGCCACGAGCGATAATTGTTGTATTCTTGAAAACTCTCTTTTTAAAATTTTCACATTGCTTTTTATACAACGGTCCGTTTTACCTGTAATTTTTTTTTGCTCGGATTGGGAATCTATTGTATGCCAAGAGACTTTCTCTTGGCGTTTGTGAAATATGAAAATTTAGTCAGATTATGTTTTGTCGCGGTCAAGTCAACCCGCACAATTCGTTGTTGTTGGAAATGAAAGATGTTTCTTTTAATGCTAATGAAAGTTTGTGTATATATGCTGCATTCCTTGTGTTTTGACATGCTCATATTTCTCGTATTCTGCAAAATAAAGACACTTTAGTCAAGTTGTTTATGAACTGATTTTCTTTATCAAAAGATGCTTATATCACTTCGCTCCAGAAAAAAGTAAAATATGGACCTGGTGTATTCTACAGTATTGAACTACGATCTCGGCCAATCTCATAAAGGTGGCTTTTATTATATTTTTTGCCACCATAGAACTTGGTGCCTTAAAAGAAGGTTTTTTTTCTGGTAACTAGTGCAAGTGTCTACGAAATATTGTGACGGAAAATATATGGCTTGTATACAGCGCATTATGTTGCGAATTCCAAGTGGTGCGGTAAAGAAATATTTTCGGAATATGGTGATTTCAACACTTATAGTGCCTACTTGTGCGATTTTATATTCAAATGTAAGAGATATAACAAGATATTATGCTGATTAGTGAAAGTACGATGTAGAATTTTTTAGTGTGATGTAGAATCTTAGAATGTTCGAAACACAAAGTTGTTCTACAATGTAAGTGTCTGTGTTTTCTGCAAATGTGAAAAAAAAAAAAAAAGAAAGAAAGAAAAAAGAAAAACGAAGCCGTTTTCATTTGTATATGAAAACATTTAATTTGATTGCGATTAATTTTCATCACCTCCCTCCTCTTCAAGAAAAAAAGGAAGTGCTTTAAATAATGTGTCATGTGTCACCAAAACTTTATTTTGACGATTCCGTGAAGATTTCTTATGAAGAAGTTATTTCGTTATTATTTTTCCTAAATAAAAAAGAAAATTATTATTTTTTTTTCTTATAATTTTTTTTTCAGCTTAGACGACAGATAATGTTCATGTATATATTTTTTCTATTTATTTCCTTTTTGTGTTTCATATTATATATTTGCCTGTATGTTATTATTATTTGTAATTGATTATGATATATTTAAACAAGCTTAAGTATTTATAAGTATATGTTTTTTTGAAAATGACTTCATCAAAAAATAATTTTAACATTTCAGTACCCTGCTATGAAGGGGATCCAAACACTTTGGATTGTTTCTTTGATGTGGTCAATAATTATGCAAAAATACAAAAATGGACATATGACCATGATATCAAAACAAAATTAGCAGGTCCTGCCCTAAAATTTTTTCTTGAAAATGACAAAATTAGAAATTCAAATAGCGTAAAAGTAATTAAACAGGAACTTTCCCGATTTTTTTCTAAAGAATCTCAAACAGTTATTGAAATCAAATTTGATAACATAAAACTCTAATGAAAGAATAAGTAATTTTTCTCATAGATTGAACACTTTGGCCAATAAGGCTTTTAAAACAAAAGAGCCTGAATTTCTTAACCAAATAAAATATAAGAAACTTTTGCAATGTTTATCAGCTGATATTCGAATCAAAATTAAGGAAGAAAAAATTGATGACTATGATAAAGCCGTAGAAAGAGCAGAGTTTTTACAAAATATTTTGTCAAATGAGAAATTAAATAATATTCGTAATGAATATTCTAATCATATTGATTTTTCTAAACAGATATCGAATTATCAGAGAAAATAAATGCTTTGTCATTCGTAAATAATACACAAAAAGATGACACTAAACAAACCCAAACACGTCCTCGTTTTAAGAAGGACACTCGTGAGTTATACAAATCGAAAAACTCTCGAAATTTTGGTTTTAAGTTTCAAAATAAAAATAACAGAAAAGTGAATATTTGTCAGATTTGTTCTAAACGAGGTCACTTGGCCCTCCAGTGTTTTTTAAATATAAGAATTTGTGTAAGAGAAAGGAATCGTATGATCAGAATTATTATAGCCAATACAGAAATACTAATTTTGATAACTCTGGTTATAACCAATGTCAGCCTTTAAACGACCAGTGAGACGCAGTACAGCTGATGAGCTGTTGTCTCAAAACTGTCTTGGGTCATCAGCAAATGTATTAAACTGTCTGATGAAAGACAAATAAAGTCGACATATTCACAAACTTCTAAGGAAATTCAGATTTGCAACAATCAGTCAATACAGACTGATGAAAAGGTAGTCATTTAAAATATGCATGATAAGTGTTCGTTTTTACCCATTATTTCCAGTAAATTTGGTAAGTTACAGAAGGCATTTTTGTTACTGGATACAGGAAGTTCAATTTCAATTTTATCACTTAATATGATACTTAATGAAATAAAAAAAGATATTTCTTACAAATATTTAGCTTCTTCAGTAACTATTTCAACTGTTAATTCTGCAGTTAAATTCTCCTCTTGCATTTCTGTGTCTTTCAAAATTGGTAAAATATTCTTTCTACATACCTTTTATATTGTTGAAATTGCAAATTCTTTAGAATTTGTTGGAATTTTAGGTTATGATTTTATTGTGAAAAATAATATTGTTATTAATCCCAGTGATAGTACTGCCTCAGTAAATGGTTTTGAGGTGCCATTAAAAGATAAATGTAGAAAAGGTCAAATAAATGCAATGTGTGTTGATAAACGTTCTAAAAGTGAGGTAAATAATAAAGACAGTAGTTCAAGTGATATTGTGCATAATGTTAACAGTAATGAATCGCATGATCAGATCTGTGCATATCTTGCACACAAAGTTAACTTAATTCCATATGAACACGAATTTGTAAAAATTAAAACTGATATCTCATCAAATCAAGATGAGATGCTATTTTGTAGTAACATTTCCTCTAATAATGTGTTATGTCATGATGCACTTATGAAATTAGATTCTAAATTTCAAAATATCTCGTATACCAAAATCATGCAAGTTTACATTGAAAATTTATCTGATCATGTTGTTGATTTGAATAAGAATATGGATGTAGGTTATCTGTGTATTCTAGATGAAATTGTTGATCAAAATGAACTAGAAAGTAATTTAAATCTTTCAATAAAGGGAAATTATTGTAATTTTATTACTGCATCTGATCAAGTACTTGCTCAGAGAAAACAAGATCTTTCTATAGATGATTTTAAATTGGAACATTTAGAAGCAAATGAAAAGAAGGAAACCTCTGATCTTCCCTTAAAATATTACTCTGCTTTTTCCAAATCTCTTAAGACACTCGGTCATACTGATCGCATTGCACCTAATATCAAATTTAGCAATGACTTCCCAATAAAAACTTTACCGTTTAGCATTCCACAAGCACTTCAAGCAGATGCTAAAGATCAAATAGATAATCTTGTTGAAGCAGGAATAATAGAGAGCCATTGCTCTGACTGGTCTTGCCCTATCTTAATTGTAAAGAAAAGGTCTGACGGTTCAGGTAAGCAAAAATATCGTTTAGCGTTAGACTTGAGAATGCTCAATTCAGTCATTCAGGGATCTTCTTATCCTCTTCCCAAAATTCAAAATATTATTGCTAATTTATGTTATTATAAATATTTCACTAGCGTAGATTTAAAACAAGCTTACCATCAAATTGACTTGTCACCAGAGTTGCAAGATAAATTGACATTTACATCTGAGTATGGCTCTTATAAGTATAAACGTTTAGATTTTGGCTTAAAAAATTCTGCCTCAGTGTTTCAAATCCTAATGGACATGATTTTAGATGAAATAAATTTGGAAGGTATATTTACATATCAAGATGATTTTATATTTGGTTCAAACACATTTCAGAAAACATTACAAAAACTTGAAAAAATTTTACAGGCTTTATCAAAGTATAACTTGACTCTTGCCCCCAACAAATGTAATTTTCATCAGACTTCTACAAACGATCTAGGCTTTCACATTAAAAATCATGCAATAAGTCCTATTCAAAGTAATATTTTGCGAATAACATCTTTTCCTGTGTCAACTAAACGCCAACTAAAAGGTTTTATTGGTTTAGCGACCTGTTATAGAAGTTTAATACCCAAATTTTCTGAAATCATACATCAATTAATTCAGCTTACCAAGCCTAAAGAAAAAATTTGCTGGACTCCTAAACATGACAAAATTTTTAATAATATTCAAAAAATGTTTTTTTTGTGAACCAGATTCCTGAACCAGATTTTACCTGATATGGCAAATGAACCAGTTCATTTACCAGATTGGGACAAACCATTTTTCTTAAATACTGATGCGTCAAAAATTGCTATCTCTGCCGTCTTACTTCAAGAATTTGATAATAACTTACTACCAGTTGCATATTTTTCTAAAGCATTATTCCCTTCTGAAAAAAAATACCCTGCCATTAAGCTAGAATTAATGGCGATTTACAAAGCAGTTGTTGCTTTTAAATATTATCTTTACAAGAGAAATTTTACTATTTTGTCTGACAGTACTCCATTAAAACACTATAAGAAAGTTAGTAACCCTGCGGATATTACAACTAGATGGCTCACCGAGTTATCTGAATATTCATTCAATTTTCAACACATTCCAGGTTCGTCAAATGTACTTGCTGACTATCATTTTAGAAATAATTTCAAAAATAATCAACAAACATTAGACACACATCCTGAATTAATATACAGGGTGATTATAATTAAAGTCCGAGTTTCAAAACGCTCTAAAAAGCAAACCACTCGTTAGAATGGCGTCAAAATTTAACAGCGTATTATTGAGGAAGGGGAACCAAAAAAAGTTCCAAATTTTAGCGACAGAGGGCGCTGTAAGCGTCAGAATTTCAACTACAAAGAACAAATCGTGAAACAACGGCTAAGGCTTAAGTTACACGATATAAACCAACTATATTGTTCAGTGTGCATGACTTTACGCTTGTGATACTGTTAGTTACGTAAGCCCGTCCACCACGGCAAGGTCGTACGACATCGGATGGGAAAAATTGGTTTTTAATTGTCCTGAGGCCAAAAACCGGATAAAAAGCATCCCTCCAATCGGTTTTTAATTGTCCTGAGGCCAAAAACCGCATAAAAAGCATCCATCTAACCGGTTTTTAACTGTCCTGAGGCCAAAACCCGCATAAAAAGCATCCATCCAATCGGTTTTTAAGTTTGGCGAGACTGGCGCAAAACATGTTCAATATGCTGTCCGCCGTTGTGGGCAACAAGATTAAATCGGGAAACAGCATGTTCCACAACCGATCGAAGTGTATCCGGGGTCAAGTTCAGAATGTGTTGCGCAATGCGTGTCTTTAATTCAGCTACGTTGGCAATCGGAGTACTGAACACAATATCTTTCAGATAACCCCATAGCCAGAAATCACACGGATTAAGATCAGGTGATCGGGCCAGCCAGGCTGTAGGGAAATGACGACTGATAATTCTAGCCTTTCCGAAATGCCGCCCCAATAACTGCTTCACTCGATTTGCAATGTGCGGAGGAGCGCCATCTTGCATAAAAATGATACTATCCAGACATTCACGCTGTTGCAGAGCTGGAATGACGTCATTACGCAAAAGAGACTCATAGCGCTGACCATTGACGGTAACGGTAACAGGACCTAAAGCACCCGTCACCTTGAAAAAATACGGCCCTATGATAAATGATGCCGTAAATCCGCACCACACAGTGACCTTTGCAGGATGAAGTGGTACTGGGTTCGTTGCGAGTGGATTTTCTGTTGCCCATATTCGGCAATTCTGTGTATTGACATATTCCGTCAGGTGGAAATGGGCTTCGTCTGTCCACAGAATTTTCCACGGCCAATCATTGTCCACTTCCATGCGAGTGAGAAATCCCAAAGCAAAACGCTCTCTTGCTGGCAGGTGAGATGGGAACAACTCCTGCACATAGCAAATTTTATACGGATAGCATTGCAGGATGTTTCGTAGAATGTTATGTACCGTGCGCGCAAGCCTGTTCAATGTTCGGGCAATTCTCCGTGCACTTCATGGTTGCTCACCACCGCTAGACTCTTCCTGAACTGCTGTGACCACTTCTTCAACTACCGCCGAATCACATCTTTTCCTTCCTCTACCAGACTGCACATCAAACGAACCTGTATTTTTGAATTTTTCCATAATTTTCACCAGACCTCTGACAGTCATCGGTCCAGCGCCTTTTTCCATACCCTTGAGAGTCCATAACTTCTGCAGAGCCACTGGTGCAGAATCACCGTTCTTGTAATAAAGCTTTACAAGCAGAGCACGATCCTTCATTGAGACACTCATGGCCAACGTCTGAGAAACGAAATGAGGAAACGCCGTTTACCCAACGCTTTTATAACACCTGAGATTGCCGTGCGCATGCCAGGTATTTTAATTTACATATACTGACGCTTACAGCGCCATCTGTCACTCAAATTTGGAACTTTTTTTTTGGTTCATGTTCTTTCTCCCTTCTTCAATAATACGCTGTTAAATTTTGACGCCATCCTAACGAGTGGTTCGCTTTTTAGAGCGTTTTGAAACTCGGACTTTAATTATAATCACCCTGTATGAAACTACTCACATTCTTCCTATCATTGAGAATGATGAGCATAAAAAGACTATCTCTGAGTCACATTCAATTAATTATTTGATTGTTGGTAATTCAGAAAATCATAAAGATCCTTTGCTTGAGATATCAAACCAAACATTTATTAATGAACAATTGAAAGATACTGAATTATCTGTTATATATCAAGAAATATTAAACAATGGTAGTTCAGATAAATATGACATGTACTTTATTGATCCTGATACTAAGGTGCTGATGTTTAAAAAAAAAACATTCCACATAACTCACCATTTTCTTATCATATCGTGGCACCTACGAATTTGTAAGTAAAAGTTATTTTTGGAAAGGTATTTACACAGATACATTAAATTATGTTGCGTCACGTATTAAATGTTTGCAACATAAACATCACAAAACACAACTTGCATCTTTGCAAGCAAGGTACATTCCAAAACAAGTAGGTCATACTGTAGCAATTGACATTGTTGGTTCGTTTAGAAATGGTTATTCAGTATTAACAGTAACATCACTTTTCTAGACATATGGAATTATTTCCTTTAAAGGAGACTTCTGCTAATAAAGTTGTTGAATCACTGTTTAAATATTTCACCTGTTTTGGGAGACCTTGCGTTATTTTGTCTGATCTAGGTTCCCAATTTATTTCCAGTGTTTATAATATTTTTAATGAAACATTAGGTATAAAAATATCTCATGCATCAGTCTCGCACCCCCAATCGAATTCGATTACTGAAAGAGTCAATTAAAACTTCAGTTAATACTTTATTACTTGAAGGACACTCTTTTGAACATGTATTGTTGATTCACAAATCCTTATACAATGGCTCTACACACTCATCTACAAAATTCTCAACAAACCTTTTACATTTTGGGCGTGAATTATCATTAATATTTGATACATATGACACTCATGCAAATCAACCATTTCTTGATAATGTTGACACTTATAAATTATTAAAAGAACTGGATGCAATGTACCAAAAAGCTTATGAAGACATTGTGTCTGCTCAACATCAAAGAAACTAAAGTTTTCACAATATGCAAAACTACGTCTATTATTTGTCCATGATATTGTTTATCTAAAATCTTGAGATAAATATAAACCGAAATATACTGGACCTTATGAAATTATTATGAAACATTGACCTGTTTCATTCACTATAAGGAAATATCAGTATTCACATGCTGCTTCTTTTAGAGTGCATATAGATAGACTTTTACTTGCTCACCTAGAAATGCATACCTTAATTCTAATTTTAATAAAAATGCAAGTTCTAATATTAATAACAACAATAATAATTATCAACAGTACAATAGCAATAATTCTCCTCAAAACATTATTTCAAGATATAATCTTAGACCAAAAAAATAAATGTAATGCCACATGTGTTGTGTTAACTGGCCAGGACACAGAATTATGTTTGGTTGTGTACTATGTACTGGATCTTTTACTGGTCTACTGCTACTTCAGTTCATTGTGTATAAGATTCTCTATGCAGTGTACAATTTGGTTTTATATTTTGTTTTCATACTACTATTTTAATATTTGTATGCTTTAATATTTTGAAAATTTTATTTCATAATGTACTGAAGTAAGTTTTCTCTACATTCTATTAGAATGTCATTTTACATTTCCAAAAACTTTTTTAATACTAATCAGTGTTGATTTTTTTAAAATTTATATATTGTACATAATTTGAGTCTTACATTTTAATAAAGGTATTATATTTATGTAAATTTCATAGAACTAAAAACATTGTATCAAGTAAATATTTGGAATTTTATATGTAAAAAAAAAAAAAAAAAAAAAAACTTTTCAGCATTTATTTAAATGTCTGTTTTAAACAATGTTTGTAAACTGTTACGATAAATTATTTAACAAGTTGCAAGTATTTTCAAGCGACATCAACAAAAAAGACAATTTCTATAAATAAAAAATATGTCATCTAAAAATTTGCTTTTACACCAGAACAGTTTTATGTAAGCGCTTACACTTGAAAGATGATGAAGAATATAAAAAATAGGTTGTGTATATACAGGGCGTCCACTGGTAACGGTAGTTAGTGGCTAATTTCTAAACCGTTTGTCATAGACATATAGTTCCAATTACAAAAATGCTTTAAAAAAGGTAAAGAATTGTTTTTTGAGCGATTTAAGTCAAAAGAAATTTTTATTAAAAAATACGAAAATCAAATTTTTATACGGTCCCCCGGTCCTATAAGTGATATTTAGTAAATTTTTACCACTACTCTAACAAATAAGACAAAAAAAGTTCAATTTCTATGTGATTAAAACTGACCGAGTAATAGCGGTTTAAAGTTGAAGCATCGTTTTTGCTGCAAAACAGGGGTCAGTCACAAATTTACTGGAAATAAAAATAAATATCAAATATATAATTTAACATTAAACAATGAGAGAAAAACAATTTTTAAAATATTATTTTTAAATATATATTGATATTTCCATATTAAAGCAAAATATACAACTTGTACTAAATATATAAATAAAAAAAAAATACGTGTGGCACTCGGGGACTGCCGCGGTAAAGCTATTGCATACCATTTTTTATCAACTTATGCAATTATAATTATTTATTTATTTTTTATTTATGCAGTTTTCTTTTGTCTTTGATATTAATTCAAGTTATACTTTTTGAGCGTAATGACCGATAATTTTTTTTTTCTTTTATTGAACTAATGAGAATTATTTCAATAAAAGAAAAATCGTTTAAAATATTTTTATTATCTTACAATACATGTAGGTTAATCAGGAATTTTTATCATTGAAACTATACGTTTATGGTAGCTGAAATAAAAAACATAAATATGAGACTTGATATTCTCAAAATATCTGAAAAATACCGCGTCAATGTCTGCCAAAGTCTACCGAAGGATACCGTGCCGAAGTCTGCCAAACTGAAGCGACGTTAGCCGGAGTGTTAGATTTTTTTCTCGTTACGGAATTTCTACATTCTTTCGCCACGCTCAAAGCCCGCGATAAAAGCTATGCAATACCTTAATAAATTACCAAACAAAATTTGGCCGCGCTACGAAAATTAGATCGCTAGTTATAAGCATTTTGAATTTTCCGAACCTAACCGGGGGGAGGGGGTCTTTTGTCACCAAAAATTAACACTGTTTCATAATAAATAACCAAACAAAATTTGGCCGCACTACGTAAATTAGATCGCGAGTTATAAAAATTTTAAGTTTTTCGACCCTCACCATGGGGGGTCTCCTGTCACCAAAAATTAACACTCTCTCATAATAAATTATCAAAGAAAATATGGCCGCGCTACGAAAATTGATCACGAGTTATAAAAAATTTAAATTTTTCGATCCTCACCGTGGGGGATCTCCTGTCACCAAAAATTAACACTCTCTCATAATAAATTACCAAACAAAATTTAGCCGCGATACGAAAATTCGATGGCGAGTTATAAGCATTTTAAATTTTTCGACCCTCACCGTGGGGGGGGGAAGTGTCTCCTGTCACCAAAAATTAACACTGTTTCATAATAAATCACCAAACAAAATTTGACCGCGCTACAAAAATTAGATCGCGAGTTATAAGCATTTTAAATTTTTGGACCCTCGCCGTGGGGGGTCTCTTGTCACCAAAAGTAACACTGTCTCATAGTAAATTACCAAACAAAATTTGGCCGCACTTTGAAAATTAGATCGCGAGTTATAAGCATTTTAAATTTTTCGACCCTCACAGTGGGGGGGGGGGGTCTCCTGTCACCAAAAGTAACACTGTCTCATAGTAAATTACCAAACAAAATTTAGCCGCGATACGAAAATTCGATGGCGAGTTATAAGCATTTTAAATTTTTCGACCCTCACCGTGGGGGGGGGAAGTGTCTCCTGTCACCAAAAATTAACACTGTTTCATAATAAATCACCAAACAAAATTTGACCGCGCTACAAAAATTAGATCGCGAGTTATAAGCATTTTAAATTTTTGGACCCTCGCCGTGGGGGGTCTCTTGTCACCAAAAGTAACACTGTCTCATAGTAAATTACCAAACAAAATTTGGCCGCACTTTGAAAATTAGATCGCGAGTTATAAGCATTTTAAATTTTTCGACCCTCACAGTGGGGGGGGGGGGGGTCTCCTGTCACCAAAAGTAACACTGTCTCATAGTAAATTACCAAACAAAATTTGGCCGCACTACGAAAAGTAGATCGCCAGTTATAAGCATTTTAAATTTTTCGACCCTCACCGTGAGAGGGTCTCCTGTCACAAAAATTAACACTGTCTCATAATAAATCATCAAACAAATTTTGGCCGCGCTACGAAAAGTAGATCGCCAGTTATAAGCATTTTAAATTTTTCGAACCTCAACGTGGAGGATCACCTGTCACCAAATTAACACTGTCTCATAATGAATTACCAAACAAAATTTGGCCGCGCTACGAAAATTAGATCGCGAGTTATAAGCATTTTAAATTTTTGGACCCTCGCCATGGGGGGTCTCTTGTCACCAAAAGTAACACTGTCTCATAGTAAATTACCAAACAAAATTTGGCCGCACTACGAAAATTAGATCGCGAGTTATAAGCATTTTAAATTTTTCGACCCTCACAGTGTGTGTGTGTGTGGGGGGGGGTCTCTTGTCACCAAAAGTAACACTGTCTCATAGTAAATTACCAAACAAAATTTGGCCGCACTTTGAAAATTAGATCGCGAGTTATAAGCATTTTAAATTTTTCGACCCTCACAGTGGGGGGGGGGGGTCTCCTGTCACCAAAAGTAACACTGTCTCATAGTAAATTACCAAACAAAATTTGGCCGCACTACGAAAAGTAGATCGCCAGTTATAAGCATTTTAAATTTTTCGACCCTCACCGTGGGGGTCTCCTGTCACAAAAATTAACACTGTCGCATAATAAATCATCAAACAAATTTTGGCCGCACTACGAAAATTAGATCGCGAGTTATAAGCATTTTGAATTTTCCGAACCTAACCGGGGGGAGGGTTATTATCATTTATTTTCTAACCTAATATTAAAGTCTCAGTTCAAATAATATAAATACCGAATTTATGTTATCAAAAAATGAAAAGCGTCCCATTTTTATTTATTTTGTTAGAAAAAAGCATCCAATCATTGTTATAATAGTTGTTACGCTAATTAAACACCTTATTAATGTTGGTAATTCTAAAAAGCGATAAAACCCAAAACACTCCTTTTTAATGGTTGTTTTAACTACATCATCTTTCATACTTAATTACACACAAAACGAATAAAACTTTTTGTTGCATTGATTCCATTAAATAAAAAATACAAGAAATGAACTACTAATGTATACTTCCTAGATGTTTCTAAGCATAAATAGTTTGATTTTACTTACACGGAATGAAATTACCTCATTACTGTGTTTTATAGAATATAAGCCTTAAAAAAACAGTGTGTTTATAAAAGTATTTAAAAGATAGAATATGCATGTAAGAACATTAAAAAATTCTGCAAAAACACAAAAAAGAAGAACAGTGTTAGCAATTTAAACGGAGATTAATCTTTTATCTACCAAATTATTTATCAAGAAATGGCTTCACATCAGTAATTGTCTTCTTTAATATTTGAAGATATACTGGAATTTTTAAATAATAATAATGTGAAATTTCGAGGTATTTTTATATTAAAATTGATTAAATATAATAATAAATTAACCAAAAATACTTTTATGTTAATTCTTAACATTCTTATAAAAGCAATGTATTTAAATGTATTATGATCCTCTCTGTAAATGGAAAGGCTTTTATCGTCGAAAATATCTCATATAACTTTTAAAAAAAATGATATACCTATGAAAATGATTAAGAAAATTACCTCTTTTTAAAAATATTTAACTTCGACTGTTTTTCTATTTTATCTAAATTAGATCCAGAAAAGTATTATGTGTGATAAGAAAAAGAACTTTTATTAATAGACTGATTAAATACATTTTTATTAAATTTTGCACAATGGTACTTATAATTACCCTCGGTAGATAAAGAGTAAACAGATTATTGACCTTTTGATCAATGATAAAATGACGCCGTCCACTTTGAAAAGGATACCTCGGATACTGGAGATGGCCGGAAAACCTCCACAATACATTAGTTATAAAATGCTTGAAAAACGTGAGGCATAGTTAATAAACTGATATAGATTATACTTTATCGTTATTTAGAAAGAACCTTTAACTTTATTATCATTTACATTCTAATATATTATGGAAGTACCAGTTCAAATAATATAAATACGAAGCTTATGTTATGAAAAATAAAAAAGCGTCCCATTTATATTTATTTTGTTAGAAAAAAGCATCCAATTATTGTTAAAATACCTATTACACTAATTAAACAACTTATGAATGTTGGTAATTCTAAAAAGCGATTTAACCCAAAACACTTCTTTCTATTGGTTCATTTTAATTGCATCATTTATTAAAATCTTAATTACTTACAAAACGAAGAAAACTTTTTGTTGCACTGATTGTATTCAATAAAAAACTAGTCGTTGGGGGCCACCGTAATACTTACCCATCATGGATAAGTATATGAAAATAAAACATGTGAAACTATTTATACAATGCATTGCAATTCATAAACAAAATTTAAATATTGTTAATATACATAGTAATGCTATATTAAAGAACTGCTGATGTACCAATTTCGACAAATTATATAAAACGCCAAACTACTCAAGTAGTACCGAACTGCGTAAAAGAAACATCCTTATAACTCCAAAAATAATAATTACATAAACTAACAATTAACTACGTCGGATTAAGCGTCTCATTTCCAATTGAAATATACCTCTGAATTGAAATTTGAATGAAATACAGGGTCATGAAAAATCGAAGAATGTAGAAAACAAGATTACAAATATCTCGGCAATTAATAATCCAATTGACTTCGTTTATATGCAAAATGTGTGTTATTTTATTGCCTTTTACATCCATTCCTTAGAACAAAAAAATTCGAAAATTTTTATATACCTTTCATCAGAACGAATTTTTTGAGAGTCCGAAAAAAATAGTTCCGGATAATCTAGGTTGCTGATATTAAATAGGGTTCGTCCCATTCTTACATACTAACTACATACAAAATTTCAAGTCTCTATCTCAATTTGTTCGGGAGATAGAGCGTTTACAGACAGACAGACAGACGGACGGCAAAATTTTTTTTCTAAAAATATGTTTTTCGGAATCTCCACTATCTAAAACGTGTAAATCAGTCAAAAAAAATTCGATTTTCAAAACGATTGCTAGACTTACCCTATACTACGTATGATGGGTAAGTAAAAATATAAGAAATGGACTAGTCATCTATCTTTCTAAGACGTTTCTAAGTGAAAAAGGTTTAATTTTACATGCACGGAACGAAATTGCATCATTATAGTGTTTTATAAATTATAAGAATATAAAAAAATCATTGTACTATTAAATGTACTTAAAAGATAATAAATGCTTGGAGAAATAATAAAAAATTCTGTAAACCTCAAAAAAAAAAAAAAAAAAAAAAAAAAAAAAAAAAAAAAAACGTAGAGTTTTAACAATTAAAAAATAGATTAAATAGATTATTGAGCCCTGAGAAAGAATGCAGCCCGCGTTCGAAATGTTTACCTCAGACACTCACAGAAAACCTCCCCAATATTTAAGATATGAAATGCATGAAAGAAGTTAAGGCTAATTAATAAACACACAATTATATTTTATCTCTTATTTGCAAGACCATTTAACTTTCAGAAATTACGTGGCGCAGTACAACATAAATGAACAAAAAACAACTTTTAAAGCACCAAAATATTTTATTTTTGCTGCAAATTAATTTCGATAGCCATGGCGTATCATGATGAGTGCAAATTATGATATCATAATTTGCACTGATGACGGTAAACTCTGGCTACCGAAACTAATTTACACTAAAAAACTAGTTGGATGTGCCAATCCCAAAACTTTCTTATATCTCATAGGTACATTTTAATATTTCAAAATTTACTTACACTTGTTAATGAGTTAATAATATTAATTCAATACTAAACCATCTTTGATTTGCATTTTAAATTTCTGTTTCTGCCAAATAATCAGAATAAAAAAGAATTTTCGTATCTGAACGAGCCGATGAACTAAAAAACAATAATCTTTTTTTTTTTTTTTTTCAAATTCAGGAAGGATTTACTTGCCATACTCCAAAAAAAAAAAAAAAAGAAAAAAAAAATTAGTTCAGTTGTATTCATAACATCAAATACTTTTTAATGGTAAAATAATAAAAATGGCACAGACACCGCAATTATAGCGCCTCCTACCGGCGGATTTTTTTCAAATTCAGGGAGGGTCTGCTGATCATAGTCAAACACTTATACAAAAAAATTCATTCAATTCTATGCATAACTTCATACACTTTTCTGAGGTAAAATATTGAAAATGGCTCAAAAATTGCTATTGCAGCGTCCTCTTCCGCCGGATATTTTCAAATTCAGGGAGGACAAACTAGCCATAGCCAAACACTTACACAAAAAATTTGGTTCAATTCGATGCATAACTTCATACACTTTTAGTCGATACAATATTGAAAATGGTACAAAAATTGCTATTGCAGCGCCTTCTTCGGCGGATTTTTTTCAAATTCAGGGAGGACAAACTACCCTTAGCCAAACACTTAAGAAAAAAATTTGGTTCAATTCGATGCATAACTTCATGCACTTTTAATCGATACAATATTGAAAATGGCAAAGAAATTGCTATTGCAGCGCCCTCTTCCGGCGGATTTTTTTCAAATTCAGGGAGGACAAACTACCTTTAGCCAAACACTTACACAAAAAATTTGGTTCAATTCGATGCATAACTTCATACACTTTTAGTCGGTACAATATTGAAAATGGCACAAAAATTGCTATTGCAGCGCCTTCTTCCGGCGGATTTTTTTCAAATTCAGAGAGGACAAACTAGCCATAGCCAAACACTTACACAAAAAATTTGGTTCAATTCGATGCATAACTTTATACACTTTTAGTCGATACAATATTGAAAATGGCACAAAAATTGCTATTGCAGCGCCTTCTTCCGGCGGATTTTTTTCAAATTCAGGGAGGACAAACTCCCCTTAGCCAAACACTTACACAAAAAATTTGGTTCAATTCGATGCATAACTTCATACACTTTTAATCGATACACTATTGAAAATGGCAAAGAAATTGCTATTGCAGCGCCCTCTTCCGGCGGATTTTTTTCAAATTCAGGGAGGACAAACTACCTTTAGCCAAACACTTACACAAAAAATTTGGTTCAATTCGATGCATAACTTCATACACTTTTAGTCGGTATAATATTGAAAATGGCACAAAAATTGCTATTGCAGCGCCTTCTTTCGGCGGATTTTTTTCAAGTTCAGGGAGGACAAACTACCTTTAGCCAAACACTTACACAAAAAATTTGGTTCAATTCGATGCATAACTTCATACACTTTTAGTCGATACAATATTGAAAATGGCACAAAAAGTGCTATTGCAGCGCCTTCTTCCGGCGGATTTTTTTCAAATTCAGGGAGGACAAACTACCTTTAGCCAAACACTTACACAAAAACTTGGTTCAGTTCGATGCATAACTTCATACACTTTTAATTGATACAATATTGAAAATGGCACAAAAATTGCTATTGCAGCGCCCTCTTCCGACGAAATATTTCAAAATTGAAAAAGAACTTGCATACCACAGCCAAAAATATTTACAAAAAATTTGGTTCAATTTTATGCATATCTTTATACACTTTTTGATGGTAGAATGGCTACATACGGACACACAGAGACACACGGACAGACAGACATTTTGTAAAAATATGTTTTTGGAATCTGTGACTACTAAAACGTGTAAATCCTTAATATTCTCGAATACTCACTCTCATATTCACACTCGGAAATATCTTTCTTCTATTGAAGATAGAAGAAAGTAATAAAGCATTTTGATACTTGAAACGTTATTTTTATATATATTTTTTCCCTTTAACTTTATTATTTTTCACTTTATAACCTAATATTAAATTCTAAATTCCAATAATAAAAATACATAGCTTATGTTATCAAAAACAGAAAAAAAGTCACATTTTTTTTTATTTTGTTAGATAACAGCATCTAATTACTGTTATGATAGCTATTACACTAATTAAACACCTTATTAATAAGATTAAAATGATATAACATATCACATATGTCGAATCCTTTAGTTCACCTTATTTATACATAAAACCAAAATAAAATACTCAGATTACTTAAAGGTGTTTTTTATTAATAAAACCTAGTACTTTCGAGCATGTCATGCTCATCATCAGGGTTAAAACAACAAAAGAGTAAAATTCGAAGGCTGAGCTCTTTTATACGAAGTGGACTGATACAAACACAACATAAAAAAGGGGGAGAGAAGTCGGAATGTTCCAAATTCGATAGAAAGGGGGGTTCAAGTTATTTTGAGCATGTCGTTTTCACCTTATTAATGTTGGCAATTTTAAAAAGCGGAAAAACATGAAACACTTTTGAAACTTTTAATTTGACCATTCTTTATCATAAGACTAATTCATATACAGCGAATAAAATCTTTCTGTCACACTACCGTGATGGAACGACATGAACCTAATTTTGGATCAAAAAAGCCATTTTGGAACAACAGAGCTGCTCTCTTGGGATAGATATAACTAATTTGATGCAGCACAATTACCTCCCCCTCTCTTTCTTTTTGATGATTTTGTTTTTAAACGAAAAAAAAAAAAAAAAGAAAAAAAAGGCATTTGAAAAAAAAGAAAGAAAAAGAAAATAAGAAACAGCAAACCAATCTGCACAAAAAATGGTACATGCACAGATAAAGGAACAGGCAGCGAATAATTATTTTAGGGAGAACGGTAATTTACAGATTACATATTTAAAAGATTCCGCAAATCGTGCACAAAGTAGAAAAATCCTGAATAATAAAATATAAGTAATAGGGGAGTCTAATGATGCATGTCTGCCGGAAGTGAAGTGGTGCATAAGCGAAAAATAAATATCACTAGTGGTTGACTCGTAGGCTTAACATTGTGTTTTCCTGCATCCAGTTTTCCATATTTTCATAATTTTCATTGTAGGACAAACACAAATGACAAACACACAATGCTAAACCTACGAATCAGCCTCTAGCGGTATCAATTTTTGGCTTATGCACCACTTCACTTCCCGCAGATATCGATAATTAGATTCCCCTATTAGTACTACTCTTCCATAAAATGAAGGGTTTCTTCTTGTGCCCGATGACACAGTGTTTTGTGCGGTCGACTCTTGGAGTATTAACAGTAGATTAATCCTGACAAAGGAGACTCCCGTAAAATCCCGACATAATCAAAGTGATATAAAATGTATGCAAAACGTGAGGGATAATTAAGTAACACATGCTTATTCTGAAAATTCTTCCAACTTTAGTAATATTTACTTTCTAGCATTTTATTTATGCCCTTATTCTAATAATTTAAACAAGCTAATGTTATAAAAGTTTCTGCATTAAGAAAAAAACAGCATAAAATTACCTGTTATAATAGCTATTACACTAATTAAATGCTTGATTAATGTAGAGGATTATAATAATACAAAAAAAGAAGTAATGTACTTATTACCAAGATTTCTCTTCAGTTTCATAATTTTTCAAACTTAATTACATACACGCCGAATTAAACTTTTTATTGCAATGATTGCAGCACATAAAAAAATACATAGGAAGTGCTCGATTCATCCATCTTTTTGAGAGTATTTCCAACTATAAAAAGTTAAATTTTTTCCTACATGAAATAAAATTACCTCATTTAATTTTATCTGTGATAAGTGTGTAATAAATAATATTTGTGTTATTAAAAATGTTCGGTTTATTAACAAGAAAGAAAAATTTTTCATCACGTATAGACTATAAAATATTTTACTGCATATTCATATCAATGTAACGAAACTCTATGTTTTTAAAGAGCAGGGTTGTTAAAAAAGCATAATTTTTTTAAATTAAAATAAAAAAGCAGATTTTCTAAATCAAATGATTATTAAAGGAATCAATCTTATTAATCAAATGAACCGGATTATTTTTAATTAAAAAAATCGTATTTTTTTTATTAATATTATTTGTGTATATTGTAAATATTTATTTACTTTCTGTGTAATGGATTTTTTTCATGCAGTAGTTTACGCGATTTACGCAATTTTATGCATACCATGCTACATAATAAAATTTAGTTACGCTTAAAAACGCATGCCTTAACTACAACGCATTTAGTGACTATAATTTATGGTCATTCTGTATTATGTTCTTTATAGGAAAAAAAAAAAAAAAAAAAAAAAAAAAAAAAAAAAAAAACCACATCCCATCAAATAAGCTTTAACACGACTTATATTGCAAAATTACTTGACCTTACATTCAAGGATACACAACACATAATAAAGAGTCATAAAAAGAAAAATTTTAAAAAGACAGAGCAATCTTTTCACACAAATGTTGGATATTAAAATAAAAGCACACTAATACTTAAATAAAAAGCTGAAATACACTGGCATATATTCACAAAATAAGTAAATAAGTCACTTATGGCTACCACTTGTAGTGAAAACAGAACGTTTCATCAACTCATAACTAGAACGCAGACGATTATAAAGACATTGACAATAATATAAAGCATAAATCCAACCGAATAACAATGTTTAATCATTTTTTTACTATGGAAGCAAACTTTTTAATGCAAAACAGAGAAAATGTGCCATTTTTTACTGACTTGCCACTAAGCCACCATCAACGGCTTATTTTGAGCCGCTTTTTCCTGGTTCTATTCACATTTCCATTATTGAAAATTATTATATATGATGATAAAAAGTTTCTTAAATCCAACTGATCTTTTTAATCACTAGATTTTAAAACATTCACCTTTTATATAAACATTTTAATAAAAATTTTAATTTTACTTAAGAAAGGTGTTATAATAAAAATAAATGTTTATTATTTAATAAACAATTAATTAATATATTTTATATATTTTTTTAGTTATATTATGATTATGGAACTTATTTGACGGTTCCGAAACATGTCAATGTCATTTATTTTTATTATAACGCCTTTCTTAAGTAAAATTAAAATTTTTATTAAAATATTATATATGATGTTTCAACGTTGAAATTGAGATGTAAACAATTAACAAGAAACAATGAAGCAACATTTAGAAAAAGGAATTGATTAAAACTACAAAAAATGTTTTGTTGAGTACCTTTTCGTTATTTTAAGTGAATTTTTTAGTTAAAGTAAAAAATCGGTTTTGTTGTATAGGGAAAAAATATTGTTAACACTCTTATAAAATTTTAACAAAATTTCATCAATTTTATTTGAGTCTTACTAAAGTCTTGTATTTTCAATTAATTTTCAAGTCTTGTATTTTGTAACTGCAACAAAATTTTGTTGTTTTTGCAAAATTTAAATTGGTGTGCAGTAGCCACAACTCTTTCATGTAATTTTGTTTAATTGACTTATATAGCTATGAAGGATTAACATAATTTTTGGTAATAAAAACCTTTCAAATTGAGACGGATTAATGAAGTTATTATTGCGTTATTATGCATTTCAAATGTAAATTGTAGACAGAAAACTGAAAAAAAAAATCAACAATATTTTTTTTTTTTGTTTATTCAAACAAAATTTATCCGTTGACCTCAATACGGGTCTCTATCAAAACTGTATTAAAATCATTGTCTCTGATTCACCTGATCCGTGCAATAATCAATAAAGTTTGGCTCAACTAAAAAATGTTTTCAAAAATTGCATATATTTTTAAATTGACATTATTTTAGAATTAAAATTTATTTTCTTAAAGGATAGTATATTTAAAGGGTAAAAAATAAGATACAGTAAAACCCTTGAAAAAGAATCTGCCTATGTTGGAATCTTCTATTAAATAGAAAAAATGTGTTGATCCATGTAAAATAAATACAATAATACCTGAATAAAGAATAGACTATATTTACCACCTCCTATGAAAAGAACTTGTCTATAATTTTGTATAGGCATTTTCTTCTTACCTATGTGATTACATCTTATAATATTTTGCTGTATAGCCTTATTCAAAGTGTCCAATGTATAAAATATGGATTAAGGATATTAAATGATACGTGAAACATTAACACTTAAATAGTGATTCATACAAATATATAATGAACATGTATATATATCAGCCCATGGCGCTTCTTTAAAAATGGAGATTATAAACATGACAAAAGGGGAGCTCTAATAAGTATTTTTGGTCGGAACTCCTCAGTGAGAGTCATTTTTTAACGATATCAATATAAAAAATTATGCTTTGCAGAAATCCAGTTCAGCCACTCCGGGTTCGGGCTAAGATTTTAACTTTTCTACAGGCCAAGCCAACTTTTCTTTCAATGAGTCGTCTCGATATCTCTATCCATAGAGACCTCTAGTACCCTCCAGCATATTTTGAAAGCAGGATTAACGTAAAATCTATACTGCGATATTTTATGTCCAAAGGATAGATACTGTCTTAAATAGACTTTAATAGATAAAAATTGGATGATTTTTACATTGAATTCAAAATAAGTCACTATCCGTCGCTCAGAAGCATGGGTAAATGGTGCATGTCACGAATTTTGGATTTCTCATATCTTCGAGTTTTGCAGATATCGAGATGAATTTTTTTTCTGTTTAATTCTGAAATGGACAAAGAATAATTCTCTAATTCAAAATTTTACTTTACGTGGACTGTATAAAAATTTAGTTTTTTTCTATTTTCTCAAAAAGAAATACCTACTCCTCATGGAATTACAACTTATGTCATTGAATTTCGCACATTTTTTTAAATTAAATTTTGCAATCGGAAATTTCGTTTGCAATATTAAATGGAATAGCTTATTGTTTTTATCTTTATGAATTACCCTGTATGTAACATACAGTGGTGGCCAAAAGTGTGGACATTTTTTGAAAGTTTCATGTTTTTCAACTTTGTGTGCTGGTAGAATATATTAATTTTGACTTAAATACAAATGTTTATATATCAAATTGAAGGCAATTTAATGTAGAATTTAATAACAAAAACAGTATTACAATATCTGTATTACAAAAAAAGTTATGCAACTAATAGTAAGATCTATCTTAGATTTGCATTTTTTTAAAGTGATACTTACACAATCAATACTTCGTAGGATAACCCTTATTTTTTAAGACAGCTTCACAACGTCTTTTCATCGAGTAAACGAGTGTTTGCAATTCATGTTTCGTAATCACATGGTGCCAAGAATCAATTATAGATTCAATAAGTTGTCTTTTATTGGATGGACGTTTTTCTCGTACAAGAATTTTCAAACGTCGCCACAAATTTTCAATTGGATTGAGATCAGGGCTGTTTCCTGGCCATGGTAATATATCTATGCCTTTATTTTGAAACCATGCTTTGCATACTTTTGCTGTGTGGCATGGAGCTGAATCCTGCTGAAAAATAAATGGTGCTTTGTTGGGGAAGAGATCCCTGATGGAAGGTATCAATTTTGGTTCCAGGACAGTTTCTATTTATTTTTTGCCATTCAGGATGCCATCAATCACTTGAATTCGGCCTACACCATCTGCAAACATACATGCCCAAATCATGACACTTGTCGGGTTTTTTGTAGTTGCTTCAATGCAATCAGGATGAAGTGCTTCACCTACTCTACGTCTCACGTATTTTCTACCATCACTACCAAAGAGCGATATTTTAGTCTCATCGCTCCAGATTACTTGCCTCCATTGATTTTCTGACCATTTAATGTATTTTTTTGCCCACTTAACTCGTTTTTCGCGTTGCTTTTGATTTAAATATGGTTTTTTCCTTGGAATTCTAGCTTGAAGTCCAAATCCTGATAATCTTCTTCTTATCGTTCTTGAACTTACTGCAATACCTGCTGCATTCATTTCACATCTAATGGCGTCTGATGATTTTTTTCTATCTTGAAGGCATAGCCGTTTAATTTTTCTATCGGCAGTAGCATTTGTGCATTTTTTTCTGCCTGATTTGGCCTTATTTTCCACTGATTTCGTTTTTTCATAACGTAAACAGAACTTTCGTACACCAGAACAAGTCACTGAACCGCCAACTTGTCATGCAATTTCAGCATAAGAGAGGCCATTTTCTCTCAATATGACAATTCGGCTTCTTTTTGTAAGTGTCCAGTCAGTTCTTCTTGTTGGTGACATTGTTTAAAATTAGTTTAATTAAAAAAAAGCACTTAAACTATTCAAAAACAGCAATACTCTATTTAATTGCACTAGTATGCGTCATTCCATAAAATATTTCCACAATAATAACTCCTTTACTATCCAAATAACCTAAACTATAGTTACAGACATTTGATTGGTCCTCAGAACAGTGTTTGTGATTGGCCAGTACGCTTTTATTAGAAAAACCGTCATTATTCAAAACGATTTGTGTTTGTTTGTTCTACTTAAATGAGCATAACTTTTTTTGTAATACAGATATTGTAATACTGTTTTTGTTATTAAATTCTACATTAAATTGCCTTCAATTTGATATATAAACATTTGTATTTAAGTCAAAATTAATATATTCTACCAGCACACAAAGTTGAAAAACATGAAACTTTCAAAAAATGTCCACACTTTTGGCCACCACTGTATATATTTCTGTTAGAATCTATAACACAAAATTACCTTTTATTCCATAGAAAAAAAAATACTATAATATGTCTTTCTTGCTTACTCCACAAAATATTCAAACTTGGCGTAACTACCTTCAACAGAAAAAAAAGCTGCCAGCTTATTTTATGTTCTTCCTGTATTGCAATGAAAAATAGGAAGTGCATTTTTCCAGCTCTGGAGTTCTAAAGGCATTTAGAGAATTTGCATATTTTAGCTGATAATAAAAAATAGAAATAGAATTACGGTTATTACTTCTCACAATTTTAGTCATTCAGCTGGCATTTCTTTCTATAAATTCGAAAAAGAAAATATAATGTTTGAATTTTGAGGTATAACGATAACATTTTTCCTATGCGAATGAATTTCAAGATTTTAAAAAACCTATGTACTACTACTTTTATTATTTTAAGATTTTGCAAAATTTAAAATTTTATTTCAATCAATGATGTTTTAATCCGAATCTAAATTATCCCACATGGAATAAAATATATATCTAATTTTTCGAAAAAATTTAATAGAAAAATACTACAAAGAATTTTTTTAGTAATTTAAATGATTTTTTAATAACGTGATTATCACTATAATATGGGTATATTTTTTACAGCCTCATTGTGACAATGAAGATGAAGAAATTAATATGATGCAGTATTAAGCAGATAAAAACAACATTTTTAGCTCAAGAACTTTTGAATTCATAGTAGACTACTTTCGGTACCACCATTAGTGTAATGAGGGATGGAAATTTTCTGATGTATGAGCATATGATTATCACATGAAATCGCAGAGGTCAAAGTGCACCGAAGTGGCCTGAAAGAACACCGGATGAAATTTGCAAAGAGCTTGAAATGGAACATAAAGATACATTTAAAAAAACATTATTTTAAAAACTGAGGTGGAAAATTTGAAGGCCGTTCCATAGTTGGAAACACTATGTTAAATATAACATAAAACATGGGCGCATAGAGAATGCAAGATTTTACTGCCCTATACCTCGATGTTATTACAAGTCTGGTCTAGAAAAAAACAAGAAAGACAATACTGTAATGTACCAAAAACGTCCAGAAAAGTAGTAGCATACCTTAATAAGCAGAATCCCACTAAAAACTAGAAAAAAAAACCCAGCTCGTTAAAAACAAATTTTTAATGGAATTTACCAAGCACTTGCTATCAGCCGCTATATTCCAAGGCTACGTCTGACGGTATAGGCTCTTTACTCCACAAAATACTGGTCTACAACGCCAACGGTTAATAAGCAATCATTTTGTTTCCGACCAGGATCTGAGGAAAAGAAAAGACGGGGACTTAAATTAAAAAATAAATAAATAAATATTTAAATTCAACTGCGATATATCTGAAAAATCTGACACGGGTGTATGTCGCCAATTGTAGGCTTCAATGAGCAAATCAGACACTACAGATGTGAGCAGTAGAGCCCTTTGCTATTTGGGTCCCCAATAGGCAGACAAGAATATGCATTAGTGATTTGTAAATATGAAAGAGAAACGGATTAGAGGGATTGGTTTCTTAACCAATAGAATTAGAAGCAATAACAAGGAAAATCCAATACGAAAATTGTATACGGAATGGAAATGGTAATGTGGAATAATACCAGTAGAAAAAAAAAAAAAAAAAAAAAAAGTTCCGTCATACTTTCTACTGATGACGGTACGTTCATTGCTTCCGAAACTAGTTTGCTACAAGTTAAAAAGTTTTAGTGCTGTTTTATCTGCTCATAATATAATCATTATGTTCAAAGTTTCCTAAAAAGTAGTTTGCAGACTTCAAATTAAAATTTAAAAACTTAATTTGAAGTTTGTATTAGCAAGTTAACATGTTTCACATTCGAATTTGGAATATTTTTTTTGACTGTTTTACTTTCATTTTGGTTCGGTAAATTTGAAAAAAAAAATATATACTTTCGAAAATATAATTTTTTAAATAAAAGTTACATCATTTTTTTAAAATTTTTACTTTAAACATTTTTATTTTTTTTTAAATTAATATTTTTAAAGATGCAGAATTAAAATTTAACAGTGTGTATTCCTGTTTATTTAAATGTAAAAAAATAAAAATTCTACAAACAATATTTTGAGTTATAACAATTTTAACTTACTTCTCTTTTTTAATAAATTTAATATATATATATATATATATATATATATATTATATATATATATATATATATATATATATATATATATATATATATTACAAAAAATATGAAAAGTTTTATCATTGGATTTTGTTTACAAATAATACGGTTAATCATCACATAAAAATTCAAAATTTTAACTCAATAAATAAAAAATATTTTAAAATGTGTCCTGGACTTCCTTTAGTGCTTCATAAAGAAATGCAGTCTTAATTTAACACAATATTTCTTCTTATTTATTTTTTTCTCCTATTTCTAAATATATTTCTTGATATTCATGAATTTCTTTCTTTTTTCATATTTTACGACGTGACATATAGTGAGATAAAAAAAAATTGAAATAAAAGAGTCAGGATCATAAATGGATAGCAGATGTTATTAGCAATTAAATCAAATGACACATAAGGGAATAAATATATGCTTAAAAATACTCTGTTACAATATAATTATGGCACAAAAATTTAATTTATTAATTTTAAGTATGAAAATATTTTTAAACTGAAAATAATATATATTCTTTTATAGTAATGGAATTATATATCAATTTGTTATACAAGTGTTTTTTTATTAAAGTAAGGTAGATAGTTATAAATAAATAAATAATTTTTTATATGATATTGTGTTTATGTATTAATATTATGTGTTTTTGTAATTTACAATATTTTCAAAAGTGAATATATCAAAATATTTTCCATACAACGAATTTTTTGATGGATTTAGCATCTTCTTTAAATAAAGGTCCAACTATGAGATTACATAAGACAACCGTGTGCTATTTTGGTCTTTAATTCAGATTGACATCTTACAATATTAATGTGATAATTGCAGATAAGAAGTTTACCTTAAAAGAAAGTACTCCCAATTTTTTCTGCGAAATTTCTTTTATGTCCTTAGCCTTTAACCCCACCTAGACAAGATAACTGAAGGAGGTGCAAGATGGATTACTTTTAGAAGATTTATTTTGATGGTGGATATTAATCGCGCGGGAAAAATTGTCTCTACTGGCACATTAAGATGGAAGACTATCTATTTATAAGATATATCGATCATAAATGGTACTAGAGATTGAACGTATATTTTATGCTTAACAAATAGATTGTGGTAATAGAATATGTGCAAGTATTATACAAAAATTACCAATATTAAAAAAAAATTGTAATGAATGACGCAACAGAAAATGGCTATATTTGAATATCAAAGTGCTGTGTCTGTGCCGAAAGGAGGGTTTTCCTGGTCGCTCTAGGTTCAGTTACAGGCTTCTAGTCTAGTCTCAGCGTCTTCTCCCTCAAGGAGATGTTTCCTCGTTCTTCCGAAAATGCAGCCAGGGTATTTTCACGTACATTTCACAGGTCCCACCCCATAATGATTTTCAAAATTTAACTGCACCATTCGTTTGTGCTACGCTTCCGCTGGTTTGTGTCGCAAAAAGTTTCATTTATGCCACTTCCGTTCTCCCGTTGTAACGAGCATAATGGTGCGGAGCCAGTGAAACGGCAGCCCCGCCCCATCAACGAAATCAAATATCTATTGATGCATTCGTTTGTGCTACGTTTTTGCTGGTTTGTTCCGCAAAAAGTTTTGTTTGTGTCACTTCCGTTCTCTCGTTATAACGAATTTTTGTAGTTCAAGGTTACGTAAACAAAATCAATTATCAAAACCGTAAATAAAGACGCGGCACGAAACGAAATATGTATTTCTTTCGTTTCATGTGAATGTCGGTTTGTGCCGCAAAAAATTTCGTTTGTGCCACTTTCGTTTCCTTGATAACGTATTTTCCACATTTTCAACAGAGGGCGAGAATTTCAGTGGCCCCGTCCATCAATGAAATCAAAATATTATTACTGCATTCTTTTGTGCTGGTTTGTGCCGCAAAAAGTTTCGTTTGTGCCACTTTCGTTTTCCCGTTATAACGATTTGTTGTAGTTCGAGGTTATGTAAATAAAATCAGTTATGAAAACCGTAAATAAAAACACGTCACGAAATGAAATATATATATTTTTAGTTTCATGTAAATGTCGATTTGTTCCGCGAAATATTTTGTTTGTATCTCTTTTGTTCCCTTGATATAACGAATTTTCCACATTTTCAACAAAGGGCGACAATTTTAATGGCCCCGCCGCATCAACGAAATCAAAATTTTATTACTGCATTCGTTTGTACTGGTTTGTGCCACTTTCGTTTTCTTGTTATAACGAATTTTTGTAGTTCAAGGTTACGTAAAGAAAATCAATAATGAAAACCGTAAATAAAAAACGCGTCACGAAGTGAAATATGTATTTCTTTAGTTTCATATGAATGTCGGTTTGTGCCGCAAAATATTTCATTTGTGACACTTTCGTTCCCTCGATCCCGTCATTTTCTCTTCCAGTTGGTCTTCATAAATGTCTTTCTTTATCATAGGAATTGATCTTGAGGGCCCTTCGAAATGCAACTCATCTTCGGGGAAGCTCGTCATTACTTCGAAAGACCTCGGCGTCTCAACAGATGCTGCATTCCTGTTAGTCTTTGGGGTGACTCGGAGAAGTACCAAGTGAATGAATTACTTGCCTCTTTGAGTGTTGTGTGGTGAGGACTATCGCAGTCGGCTAATTCGTCTCTTTGTTTGGTATTTAGAGACGCATGACACGCGCTGAGCAGTGCACGGTTTGAGACCGGAGCTCTCTGTGAAGATCGATATAGACGCATGAGCCCGTATAATTAATCCGAGAGGATTTGACTAGATGAGTTCATGAAATCGGAGACAGATCGGACACACAAGAGCCCTAGAAGGTCTAAGACCGAGGAGAGGGACCACCGCTTTGCCCCTGCATGTAGAGAGGATAAACAAAATCTTTTATGAATAAAACAAGAAGCCAATATTCTTTCTTTTCATTTTACTAATGAGTAATTAATAAGTATGTTTCAAACGTATTTCGCACCTGCTTAAAAAAAGGTGATTATATGTGTAAATTGCATAGGAATAGAAATGGCAAGCGTTGCGATATCCCTATTTTGGAATGAAATGATTGTATGGTTATTTAATGTGCTTAATGTTTTTGTACTTTCATTAAAATGAATAACATATAATATATATATAAATATATTATAACAGACTATTTTATGTACAAAAAAAAAAAAAAAAAAAAAAAAATACAAAAAAGAAAAGTTTTACTAGATTGAATATTATAACGATATCAACGTTAATCCTCTATCTTCCCATACAGATATTTCATGAAATCACTTGGAAATCCCCCCCCCCCTTCTCTCTAAAATGATAATAATATATATGCGCAGCCTCATTATGTTTGCTTATAAATTTGATGCTAAATAAAATTTTATAAGCACAGTGAAAAAGTTAACTTACAAAGACAATATTTCTGATGAGAAATGAAATTATTTTTCTGTCAAACTAACCGTATATGAAATAATTTCTTTTATTTGTACCTGTAATTTAGAATAAAATTTTCTCTGATAATCTTCAATAAAAACATTTTAATTACAAATAAAAAGTTTTCTTAAAAAATGCATTTATCATATGATTTTCTGGAAATTTCTTTTAGAGTGTTTAGTCTTTAACAACAGCTAGACAGAGAAACTAAAATAGGTGCAAGATGAATTACTTTTGGGAAATTTCTTTTGATGATAGATATTAATCTCGCAGGAAAAATTGTCTTTACTGACATATTAAGATGGAAGACTATCCATTTATAAGATGTATGGATCATAAATAGAACGAGAGATTGCAGATTCCTGTTAGGTTTAACAAATATAATCTGTATTATCATCAATTATGCACAAATGATTTTACTAATGTCTTGCAAATTTACTTTAATGAATGATTTGTTTCAAAATTAAGTTTTTAAATGGTCAGGTTTTTATTTTTTAATATTACTTTTTATTTAAAATTAAGCAAAATATACTTATTTTTTACTATTAATCAGACTTATAATAGAAATTAGTGTTAAGAAATATTAAATTTGAAAGCACGTTCAACTATTTCAAATACGGCACTTGTGAACATGGGGCAAATGTGAACGTTGCCATTTTTCACGAGTTATTATATGTTTTTTCATTTCAAAAAAATTAGCAAAGAATGTCGCACCTGCAGACATATGATAAAAAAAAAAGTTTAAGCTCTTCGACATTTTGTTTGTCCTCAGGAGTAAAAAAACTTTGTTGATCTCAAAAGTAAAATTTCAGTTTCAACTTGCTAAGCGAATAACTTTATTTATTTATTCACTTTTTTTTAAATGTTTTAACATACACTACGAATAGTAATAAATATTTCTGATTAATTTTTTTTCTTCTAAAGTTGCGAAATGATAATGATTTGACATTTAAACTCTAGTGGGAATGTGGGGCATTTGTGAACAGTCTAGTTGGGGCAGATATGAACAGTTCATTAAACATTCAACACTCAAATTTTTCTATTTCATTTGTTTCAAATTTGCAGCATTAATTTACTTCTATTCCTAAGTTTACATATGCTTCACGTGTGTTCACAACTGCGCCACTGTTGCGGCACATGTGAAGAATTTTTTGAATTCATAAAACTATTAAAAAAAGTAAGAACTTTCAATAAAAGTTTTCTTTCTGTAAAAGTAATAAAAAAAAAAGTTACCATACGTAAAAAAAAGTTCTGTTCACTATATCGAGTAGTTTTTGTTTCAAGAAATGAACCTAACTATGAGAAAAAGCTATGTTTACGTGAATGTTTGTATGTGCTATGTTAACATGTTTATCCGAGTCTCCCCTATATCTATACATATAAAAGAAAGTCTGGATTTCGTATTAATCACAGCACAAAAAAATCTACCGAACCAAAAATCTTGAAAATTGGGGTAAAAATACTTCTTATAACACCGAGTGCCGCTAAGAAGGGATTTTTGAAAATTCCGACCCGAAGGGATGTAACTAAACGAACGAACTTTAAAAAAATTCCTTCAAAATCGGATTTTGTAGTTAATTTTGAACTGATAACATATTTTAGTGTATTTGTTGATGCTGAATCGAATGGTACTAAGGAAATTCTTTTAAATCCAGTAATTCGTGAGATATTTCACATTTTCCTAATTTGGCGATGTCTTCGGCGAAAAAACCTGAAATTTTCAATCCTTATCTATATATATAAAAGAAAGTCTGGATTTCGTATTAATCACAGCACAAAAAAAATCTACCGAACTAAAAATCTTGAAAATTGGGGTAAAAATACTTCTTATAACATCGTGTGCCGCTAAGAAGGGATTTTTGAAAATTCCGACTCGAAAGGATGTAACAAAATGAACGAACTTTGAAAAAATTCCTTAAAAATCGGATTTTATAGTTAATTTTGAACTGATAAAATATTTTAGTGGGTTTTTTTTATGCTAAATCGAATGGTACTAAGCAAATTCTTTTAAATCCAGTAATTCGTGAGATATTTCACATTTTCCTAATTTGGCGATTTCTTCGGCGCAAAAACCTGAAATTTTCAATCTATACATATAAAAGAAGGTCTGGATTTCGTATTAATCACAGCACAAAATAAAACCCCTGTCGGCTCGGCCTATAGGCGGAGGTAGATTTCGAAGAGTGCTCATCTCAATATATATATATATATATATATATATATATGATTAGAGATAAACCCAGTTTAATAACTTCATTTGGCCGTTTATAAAAAAATTTTAATTTCATTTTTCTCCAAAAACTGGTTTTATCAGAATCATCTTAAGAAAAATTCAGCTCAAATGCCCATTTTGACAACATATTTGGAAATAAATTCTGAATTTATTAAAAAACTGTACATTATACAGTTCCTAAATAAGAAAAAAGTGTCAGTTGAATGCATTTGACAAAAAAATTGAATTTAAAAATGAGTCATAAAATAACCGATTTGTTGTTTGAATGCATCCTTAATTTTTTTAATCATGATTGCTTCGGAAAATTTTGTGCGAAATATTCACTTTGACAGCATTAAAAAAAAACATATTCTATCTTTATCAAAAAACTGGGCAATGAGTCACAGAGTTCCTAAATAAGAGGATCTGTAAATTGGATGCGTTTGAGAGCGAAAATGGATTTTAAAACGAGTCATAAAAAACGCAATTTGCTATGTGAAAACTTCCTTAAATTTCCAAATCGCGAAAACTTCGGGAAATTCTGTTCAAAATACCCTTTTTGGTAGCCTTTTTCAAAATATATTCTGTCTTTATCAAAACATCGATCAATGCATCAGATTATATAGTTCATAAATAAGAGGATCTGTAAATTGGATGCGTTTGAGTAAAAAAATGGATATAAAAACGAGTCAGAGAAAAATGCTATTTCTTATTTGAATACATCCTTAAATTTTCAGTCCCGATGACTTTGGGAAATTCTGTTCAAAATATCCTTTTTGGTAGCCTTTTTTGAAATATTTTCTATCTTTATCAGAAAATTGACCAATGCGTCACTTTATACAGTTTCTAAATAAGAGGATCTACCATTTGGATGCGTTTAAAATCAAAAATGAATTTAAAAATGAGTCGAATATAGGCAGTTTGGATTAGAGGTTTTTTTCTCCAAGTCCTATTTTTGTTTAATTTATTTTTGCTATACGAATTGGTCCTATGAAAAACTTGTCAATATAAAAGTTGTAGATATTTTTAAGAAGATGTAAAATAAATTTAATGAGATTTGATATCTTAAAAATTGACGGAGTTATGGATTTTTCTCTTTTTTCACCGCCCTTTTTTCTTTTCGTTTTTAATTTTTTTCATCGGCAAATGTTGGTCCTATCAAAAACTTGTAAAGCAAAAGTTTTAGATAATTTTAAGAACATTTACAAAAAATTTAGATGGACTTGATATCTTGAAAATTGACGAAGTTATAAATTTTTTTCTCTCAAAACCCCCTGTTTTTTTCACCCCTTGAGCCCACTTATAAATTTATCAAAAATCTGTCATGCATAAACTTTTGGCCCATTTTTAAGAAGTTATATAAACTTTAAACCGATTCGATATCTACTTTAATTAAGAAGTTATGGCGTTTTTTAGGTTTTCACAAAAACGCCCCCTATTCCGACCCCCTTGGTCCGATTTTGCCCATTAACGAACTTAGACGAGATTTTAACCCCTTTGATTTTATGTACCAGTTTGGTGGAGATTGATGAAGAATTATAGAAGTTATCGTGTCCAATAAAAGTGAGATATATATATATACACTGGTGTCCAAAAGTTAAGCATAATTGGTAATTAAGTAAGTAACGAAAGAAATATAAATCGAAATGTGGTGAAACTCCAGGTGTGTAAACAAAATAGTACGCGTCATATATTTTCGCGAAGAGTTTTCCCCGAAATCGAACAGGGAACCGTGAACAAATTGAAAAAATCCCTGTCGGCTGGGCCTATAGGCGGAGGTAGATTTCGAAGAGTGCTCATTTCAACACAAAAAAAAAAAAAAAAAAAAAAAAAAAAAAAATATGATTAAAGATAAACCCAGTTTAATAACTTCATTTGGGCGTTTATGAAAAATTTTTAATTTCATTTTTCTGCAAAAACTGGTTTTATCAGAATCATCTTAAGAAAAATTCAGCTCAAATGCCCGTTTTGACAACATATTTTGAAATAGATTCTAAATTTATTAAAAAAATCGACCAAAACAGTACATTATACAGCTCCTAAATAACAAAAAACTGTCAGTTGAATGCATTTGAGAAAAAAATTGAATTTAAAAATGAGTCATAAAATAACCGATTTGTTGTTTGAATACATTCTTAATTCTTTGATCATGATTGTTTCGGAAAATTTTGTGCGAAATACTCACTTTGACAGCATTTAAAAAAATATATTCTATCTTTATCAAAAAAACTGGCCAATGCGTCACAGTACATAGTTCCTAAATAAGAGGATCTGTAAATTGGATGCGTTTGAGAGCGAAAATGGATTTTAAAACGAGTCATAAAAAACGCAATTTGCTATGCGAAAACTTCCTTAAATTTTCAAATCACAAAGACTTCGGGAAATTCTGTTCAAAATACTCTTTTTGGTAGCCTTTTTCAAAATATATTCTGTCTTTATCAAAAAACCGATCAATGCATCACATTATATAGTTCCTAAATAAGAGGATCTGTAAATTGGATGCATTTGAGAGCAAAAATGGATTTAAAAACGAGTCAGAAAAAACGCAATTTCTTATTTGAACACTTCCTTAAATTTTCACTCACGATGATTTCGGAAAATTCTGTTCAAAATACCCTTTTTGGTAGCCTTTTTTGAAATATATTCCGTCTTTATAAAAAAAAAAAAAAAAAAAACTGACCAATGCATCACATTATATAGTTCCTAAATAAGAGGATCTGTAAATTGGATGCGTTTGAGAACAAAAATGGATTTAAAAATGAGTCAGAAAAAAACGCAATTTCTTATTTGAATACTTCCTTCAATTTTCAGTCCCGATGACTTTCGGAAATTCTGTTCAAAATACACTTTTTGGTAGCCTTTTTTGAAATATATTCTGTCTTTATCAGAAAATTGACCAATGCGTCACTTTATACAGTTTCTAAATGAGATGATCTACCATTTGGATGCGTTTAGAATCAAAAATGAATTTAAAAATGAGTCAGAATATAAGCAGTTTGGATTTGAGGTTTTTTCTCCAACTCCTATTTTTGTTTAATTTCTTTTTGCTATACGAATTGATCCTATGAAAAACTTGTCAATATAAAAGCTGTAGATATTTTTGAGAAGATGTAAAATAAATTTAATCAGATTTGATATCTTAAAAATTGACGGAGTTATGGATTTTTCTCTTTTTTCAGCGCCCTTTTTCTTTTCGTTTTTAATTTTTTACGTTGGTAAAAATTGGTCCTATCAAAAACTTGTAAATACAAAAGTTTTAGATAATTGTAAGAACATTTACAAAAAATTTAGGTGGACTTGATATCTTGAAAATTGACGAAGTTATGAATTTTTTTCTCTCAAAATCCCTGTTTTTTTCGCCCCTTGAGCCCACTTCTAAATTTATCAAAAATCTGTCATGCATATACTTTTGGCCCATTTTTAAGAAGTAATATAAACTTTAAACCGATTCGATATCTACTTTAATTAAGAAGTTATGGCGTTTTTTCGGTTTTGACAAAAACGCCCCCTTTTCCGACCCCCTTGGTCCGATTTTGCCCATTAACGAACTTAGCCGAGATTTTATCCCCTTTGATTTTATGTACAAGTTTGGTGGAGATTGGTGAAAAATTATAGAAGTTATCGTGTCCATAAAAAAGTGAGATATATAGATATATAGATAGATAGATAAACTGGTGCGATTGCAATAGGTAGTATTTCTTACGAAATCTACCTAAAAGAACGAAGATCTTTTGGATAACCCTATCAAAACTAATATAGCAAAAGCGTTCAAACTGCACATTATGATTAAGTTGCTTATTGTAATGTACTGTGTTTATTTTTATAAGGATAGCATGTATACTCGTAGAGAAATTAAGGTTTTTATAAAAAAAGTCCTAAGTTTTTTGCTTATAATTTGCAGAGTTCTTAATACAAAATAATGTTATTTTCTGAAAATATGACAAACATCATTGTACACAATACCCTGTCATCAGAATTTAAAAATAATAAAAATTGTATGAAGAATGAGTAGGTTTAGTAGATAATTTTTCATTGCGCATGCGTCAACGATATCAAAATTTCATTTGCATATTGTGTTAGCTAAATGTATGGAGCAACTTCTGTAAAAGTTTCAAAAACATAGCTTGAAAATTCTGAAAATGGTCGTCTATAGAATCAACTCAAAATCCGTTATTCCTAAAAGGAAGGAAAAAAATCAGGGGGTTTATCCAAATATAGTTGCACGTGCAATATTATGTAGGCACTAAACAATAGAATATGGACACAGCCTCTCATCTTCTTGCTTCATTTAGGGAATAAAGGATTTTGATCTTTCTGTCAACGATAATTTTCAGAATTTTTAAGCTATGTTTTTGAGACTTTCACAAACGTTGCTCTATAAATTTAACTAACATAATATGCAAATGAAATTTTGATATCGTTGACGCATGCGCAATGAAAAATTATTTACTAAACCTACTCATTTTTCATACAATTTTTATTATTTTTAAATTCTGATGACAGGGTATTGTGTACAATGATGTTTGTCATATTTTCAGGAAAAAACATTATTTTATATTAAGAACTCTGCAAATTATAAGCAAAAGACTTAGGAGTGTTTTTATAAAAACCTTAATTTTTCTACGAGTATACATGCTAACCTTATAAAAATAAACACAGTACATTACAATAAGCCACTTAATCATAATGTGCAGTTTGAACGCTTTTGCTACATTAGTTTTGACAGGGCTATCCAAAAGATCTTCTTTCTTTTTCAATTTGTTGACGGTCCCCTGTTCGATTTCGGGGAAACTCTTCGCGAAAATATATGTCACGTAATATTGTGTTTACACACCTAGAGTTTCACCACATTTCGATTTATATTTCTTTCATTACTTATTTAATTACCAATTATGCTTAACTTTTGGACACCAGTATATATATATATATATATATATATATATATATATATATAAACTGGTGCGATTGCAATAGGTAGTATTTCATACGAAATTTACCTAAAAATCTACCGAACGAAAAATCTTGAAAATTGGGGTAAAAGTACTTTTTATAACATCGAGTGCCGCTAAGAAGGGGTTTTCGAAAATTCCATTCCAAAGGGATGTAACAAAACGAACGAACTAAAAAAAAATTCCTTCAAAATCGGATTTTGTAGTTAATTTTCAACTAATAATTTTTTTTAGTTTATTTTTTCATGCTGAATCGAATGGTACTAAGCAAATTCTTTAAAATCCAGTAGTTCGTGAGATATTTCATATTTTCCTAACTTGACGATGTTTTTGGCGCAAAAACCTGAAATTTTCAATCCTTATCTATATACATAAAAGAAAGGTCTGGATTTCGTATTAATCACAGCACAAAAAAATCTACCGAACCAAAAATCTTGAAAATTGGGGTAAAAATGCTTTTTATAACACCGAGTGCCGCTAAGAAGGGATTTTCGAAAATTCCACCCCGAAGGGATGTAACAAAACGAACGAACTAAAAAAAAATTCTTTTAAAATCGGATTTTGTAGTTAATTTTCAACTAATAACTTATTTTAGTTTATTTTTTTCATGCTGAATCGAATGGTACTAAGCAAATTCTTTAAAATCCAGTAAGTTCGTGAGATATATCATATTTTCCTAATTTGGCGATGTCTTCGGCGCAAAAACCTGAAATTTTCAATCCTTATCTATATATATAAAAGAAAGTCTGGATTTCGTATTAATCACAGCACAAAAAAATCTACTGAATCAAAAATCTTGAAAATTGGGGTAAAAATACTTCTTATAACATCGAGTGCCGCTAAGAAGGTATCTTCGAAAATTCCACCCCGAAGGGATGTAACAAAACGAACGAACTTTATAAAAATTCCTTAAAAATCGGATTTTGTAGTTAATTTTCAACTGATAACTTATTTTAGTTTATTTTTTCATGCTGAATCGAATGTACTAAGCAAATTCTTTTAAATCCAGTAATTCGTGAGATGTTTCACATTTTCCTAATTTGGCGATGTCTTCGGCGCAAAAACCTGAAATTTTCAATCTATACATATAAAAGAAAGTCTGGATTTCGAATTAATCAACGCACAAAAAATTAATGATATAAAAGTTTAGTTTGATTCAAAGTTTCTTTAGAAAAACTGACCAGCGTATATATACATACCTGGCTGCTAGTATATATACATACCTGGTATCCCAAAAATGACTGATGGATTTTAAAATTCCTTAACTTTGAAATGGTGACAACTATTTAAAAATTTTTTGCAGAAGGATTATGTAAAATGTCAAGAGTTTTTTTACCGTAACTTTTGATTTAAATTCGAATAAAAAAAAAGATGGCGCTGACGGCAATTGAAGCCCGGGTCGACACCGAAACTGATCTCACTCAGCACTGATCACCTATCCTTCAATCGCCGTCAGCGCCATCTATTGTTTGAAATTCGAACTAAAATAAAAAATTACGGTAAAAAAAACTCCTGACATTATACATAACCCTCCTGCAAATTTTTTTAAAAATAGCTGTCACCGTTTGCAAGTTATTGAATTTTAAAATCCATTTGTCATTTTTGGGCCATCCAGTATATGTAGAAATATAAGTTCTTAAAATCACAACTAAACTGAGAGACATAAAATCGATTCTGACACCATTAGAATTTTAGAAAATCTATTATTATTAAATATTTACAAAAAAGAAGATTATTTTCATAATTCTATTAGGTAGCTTTCATTACAAAAAGTAAAAAGCTACCTATTGCAGTCGTCCGGAGGAAAACACTTCCGGAAAATTTTGGTATATTTTCACCGATCATGACCCCCAGACCCCAAAACCACCCTCCGTTCAAATGTTGACATATATATATATATATATATATATATATATATAACCATATATATATATATATATATCTGATTTTTGTTATGCGATAACTAACGTATTTATGAACCGATTTGAATGAAACTTGGTATGTACATAGTACATACAAATATCTCGACCGAGTTCGTTGGCCAGCATCATCCGCCATCTTGTTTCAAAATGGCGGCCATTTAAAATTTTTAAAAAAATTCAAAATTTAAAATTAAATGCAAAAAAATTAAAAGTTGAAAAATATTTTTATTTTATGTGTTAGATCTTAAATCACCAATTCCAGAACACTTTTTACTTTGTCTATATCTTAAAAAATGATTGAGTTAAAGCACTTTGAATTTTTCGTATGAATGACATTTTAAACGATCTGATTTTTCTCATGCTTTAAATAACGTATTTATGAACCGATTTGAATGAAATTTGTTATGTAGATAGTACATACAAATATTTCGACCGATTTCGTTGGCCAGTATCATCCGCTATCTTGTTTCCAAATAACGGGCATTTAAAAAAAATTTTAAATTTTAAACTTTAAATTAAATGCGAAAAAATTAAAAGTTGAAAAATATTTTTATTTTATGTGTTAGATATTAAAACACCAATTCTAGAACACTTTCTACTTTGTCTATATCTTAAAAAATGATTGAGTTATAGCACTTTGAATTTTTCTTATGGCTGACCTTTGAAAAGATCTGATTTTTGTCACGTGATAAAAATCGTATTTATAAATCGATTTGGATGTAACTTGGTGTGTACATAGTAGATAATAAAGCCTGGACCGAGTTCGTTAACCAGTTCCATACGCCATCTTGTTTCAAAATGGCGGCCATTTAATTTTTTTTAAATTTAAAATTAGGTACAAAGAAGTGAGAAATTGAAAAAGATTTTTCTTGTATGCATTTGACCTTGATACAAAGATTCGAAAGCATTTTTTTTCGTCTGTATCTTAAAAAATGTCTGAGTTATAGTACTTTTAATTTCTAGCGTTGCTCACATTTTGAAATGATCTGGTTTTCGGCACGTGATAACACGCATATTTATACACCGATTTGGATGAAACTTGGTGCATAGATAAGACATACTGATTCCTTGACCGAGTTCGTTGGCCAGTTCCAACCGCCGTCTTGTTTCTAAATGGCGGAATATTAATTTTTTTAATCTAAATTTTAAAAGTTGGTGCAAAAAAGTAAGAAATTGAAAAAGATTTTTCTTTTGTGTTCCGACCTTGATACAAAGAATCCAGAGCATTTTTTGTTTCATCTATATCTTGAAAATGGCTGAGTTTTAGCACTTTCAATTTCCAGTGAGATTGACATTTCGAAACAGTCTGAAATTTGTCACGCGTTAATACGCATATTTATTAACTGATTTCGATATAACTCCGTGTGTTCATGGTACATACCAATGTCTTGACCGAGTTCACGGGGCAATTTTATCCGCCATCTTGTTTCAAAATGGCGGCCATTTAAATTTGTCAAAAATCTTTTAAATGTATAATGATGTATAACAAAAAATTAGAAAATGAAAAAAAGGTTATTTCTAAAGTATTTATCTTAATAATGAATTCCGGAGTATTTTTTGCTTTGTCTTTACCTTGAAAATCGCCTGGGATACAGCAGTTTGAATTTCTAATGTGGGTGACATTTTTTTTTATAAGTCAATTTGCCTGCGACAGCACTCGTATATATTAATCGATTTCGCTGTGAGTGTGCATGTTCACATGAATTAAGATTTCGATCAAGCTCATTGGGTTTTTTTATCCATCATGCTGCTTTAAAATGGATATCGTGGAATTTGGCAACCCTATAAATCGCTTTAAATAAAACCAGGTTGAATAAAAGATGACTAATTTCTAAAAATTCCTATTAATATTCAGTATTGACAAAAACTAGTATTCAATCTTATATAATCGCGTTCCACTATTTTGAGCTTCGAATATTTGATTCATATAGCTTAATTTAAAATAAATAAATAAGTATATGAAAGCTACCTCTTCCTCCCGGCATTGCCGGAAGGACTTTTTACAATAAATTACAGACATTTCAAACATCGTAGTTCAACATTCCATTATATCCGAATTCGTCATCCCGCCGTTCTCTCCAAAAAGACAACCATCGTTCTACTCCCACTGTTCTCACTTCAGTTCTTAAGTGTCAGCCCTTTGTCACGGCTTTCATCTAGTTGCGGGGGACATTTAGCTGCCGTGCTGTAAGACCTTGTCTTTTTCATCGTAGTTTGGAAATAGGTCATAAAGCTGTCGTGCTGTAGGTGTGAGAAGATGGCACCCACATATATATGTATATGCACTCTCTTCCAAAAGTTAAGAACGAAGATGTAAAATGCAAAAAAATCAACAAATGCTGCTTTGATTGACACAAAATTTGGCAGGAAAGTAGCATATATATTTATGCATAAAGCAAAATCAATAATTATATACAGAAATGAAAACAATATTAAACTTTTATAAGTTGTCAGATAATGACATACTGGAGACTTAAGCAGAATTATGTATAAAGTGAAAATAAACAGCATAAAATGAAAAAAAATAGACATTAATAGGGTATGTGATCCTCCCCTCATCTGTATACAAAGTTTACACCTTGTAACCATGCTTTCAATTATATGTTCAACCACCGCAGAACTAAGCAATCGCCATTCTTCTTGTAGAGTAGTTTCCAGCTCAATAAGAGTGGCTGGAGGTGGGAAACGTTAACTTACAGCACGGCCGAGAGCATCCCAAAGATTTTCAATGCGATTAAGGTCGGGCGAATGTGCTGTTCACACCATATGCGCAATCCCTTCACTCTCCAAGTAGTCATCGATGATGCCAGCTCTATGGGGACGTGTGTTATCTTCCATTAAAACAAAAGTAGGGCCAACTGCTGCAGCTTACAATCTCACAATGGGTTCTAGGACCTCATCTCGATACCGGATAGCCATGTCACAAAATCCAGTTTAAAGATGTACAGGCCGGTGCGGTATTATAATGAAATCCCTGCCCACACCATAATGCTTCCGCCTTGGAATGCGTGATGTTCGGTGGTGTTTTGGGGCTGATTGCGTGTTCTTTTTTCACGCCATATCCTTATATGCTTGTCACCTGGCTGCAGCAAATCTTGACACATCAGTAAACATGGCATTGCCCCAGTCAGACATAGTCCAATTGACATGTTCCCGGCACCACTGTAATCGTGCCTCTCTTGATTGGACGGATAGAAGAACACAAACTCGAGGTATCCGGGTTTACAGTCTACTTATATGTAATCTTTGGAGTGCAGAAGCTGCATATATCGCCTTACTAATGGACGCTGTAATCATAGATGACACACGTGGGGAGGTCGCTTTGCGATTCCGCTTGGCTACAATAGCAATATATCGATCTTCCGCAGGGGTTGTAACTCTTGGGTGATCAACTACGGGCCTTCGGAGAACTATCAGTGTGGTTTGGAATTGTTTCCATAAACGTGAAATTATAGAATGATGAACGCAAAAGAAAAGAGCAACATCTATGATCGACTGTCCTGCTTCAATGCTCCCCACTCCACACCAGCGCTCAGAATCTTCCATTCGTCTTGTGGAAGTCACAGAAACACGTATGTCTTCAAAACAAATTGTACGAAAGTTTTAAACACTTTCTATCAGCAATTAGATTCAACTTCTGTAACCCTTCATAAAGCTGGCTTCTTATAAGACTGCCCTTTTTGTATATTTCTTGACGTTTAAACGCGATTAGCTATTACCTAACATATTTGCAAACTTCCATCCACCTCTGCAGCGATTTGCATCCTCTTCAATTCCGATTGGCTTCAGAAAATTAGCATTTTCCTCTCCGTATTTAACCTTTGGAAGTGAATGTATATTCAAAAGTGGAAACCTGAACCTTTTAAGTGTACCTTTTTAGGTACTTTGTAATTATATAAACTACCCGACCGAATGGTTTGAAATGGATGTGTGGGGGAGACTAGGGAGAGTGGAATCACTTTTTACAAAATGACTTTTTTTTTTAAATTTTGAATTTAGAATAAAGTTGTATATTTAACTTTATTCATTTACAGTTAATTATCACATATTGTCAGTTATAAAAAGAAAATTGCTACATAAATGTATTAGATCAGAAACTTGAAAATGATTGATTTTTATCTTGAGAAAATAATGGGTCAAGGCTACCCCCACATATTGGAGAGTTGACCCACTATAAGGAAGGCTTGACCCGCCATATGAGAGACTTGACCCACTTTGTTTTATATTGAAATATTTGTTATGAAAAATAAAATCATTAAAAAAAAACTAATTTTATGCTACATGTTTTACTTATTATAAAAATGTATTTTTCAGTATATGATGCTTAATGAAACTTGTTTACACGGAATGACAAGTGATTAGAGAAATATTTCATTTAAACAGGATAGGAAGTATAAGTGTACAACAGGGAAAATGAAATTTTAACATTTAAGACAATATTGGCAGGTTCCGTTTTTATAGGGCTCGATATATTAAAGCTCCTGTCTCTTTCTGCAAATACACTCACGAGCCAATGCTAATCCTACGGGGAAGGATTTTTCTATTATATCGTTTGCATTTAGACATTTTTATTTTATTTTATTTATTTTGGAAAAAATTTAAAAATGTCGAAGTGCAAACGAGATATGAGAAAATTCCTGCCCATAGCATTAGCTCGTAAGTGTTTTCGCCGGCAGGGATAGGAGTCTTAATATGTCCGGGATTAAAAACCACTATCCCACTTTTTATAATTTTGCCGCCTTGTGCTACTATTTTGGCACTCAATCTAGCAATATTAGTTGTCCCATCGTTTGACTTCCTCTCACTGTGTTCATCTTGATAAAATTTATCTTCGGGACTTCCTAAAGTTTTTTGATCAATACTATGTTCTTTTGCAGCCTCATAAACTTTTAAGATTAGACAAG
Source organism: Maratus speculifer (assembly GCA_964019185.1). NCBI lineage: Eukaryota > Metazoa > Arthropoda > Arachnida > Araneae > Salticidae > Maratus > Maratus speculifer. The sequence goes on from OZ025295.1 coordinate 62,731,627, forward strand.
GCTCCGTGAAATGTTCTGAGAAATATGCGTGCTTTATGATTCGTTTCCTCAGAAACTATCCGACCGATTTTGTTGAAACTTGGAACCACTAGATTTCAATCATTTTCACTGAATTATGCTCACGACTTATCGCAGACAGTTTTTTTCATCCACTTAATTTTTCTACGAATTTTAGTGCAATGACAATTTTTCAGAACTTTATTTTTATGAAACTAATTTTTTTAACTGATCTTAACTGGTCTGTAACATGTGATCTTATATTTATACTCTACCATAAAAAAAATGCGGAAATGCTTGCGTATTTTTGGAGTTAATGATGTTTTTAACTCAAAAGTACAATATTTTGAACAGCTGAAAAACTTAGACACTTCAAACTTGCGTGAGATTTTTTTAAAAATGAAACTATTATTTTAAACTGTTTGCAACATATGATCTTATATTTATACTCTACCACCAAAAAAGAATTTGCGGAAGTCGTTCGAGTACTTTAGGATTTAATGGTGTTTTTAACTGAAAAGTACAATTTTTTGAAGAGCTAAAAAACTTAGACACTTCAAATTTGCGCGAAGCTCCTGAACAGTTTTATCAAACACACGAATTAAAGTATTTATAAACACTTGGATAAATTTTAGCTCCATATAATAAATTAGTATAAATTACTAGGATAAAATTAATGTGTGAAAACGTAGCGTTTTAGTCGAGTCTTTAGAAGTTTAAGTCTTTTATCACTTATAGTCCTTTCTAGTCTATTCCATTGATTCGTTTAACATATTGTAGTGGTGTTATTTAAAAGAAAAAAAGTTCCTATCGTCTTTTCCACTAATACTTTTTAATTTTTTTTCTTGCTCAGGATACTATAGCATTTTTCATATCTCTCTTTATTTTGTTTTAAGCAGTTTCTTTTCATTCACTCGATTTTACCGTAGCTCTACAGAATAAATTTACATTCTTTTCTGTATATAACCCTTTCATTATGTACATAGTACAATAAAAATTAGACATTTATTTAAATGAGCTTTGACCATCTGTTCATTTTGAGAACATCTGATTTTGAGCTTTTTCTATCGACAATAATTTTCAGAATTTTCAAACTACGTGTCAGAGACCTACAGAAACATTGCTAAAAATTATCGTTGATGGAATAAGCTTAAAACTCATTGTTCCCAAATGGAAGCAAAAGGTGAGGGGCTGTCTCCATATATCCATTGATTAGTTTTATTACAGCATACATAATATTCCACGTAATATTGCCATATTTGGATACAGATCGTCATCTTTTTACTTCTTTTTGAAATTATTCTATCGACGATGATTTTCAGAATTTTCAAGCTATGTTTTTGAAGCTTTCACTAAAGTTGTTCTTGGCATTTAGCTAACATTTTATTAACATTATATTGTGATTGCATTCAGGCATACACAGTGAAACATTATTTACAAAACTCGTTCATTTTTCAAACTATTATTATTTTTATTATTACAGGGCATTGTGTATAATGTTGTTTGTCATATTTTCTGAAAAGTGTAATTGTTTATATTAAGAACTCTGCAAATTAGAAGGAAAAAAATTGGCAAAATTTAAGGCTGTTTTTATGAAAACATTAATTTATTTACAACTATACATGCTATCTTCATAAAAATGAACACAGTTTATTAAAAAAGCTACTTAATCATAATCTACTGTGTGAACGCTTTTGCAACATTGGTTTTGCCAGAGTTATTCAAAAGATATTCATTCTTTTTCAATTTGTTGACGGTTGCCAATGGAAAAAATTCTGAGAAAACATTTGACCTGTACTACTCTGTTTCTACTCTCAAAGTTTCAGGATAATTCCTCATGCATTTTTTTAGATATTTATTAAAACGTCTAAAATTGCAAGTGACCGGTCACCTTTGGCCATATAGTGTATGCACCTTAAAATTTGCTGTAGTATCAGAAAACATATTTTTTTTTAGAATAATAAGCAATTTTCTTTTTGTCTTAAACGAAATAAAACTAAAAATATCTTACCAAAGAACTTTGTAAATTCTAAATAATATATTTTTATTATTTAAAAAAATTTTTTCATTTAGACCTAAAATGTTAGATATTTCTAAAGAAGCAAGTTAATTACGCAATTTTAGAAAGTTTCAACTATTTACCTAAAATAGAAACTTAGAGAAGTGTACCAAAGCTTAAAAAATATATATTCCTGTAGAACAGTGCCTAAAATATATTATTTTAAAACCTTCTAGCACCATAATTTTTTACCTCTATTTTTTTTTTAAACCGATTGTTAAAAATAAAAAAAATTCTACCATTTTATGCTTCATGTGCCCTTAAACCACATCATAATTGAAAAAAAAATGATTAATGATTCAGAACATATCAGAAATTTAACTAGATTTTTTTTTTCGAAGATATACGATATTTTAAAAACAAAATGTATAAAATAGTTCTGAAATAAAGCAAAATTGTATTTAAAATTCATGTAATTGTTTCGCTAGTTATATTGGCTGAAATAATAAATTCCAAAAATATTTAAAAAGCTTTGGAAAATGCACAAAAATAGTAGAGAAAATTTATCTCCCTATACTAAGAAAAAAATTCATCGCAGAAATTTCAAACTAAGCGTCAAAACTATCTAATACCTTCAAACTGTCCAAAAAATACGAAATATGTGTGCAGAAAATATCTGTGAGTATTTTTTTTAGAGAACTCTAGTACTATAACTGCCACTTCTGCCTCTTAGAATGTGCTTCTTTTCTGCTAATATATTTTCACGAATTCGTTCACGGTCATCTAATAAAACTTACCATGTGCATGAGTATAGCTTCATAGTGTTTTTTGAGATATGCTTCAATTTCTAGGGAAAAAAAAATACAATCCTATTATTTATTCCTTAAAAAAGAAATGTAAATCTTTTTAGAATTGTGGGATAAAGGATTTTATAATTCTATCAGAAAAATTTATATTAGAGCCGGAAAAACAAACCTAAAACCTATACATTTAATGATTCAAATATAACATAATTTTTTACTGTAAAAAAAAGGAGACTTTTAAAATAAAAACAAGCGTTTGCATTTCATTTTTTCACTAAAATTAGTAACAGACCATATTCATGGCTGAAATTACAGAATTAGTTAAAACTCGATTCGTATATTAACAACGTAGTCGTTTTGCAAATCCGATTTTAATGACTGACTATTAAATTTATTATTGTGTTTTCCTGCATCCGACGTAATGAAAACATGGAGGACTGGATGCAGGAAAATACAATAATAAACCTACAAGTCAATCGATAAATTCGGGTTTTTAGGTGTTCTCCATCAAAATATGTTTTTGCAGACCGATTGTATTTTAATATGCTAATCGAATCTTAACAAATTCTGAAATTTCAATCGTGAACTCAATGAAGTGATTATCTGCGTTGCCGCCTTCTGGTCTATAAGTATTAAATATTGTTATACGCTTGAAGCTTACAAAGTTAGAAAAAAGGAAAATATGAAAAATTGTTATTTACAGAACAGTTGTTTCTTTTGATGTTCATTTTACTTTGCCCGTTTTTCTGTAAAGTGCTCCATCTTTTGTCAATAGTTGCACTTTCAATAAACTTAACTCCAAAGTTTACACAAATTTTCGTTGTTACATGATACACAAGTCTTTATTCACACAGTTTTTAAGTTTATTCACATTATTAGTGCCTAATTCTTCAATTTTTCTTTAAAAAAATTTATACAAAATGCGTTTCAAACTTTGGATTTAAAAAAAATCAGAACATTTTGAATCGCTTTTGAGAAGAGGGTATACCTAAAAAATAAAATGTTGCTTTAGGTAATATTATTTTAAAATTATCCCGAAAACATGATGTGCTTGAAAATATGGAATTGTGTACCATACATACACTGTTATAACTACAGGTGACACATTGCACCTTGTAGGGGTGAAAGGCTTGTCTCACTGGTGACACCTCTACGGGAGCCAGAATAGCATCCCTAATTAGAGTGAAAAGATAGCACCCCTAATCCAGAGTGTCCAATAATAAAAAGAAGTTACAAACCGACTTTTGGCCCCCGAAGGATTCGAAACCACAAAGTCTGATTACAAGCTCAACTCTCTAACCGTTCGTCTATCGAGCTCACCTTCAAAGTATCCCTAAAATGTTCTAATGTCCTGAAATTCAAATGTTGCTTTATATAAAAAAATGTGCTTGAAAATATGAAATTGTGTATCATACATACACTGTTAAAACTACAGGTGACACATTGCACCTCTTAAGGGGTGAAAGGCTTGTCTCACTGGTGACACTCCTACGGGAACCAGAATAGCATCCCTAATTAGAGTGAAAATATAGCACCCCTAATAAAGAGTGTCCAATAATAAAAAGAAATTATAAACCGACTTTTGGCCCGTGAAGGATTCGAAACCACAAAGTCTGATTACAAGCTCAACGCTCTAACCGTTCGTCTATCGAGCTCACCTTCAAAGTCTCCCTGAAATGTTCAAATGTCCTGAAATTCAAATGTTGCTTTATATAAAAAAAAAATCGCCAAAAGTTAGCCATCCGAAATTCTAAACGAAATTGGGATAGCGCATGCGATGTAATAGTCTTCGTAGGGAGAAATTGCTGTTTTGATCCACCAGTGATGGTGAATTGAAGGGGAAGGACATACGTCACAGAGCATGTGCAAGTGACTAAGAGCTAAAATCTTCCAACGGTATGCATTGCGCAGCACCTTAATTAGCGTGAATCACCTAGTGAAGGATCAAACGGCACCCCAAATACATTTTCAAGCCCTCGGGTGTCAAATGGCCTACCAATACCTTTTCACCCCTGGGCGAATAATGCAACTGATTTGTCATTTTTATTTTTAACAGTGTACGAAGTTTTAAAAATGAATAAGAAAATAGCAATTTTGATAACAGCTTTAACTTGACACAAACTTAATAAGTAACTTAAATTTATAGTACTTACTAATATTTCACAAAATGTGGTCCCTGAAAGATTTCCAGAATGATTAAAAATATCTCACATGCAAAAATATTCTTGAAATTCGCCATTCTTTATATATAATTTGATATTGCATTAATTTCTGAATCATAAGATTAGTTAGCAAAAATTTATGATAGTAATTAATGCAAAGAAAAGAAATATTTATAAAGTTCAATTTATGCATACTTTTTATATCGTTTACAATTAACAACTTCAAAAATAATCTTTTTTTAAAGTAATAATGGTGTACTAATTAAAACAAAATTTATAAAGGTTTTGAACGATAACAGTAAAATCTCTTTTAACCTCTCTTTTAATCAACGGTATATAGTAATATACAGCTATTTTGAAGTATGAATGTTATAATTAATGTTAGAAATTTATTTATGCTTTTAAGATCGCTGGAAATAGTTATGAACATTTTTTTAAATTTCAGTTATGGATTTATATTAACAAACTAAAAAAGATTGAACAGCGAAATAAAAATAAAAATTTATTTTTTGCCCATAAAGTTTGATGGTACATGGGGGCTCAATAAATACATTTTTTGACTATTTTTTTTATTTTAATTTTTGCATTTCAAAAATATTCAAAAACAATAAATAAATATATATTTAATAATTTTCTATTACTAACGGACTCTACCGAAATGGTTCATTTTCGTACATTTCGTGCGTTTAAGCTGCAATCCATTTTTATATAACATGTAGCTCGCTAACAATTTTTTTTAAAAAAAGGATATAAGGGGGAAAAAAAATTCTATTTGTTTTAGTTCTGCTCCTGTCAAATTCCATTCACACCTTAAAAAAAAAAAAAAAAAAAAAAAAAAAAAAAAAAAAAAATATATATATATATATATATATATATATATATATATATATATATATATATATATATATTTATATACGTGAAGAAAAAAAGCAAAGATGTGTTTCCTATACGATACATCAGATCTGAAAAGGATAATACGTGTAAATATTTGCTTATGTAATCCATTTTGCTACTTACTTATTAACGCCACCGCAGCAGAAGTTGCGATAATCTATACTAATATTATAAAGAGGAAAGATTTGATTGTTTGTTTGTTTGAGTTGAATAGGCTCCGAAACTACTTGACGGATTTGGAAAATTCTTTCACCGTTGGAAAGCTACACTATATCCGGTAAACATAGGCTAATTTTTAATTGATTTATTCAAATATTTTCCTTAATAATTCAAAATTTCATTATTTTTCATACATAATCAATTAAAATTTTTCCGATAAAAAATAACCATTTTTCTTTCCCGTTGCCAATAAAATCAAAAGCTTTAATAATAATTTCTCCTCGGCAATTTTCAGTTGAACACTATCCACGTGAAAAATTAAAATAAAAAGAATTCAAAGGAAAATCAATATGATGTCATACTTGGGAGGAAAAAGTATTTTATTATATAAGACGCACGAATATCACTTACGTTAATAGATGTTCTCTGCGAAAAATGGCGACATAATTAGAAGTAAAGTGAACGAGAAAGAATTCAATTATTAATAAAATATTTGATTTGGAAAAATATGACGTCATACTTTAAATGACATAGGAATTTTGAAGTATTTGTTATAAGGACAAGAGGCATGGATATATGCAACTAATAAAAATAGGTAAATAATGACGTCACATCTATACCAATATTATAAAAGTGCTATTACACGTGTCGTGCTGCAGGCGTCTCCATGTTATCCTATGGGACCAGAAGAGTCGCTTGATTAGCGCGCGATTCCCTTGTGTCGGAGCTTCTTTGGCGCCTGGAACGAAGCGAGTCGCCAATAAGAGCCAATCAAATGCTTGGAAATCCAAATGATGGTAAAGACAGCCAATGAAATGCTAAGAAAACGAAAAAACGCAGGCGATTTTTGTCGCTTGCAATTTTTACGTGTAATAGCACTTTAAAGAGGATAGATTGAGTGTAAAGGATTGAGAGTAAATCTTGAGCAACAATCGATGTGTTTTATTCGCTAAAATGGGCCTCTTGGTAAACTATTACAAGAAGCCTCACTGGTTATGTGGGATGAATGCACCATGAGCCATAGAGCACATATAGAGGCCGTGGACAGAACCTTAAAAGATCTTAAACTCCTCTGCTCTCATGAGCGAGATTACTTTTGTATTTGCTGGAGATTTCCGACTGACTCTTACTGTTATTAACAGAATGACGCGAGCAGATATCATAAAAGCATGCTTAAAATCGTCGCCCTTATGGACTTCGATTGAAAATATAAAATAACGGAGAAATATGAGAGCTCATCTTCATGGAATCACAGATAGTGATTTTCCACAGCAACTGATTAAACTTGGGGAAGGAATTTTCCCCACTCCAAATTTAAGCAGAAATTGTAACATCCTTTTGGATGAGCCTCTAGGCCAAAGAGTCCATAGTTTACAATTTTTAATGGATGCAGTATACCCTGACATCAAAAATTTACACTAAAAAGACTTTCATTGGTTGTGTTCTAGGGCAATAGTGTCACCTAGGAATGATGGTGTCAACGATATAAACAATATGATTATTCAAAAAGTTCCCGGCCAAATAAAAAATTGGAAATCAATCGACACCGTGACTAATATAGAAGACGCAGTCCATTCATTATCCACAGGAATTTAAAATTCACTAAACCATTCACTAGCAATCATTATCATCGGCCCAGGCTGGTCAACTAGCTCATATACCGAGGATACCGATGATCCCAACTGATCTACCAATCCCATTTAAACCGCTTCAATTTCCTGTAAAAACATCTTTCGCGTTAACTATTAATAAGTCCCAAGGTAAAGTCAAACCTTCGAATTAGTAGGGATCGACCTACGGAAAGAATGTTTTACTCGTGGACAAATATATGTTGGCCTATTGCGGGTAGGATTTCCTGAAAATCAATTTATTTTACTGCCACAAAATAAAACATCTAACATCGTTTACAGGGAAACTCTGACCGAATAAATTTAATGGCTTTTGTTTTGCAGATGTAAAACTTTTTAAAAACATTATTACAAATAAATAAAAAATAATACTAATATCCAAATTTTCTTTAATTATTTTACACTTTTTTAGTAATCCCTCGCACAAAGAAGAGAGTATGAGTATGTCTGTAAAAATTTATAATTTGAAATTTTTCTTTAATAACTGTGCAAAGCCGGGGCTGGCTGCTATAATCTATATCCATAAAACAAAGTCGTGTTAGTTACACCCTTTATAACTCAAGAGCGGATAGATCAATTTTTATGAAATTTTGTATGAAGGTATCTGACATCTTAGATTAACATATAGGCTACTATTTACCCGACTACCTAAAAGGAAGGCAATGCTTTTAGTAGTGGAATTCAATGGGATGAAGTGATAGTAACAATTTGCGGTGTCAGTAGTGACACGGGACTGGGCGACTTGCTCTTTCCGAAGCAAAGCGAGGGCGGGCCGCTAGTGCGCTAATAAAAAGCAATCTTGTTGTTCGCACGCGAAAAAAAGAATTAGCAAAAATGCACTAAAAAACACTAAAACATTAAAAAAAAGCCCTAAAAAAACTAAAACAGCAAAAAAAAAAAAAAAAAGCACTAAAAATGGCATGAAAAATCAGCAAACAACAAGGCAACAGGGAATCTAAAAGATAACTGCGTGCGCAATGCGAACGCAGATTGTTCTTTATTGGCGCATTAGCGCAACTTCTGCTGGGTCATTCCATGGTAACTTACATTACATTTAGAACAATTTACTGCCGTAATTTTAGCAATAGAACACAAAAAAATACTCAAATGTAAATCTAACATGATTTGTCAATGAAATCTATCTAAGGGTCAATCTGGAAGAAAATGACCTAAAAATGATAATGAAAATTACACTTTATATGATAACTTACATTCCTTTTTCAATAACGGCAATTACCATAGTAAATAAAACTACCAAAATTTAAGAAATAACATTAAAATTAAGTAATTTTCATCTAAATTGGCTTTGAATAAGTTTAATTAGCAACTATGTAAATTTACATTTTAAATAATTTTTTTGTGCATTATATTACTAAAATTACTGAATATAGTTCAAAATGTAATATAAATTACCATGGAATGACCCGGCGAAAGTATCTCCATTTTTATAATTTTCTACGTTGTTCTACTAAGTTCAGAAAAAAAAAATTACATTGAAACATGAATAATACATTAACTAATATAAAACTTGAAAAAAAGTTTTAAAATACAACTCCAATATTTTTCTCAAAATGCATTTGAACAAAATAAGCCACACAATTTCGAAAAAATATTTTAATTCCTAAAAATATCCGATTGAAAGAAAATTCTTTGTTGCTGTGAATTAGTCTTATTCTGTTAAATATATCAGAACTGGCAAAATATTTGCTTCCATATCATCATAGTAAGATTTAAAAGAAATGTTTCATTAAGAAAATTCGATTAATGTCGGTAAAACTTTAAAAATAAAGATCCCTGTTTTATCATTCTTTTACGAAGCATTGCCATTTTACATTAAAAACTAATAAAACTTTTGCATAAACATATATGTTAAAAAGCTCAGAATTTTATTCACTATCCGGAAATATTGAATATCAAATTTAAAAATAAATCTACATCTGCATTTTATATAATTCAGAGGAATATCACACTCAAAAACTTTTTTCTAATACAGTCGATCTGTTCATTCAGGTAGAAAATTAAACTTCATTTTAATAGAATTTATAGAAATCCAAATACTAATGCATGATTGTTTCAGTGGAGTCCGATAATATATTCTAGAAAATAATTTCTTTTTTTTTTCTTTTTTAAGAGAACTGGAATTATTGAGAAAAGTTCTGAAAAAAAATATATTTTTGTTCTGAGGAAAGCAAAATAAAGATATATAATCAGTTAAAATATAATTAAATTATGAAATATATACAAAACATATGCATTAATAGAGTAGTATATTAATAAAAAGGAAATATCTCTTAAGAAAATTTTTAATAATATGTAGTAAATTACTTCTCATGATTAATATTTCCTCAAACTAAATAATAATGGTAATAACTCTTGAAAAAAAAAAGTAATTACGATCCGTGAAGTGTGCTTAATTATAGCTTTTTTCTATCATTTAAGGCAGAAATTTGGTTTGAAGGTATAAAACATGTATCGGGCGATCATTAATAGAGATGTTAAACAAAACGGTTTTACTTACGCATCATATGTAGTATAGAATATTTGGAAATCGTTTTAAAAATCCCCCCTTTCTTTTTCTAAGCATCACACATTTTAAATTTTTACACCGTCTTGTAAGGGGGAAAATGTATTTTTAAATGGAATTTTTTTGAAAGCTGTATCTCAATTTATGTTTGTGATATTAATTTTTAAATAGTTTATACTACGGATTTTTTTAACGTTGCAACTGAAGTACGCCTTAATATGTGTAGAAAAAAGGGGGAAATAACAGATTATTGTATTTTTTGTTGCCATTTTATCATAAAAACTGAAAAAAAAGTTTGAAATTAAATTTTTATTAAAAATATCATGTGTTATAAAAGCCCGTAAATTTTGTTTTTACTTCATTTTTACTTTTTGAATTTTTTTAACTTCTAAATATCCCACGTTTTCAATTTTTGCACCGTCATATTCAGAAAAAAATGTACTTTCAAATGCAATTTGTCTGAAAGCTGTATCTTAATCGACTGATTTATTATATTTTTTAAATAATTTTCAAACATGAATATTTTTTATTTATTTCGATCGCGTGCGACAGCAGAAAAAAACCCATTTAATTCTCTCTTTTTCTTATGATCATTTTTCTGTATATAATTTTTTGGTACATTATTTTTAATTTTTAGTTTGGAAGTATATGTTGTCCAAAGAAATAAATATTAAAGTAAAACAAGTAATAAAAATCATAGATTAGGCATATTAAGCATAGATTATGAAACACTTTCCAACACTTCCTGAAATCGTTAACAAAACTTTGCTATTTAGAGAATCTATCTTAGGGTAATCTTTGTAATAACAAAGATTACCCTAAGATAGATTCTGTAGATAGGGAGAAATCTCCCTATCTAGAGAATAGGGATAGGGAGATTTCTAGATTCTCTTCTAGATAGGAAATTTAGGGAATACTGTCCATAGGTAAATATATATTCCAATAATTTTGAATAGCCCTGTATTTGATCCGCCAATTGATATATATATACTATATAATAGGAAAATTTAGTTTAGCAAGAAAATGCCTAAATTGTTCAAATTTCTCATTTAGCACTTTATTCTAATAGATGGAAAATACTTGAATACTTTTGCTCAGCTTTGTAATTTACTTAGTATCTTTATTACTCGCTAGTATTTTGTTAAAATTTAGTTCAAACAAAAACACCCCTAAAACTACTTAAATCACATTTCCTAAAATTATCATTTATGTGTGACCATGTAGCTAATTCTTTGCGTGACCATGTATATCATTTTATCTATATTCTACAAACATTTCTTAGTAAACTGAAAGCAGTTCAACATAAAAAATGCATAACTTATTTAAAAATCATCTTTAAGTTAATTACCCTCACATTCAATAACCTTTATGAGTTCTTTTGGGTAACCCTGTATATCAAGTATAACATTTATAAACACCATATAATTTGCAGACATTTAGTAAAACTTAAAAACGCATATCAAAACTGAAAATGTATTTTATCAATCCATCAGCTATCATCGACAATGTACAGTATTTCAGATAAAAATGTAAGATTTGAAATATTTTGTGTGCCCCTGTAAATGCTGTGGACCACTTCATATTATGTGTTAAATATTAAGTCTTAGCGGCGTATATCAATTTAATGATACTTGAAATCGTTTAACGTAATTAGAATATGTCACAAACAATTCCCCCTTTGTTATTGTGTAATGTAATTCCTTTCAGTGGCCATGTAAATGAATAGTAACTATTAATTTCATTACATATTTTACAGAATGCATATTTTAGTGCACTTTACGAATCCATGCAAATTTAAATATGATTGAAAGAGAGTAACACCTTTAAAATTCATTTGAAACGATTTGTTTCCCATAGGTCGTAATGTATCGGAAAACTTTTAACTATCCCTGTACATAAACTAATCCTACTATAAGTTTCATTTACAATAGGGTTCGTGCTAGGGTAAATATCAATAACATATAAAAATTTCATTGAAATCCGAGTATATTTACGGGAGTTAGAGCTCGGACAGACGGACAGCCCGCCAGACAAACCGAATGCATAAACACTTTTCAACTTCGTTGTTCATGTTACGATAAATAATGACGTTTAAAACTTTTGAACAAAAAAGACTATCTAAAGTAATTCATTTGCAGAAAGTGATGTCATAGTAAAAATGTATTTAAAATAATAATTATTAAAATAGTTTGTGTTACATGCAAAAGTGATAATTGGCAAACATGACATCAAACTTGCGAATAAATTAATCAATAAACTACTCATCATTAAAATATTTTAAAAATAGTTAATATGAAACTGAATAACGTAAGTTTTGTGTCGGTGTAAAAATTTTATTTTTCATTGCGTAATACTAGGGATCAAAGTCTGAATTAGTAACTTCATTTTATTATCTGAATTGTATGCTACTGTTTACTTATAGGAATAATGTTTGAATTTTCAGTAATTTCAAAATTTTAAGTTAAACTTTAATTTTAAATAAAATGTTTTTTTTTTTTTAAGGGGGGGAGGGGTGTAGACCAGCCAATACGAAATTAATTATTTATTGCAAATATTTATTACAACTTCAATTTAAAGTACCTTTTAAAATCTTAATTTATAGAATTCGACGGGTTCCGACTCGTTTTATGTCCACCAGTGGCTGAGAGGTTCTGCTCTCGAAACTAATAGACGACAAGTGTTCGAACTGTTCGGCTGGGTTCGAACACAATTGCAGTCATCGTCCTAATCGTTCAGAGTTATCCGTAGTTTTCTTCGAACCTTGGATTTCCTTGCGTAAATACGAGTTAGATATCTTCAGAAAGATCCCAATGGAGGGTACTCACCTCTTAGCGTCTATATGCCTCGTGTAGATAATTCGCCGTTATAAACACAAAACAAACAAGAACCGATTGATTTTATATTAAAGGACTTATAAAAGTACTGCATATATATATATTTTTTAAAAGCTCAGAATCTTATTCACTGGCTCGAAATATTGAATATCAAATATAAAAATGAAATTGCATCTACATTTCGTATAATCAGCGTGCATATCACACTCAAAAAGTTTTTCTAATAAAGTCGATCTGTTCATTCGGCTAGAAAATTAAACTACATTTTAATAGAATTTACAGAAATCCGAATATTAAAGCATGATTGTTCCAGTGGAATCGGATAATATATTCCTGAAACAGTTTCTTTCTTTCTTTTTTCCTTTTATTTTTTTTACTGGAACTACTGAAATTATTGAGAAAAGTTATGCTAAAGCTACATTAGAAAAAAGATTACATTTGTATTGAGGGGAGCAAAATAATAAAAATATTGTACTATCAGATAAAATATAATTAAGTTATGAAATAAATTAAAAACCTCTGCATTAATAGAGTCGTATATTAATAAAAGGAATCATCTCTAGAGAAAATTTTTAATTAAATATAGTAAATTATTTTTTATCATTAATATTCCCTGAAACTCTATAACAATAGTATTATCGCCTGAAAAAAAATTAATTACGTTCCCAGAAGTATGTTTAATTATAGCTTTTTTCTAGCATTTAAATCAGATTTTTTTTGTACTTTATATATCACCCTTTTTTTATTAGAATTTTTACTATTTTTTACTCTCATAAAGTCACTAATTAGTATCTTATAAAGAAATTTCTATCGATGTTATTTTATTTGCTCCATTTATATATTTTAATGATGTTCATTTTTTCTAATTTAACCATGCTCTAGAATGTAAGGAATTTTCTTAAATTCTTAAATTATTTAGTGCTTTAAATATATTAATTCCCTTTACTTATTTTGGACATTAAAATATGTAATGTATATTTTAAAGTAACACAGCTTTATAGATAATATCATAAAGGTATGGACGTGCATTATAACATGTTTTTGCGCACTAGCCCTTATATATTCTGATATAAAATAAGAACTTTTTGAAAAAAATCTTCAAGTAGAATACCGACTAAAAACTAAAATCTTCTTTAAACGGATTTTAGTTCCTTTAAACTGCAGCTGCTATACTTCACATGTTGACTTTCTAACTTTACAGCTCGGCTCTATTTTAGTTTGCACAGGAGACAGTAAATGGAGCGGCAAATAAGCACACTTATAAATACTTAAACATACTTTTAAATATGTCACTGTAACTTAACCTCTTTAGTTCCGAAGCTAAAATAGGGGGGAGTGGTGTACCTTCACTATAAAAAAAAATTCTGTAAAGGTACTAAACATTTTCTAGGAAACTGGGATTCCAAGAACTTTTCATGTAACGATAACAGGAAAAATCCTTGTAACTGATTCTGAAACTTAAATTTTTGCTGTTACCGTTACAGTAAAAGTTCTAGGAATCCCAGTTTCCTAGAAAAAGTTTAGTATCTTTACAGATTTTTTTTTATAGTGTTGGACATATGTATACCTCGGACCTATGCTTATTCTAGCTTTACTTGTTTAGATCGTTAAACAAGAATACTTGTATATTAAATATTTGCCATCAGAGGTCTCATTTAAGTTCTTGGCTTTTCTTTAGAAGCTAGACTACACTGTAAAAAAATCTGTAAAGGTACTAAACATTTTCTAGGAAACTGGGATTCCAAGAACTTTTTATGTAACGATAACAGAAAAAATTCATGTAATCAATTCTGAAACTTGAATTTTTGCTGTTACCGTTACAGGAAAAGTTCTAGGAATCCCAGTTTCCTAGAAAAAGTTTAGTACCTTTACAGATTTTTTTTACAGTGTAATCGTATAATTTTTAAAAAAGGAAATTCACCTTTCAAAAGTAAATTTTTCTTAGATTATCTATATTATTTTTATACTAAAACATATCTATTTTTAAAAAAATGAGGATTATGCATAATTTAGGTATGCTCTAGCTACTACACCACGTGCTTTAAATAAATTTAGGCCTAACCTTAACATCATGATTGGTAGTTTTGTTTTTAAGTGTCAAGCGGTGTACTTTGAACCTAATGAAAGTGATATACCTTGGACTGGATCCAAGGTACACTAGATATTATCTAATGGATCTGAAAGGTAGCTCAAGGAGTTAACATTTGAAATTGACTTATCTAATTACAATCTTCGATAAAAATAAATATCATTACTAATATAAATAAGTTTTAATGTCTTTTGACATGTGTAAGTGTAAATGTTCTGAAGTTTTATGTCTATTTAGACTTTCTTATTTTAAAAACCTAATAAAGAATGAAATGTATCATAAAGTTATATATGTAGCTTCTTGATTAATAAATGTTGATTTTATTCGCTAAAAACAAGTTTTTTTTTCATTTTCAGTAATGGGACCGAGGTACACCACTAGTGGCGTACCTTGGTCCTATTTTCATTTTATTTTTAATTAAAAAATTTTCATGGAAATTATTTATATGAAAATTTAAAAAATATATACATAGTATATAACATCATAAAGTTTTATAAAATCTTTTCTTTTTTTTAGTTTTGGCATTTTTTTACAAATTGAAAATTAAAATGTCAAAATAGATCTGAGGTACAATCCCTTCCCCTAATATTACAAATACTTATTCATTGGTCTTTTTTAAACAAAATGACATTGTAAATGACAGAAAAAATGTCTTTCCTGAACTTTTCCTTTAGGCACTTAAAAAGTTCAGTTATAAATGTGGATCTAAAACTACAAACCCCCTTGAAACATCAACTTAATAACCATTAATCTAAAGTAACGCAATCAGAAATTTAAAAGTTTTAAACAATTAAACAATATACAAATCTTCGAAAAAAGTATTGAAAAAGGTTCAAGTGAATTACTTATGAAAATATCTCACTTATTTTGGTCACACTGTGTTTTGGACATTTTTAGGCATTTTGCAAATTCAGATGAAAACAACATTTATTTTATGAGGGACTCTGCTCAGATGAAGTCATTTATTCGTTTGCTTTCATCGCAAAATAAGCATTCAGCTATTGATAAATAATGTAAAATTGTCAAAAAAATCATACATTTTAATTTTTACAAGAAAAAGAAGAGAGTTTCCCAAATGGGGACCCAGGGACAAACAGGTTAAAACACATATTATGGCATTTACTGAAAATATATGGGCTCAATACATGTATCCAATTTCCAAAAAATCTTCAATGAGTATGCAGCAGAAATTGACATAGAGTTGATTAGTATTACTTTAACTTAATAATATAGTGTTATACGTCTCGTCAAAGTTTAAAGAACACGAACTAGAAACCAGAAAAGCTGACTAACTTTTGAGAATAAAAAACTTTCATTAACATAGCTAGCACAATGTATAAAGAAATTTTCTTTTAAAAAAGAACACAAATTTCTCCCTTTTATTCACTATGATAATTTCAAGTCGAGGAATTCTTGATTTGACAGTCTTCGTAAGTGTGATCATTTTCTTAGTATTTTATTTATAGTACTATATATAGTATTGCACGAAATGTAATTTACTTTTGAGTCTGTTTGCAAAAGAGCAGCCAATTCTTAGTCTAATTGTAAGAATTATAGTAAAGATATACATATATATGTAATTTGAAATCAAATTTCGTATTAATAAATTTATCAGAACCGTCTTGCATCTTGTGTTTAGGTTAAATCTCCAAATTGAGGCACCATAGGTCAGTGTTTTCTCAGCTACTGTCTGATACCAAGTTTTCACAAGATATGGTTTTATTTCCCAATGTCCGGAAACCATTAGGTTCATAGTTCAGAATAATTATCTTACTTTAATTATTTGTTCTTGGCAGATCAATGTTATGCTTATTATTATACTATAAAAAATTGCTCTAGAATTCTCAGTAACATCCAGAATTGTTAGAAATGTGTTGAAAAGTACCGAATGCTTGAATTATACTAACTTAAAAGAAAATCCAAAGCTACAAAGCATCACACTGATGCAACAATAATATCTGCATCTTCCAATGTCTTAAAATTCCAACTCTGGTGCAAGTTGGTTTTTACTATTTGAAAGGTATTAACCCTTGGGGTACACATAATTTAAGATATTACTGCCATGGTATACCAAATTAACCATGTATGTTTTTTAAACGTGTACGCAATAATAGTTCAGCCGTGATTATGGTAGGCTTTAATACAAAAGGAAAAACAAGTTTTGTTGTTACCGATAAACGTCTCCAATAAACTTCATTGATAAAGATAAACTCCTTTGACTATCAAGATGTCCCCGGTAATAATTTTGTTTCACTTAAAGATACACTTAGGCTGCAAACCCATGTGTGTTTTGTACCGGTCAGTTGAATTGTATGAAAAAGTGTTACATATCTTTTGTATAAATCCTTTTGCGGTTTCTTTATAATAGAATGATGAGGAATGAACAAATTGTAAAGAGATAAGTAACTTAATCCAACTTGACAGAATAATTCCTGTTTTGCCGGCCATCAATCTCCTTCCTTAAAAAGTCATTAAAGATTAAAAAATAAATAAATAAATAAAAATAAAACGCTGCATTGCTACAAAAAACAAGCCAACAGTTGCCAAATTCTTGCACGTCCGTGTGTTTGCCCCTTTATGGGTCATAATTCGGTACTGATTCAAGATAACGCTTCTATTCACAAGTCTCTGCCAATTTCAGATTTGTTATCTCCAAATAACATCAACACTTTAAACATCTAGATAGATATTATGCTATCATACGAGTCACAGAAACTGTGATTAATTGATGATTGTTTAATGACAATGTTCGAATGGAACGCATCTCATTGGTTATCGTATAAATGTCCGTTGGCAAGATATAGGCTAAGGTAGATCGGGTTTGTTTACGTTTCGCTATTTTTCTATAATTATGGAGTCTCAAAATACCATTATGTTTGTTTTTCCTATTATTCTTATTTTAAATAAATAAAAGTCATGAATTTTAAATGTTTCAGTGTATTATAAATGAAATGAGTAAAACTATTATATCTTAAATGAAATTAATGAAATACGAAATAATAATAATAATAATAATAATAATAATAATAATAATAATAATAATAATAATACAGAGTTCTTGATTTCTCTAGAAGAATCGAGCAAGTAACTTAAATTGATTATAAAAGTAATATGCTTACAATACAATGCTTGATAATACAATGTTTAGCAAATATTTAAGGGAAAACAAAATGGTCGCCAACTTCGGCTAGTTTCATTTAAAAGTCGTGACATGAATCCTGTAGAAAACATAAAGGAAATCTTGATTCATCAAGTTTATGATAATAGAAAGCTGTTTTATTCGATTCTTGAATTGAAAGAAACCATTTTGGAAATTTGCAAACAAATACCCATTTTTACATGTAAAACCTGACCAATTCCTTCCCAAAGCATCTCTAGAAAATCATCAGTGTTAAAGCAAACAAAAAAGTCTTAAAAGTTAATTTACAAATAACGAGTAATTTAGATTTTAAATGCACTGGTTTTAAACTTTTTTCCATTATCTTGAAACCGATTTTTGTTCATTTTAAAAAAAAATATTGTTGTTATTCAAAAGAAATTGTAATTCAATATAAGAAAATTTGTATAACTTTATGTATTTAATTTTACAATGATATTGGTTTTCTATTTAAGTAAGAGTTTTATTGTTTGGTTCTAAATTTTATTTTAGCGATGTATTGCAGTCCTTAAAATTATGCTCTAAACTTGTTCATTCTTTTCTCTAACAAAATATAGACTCTTATATGTTTAAATAATAATATTACTGCTTGCAAAATTCTGTAATTTATGTAAATTTTAAATTTTTACGTATTGTTAAGATTTTATATGTCTCTCATTTCAAGAGTCCAGAAATAATCTGTATCAAAATTTGTATTCCTTAAAATATAACGAAAAATAGTTTTATAATATGATATTAATATATCTCTTAAAATAAATTTAGACGAATTGAGAAACATAATTTACAATGAATATTTCTTGAATATGTGAACAAAATAAAAGGCATTTCCTTATCTCGAAACACACATCAGGAGTTAAAAGAATTATCTTCTTTATCATCAGCAAAGATTTATAAATAAATATTTCTTCATGAAAATTCAATTAATTTCAATGACACTGCAAAAATCTAAGAAATCAATTTTACTGTTTCATATTAAAAAAGTATTAAAGTTATGTTGCACTTTTTTTCACAATGGTTAAAATTTGATTTACTATCTATAAATGTTGAATATATATATATTTTCAATAACTTATTATTATATGCTCATAAACTTATCGCATTCGAAATTTTTTGTAATAAAATTGATAAATTCTGTCAATAGTAATATTGAAAATAAATTTAATAGAATTTATAAAAATTGGAACATTAAAACATCATTGATTCTGAGGCGAGAGATAATATAATTTCGAAAGCAATTTATTTTTTTTAAATATGATAATTTCTGAAAGCTTTGAGACGAAAATTAGGGTAAAACCACGCTAGAAATAAAATCGGAAATATATTTGGATTACATTAGGAAAGATAAAAAGTTAGAATGAGTTCAAATATAATTAAGTGGAAAATATATTCATTCCCTATATATCAGAACAGTAAGCATATCAGTAGAAAAAAAAACATCTCTTGAGAAATTTTAATTAAATCAAGTAAATTATTTTTTATTAAATAATTAATACTCTCGAAAAACTAATTAACAATAGGAAGAACCTTACAAAAAAGAATTATTTTCCTTAAAGGTGCAGAATTATATTTTCAAATGTAAAATTTTATAAGAACTTTACACATGAGTTTTTTACTAGCACAACTTTTTTCATTTTCCTTTTTTTCGTTGATAAAATTAGCATCGTAAAAAGTCGCACGGTAATATTTCTACTGGTTTCTTTATATACTACCTAAATTGAAAGGCGTTGTTCGGGTCCATAAAAAAACAAGTGGGTAAATGTGATTGCAGATCGCATAGAAGATCTCGTTTAATATTTCTTATAAAAAACTTATCCTTTCATTAATAAATCAAGATTCCTAATCTATAATTATAAAATTCTTACAAACATGATAGCACGAACAAATTTAATTTAAAAATAATTATAAAAAGAAGTTATTTATCTTTAAAAAATAAAAAATTTTCAAATCAAATTATTTATCTATATAATAAAGGCCAAACGTATATGTGCGTAACGCATACGCCACTTTGCGAATGGGGATACTTTGAAATTTGAAATGAAATTTCGATTTTACATTTTTTGCTACTCGGCTTTTTTGCTTACATCGGCGTATAGAGAAATAAATGCACTTTTAAATGCAATGCGTCTGAAAGCTATTTTTTAATTTGTTTTTAAGATATTAATTTTTTTGTAGTTTTTAATGTAATTTTTACAGTTGTGGCAACAGTACATAATTTCGATTAAAAGTAAAGGGAAAAGGTTAAATAATTTTTATACCTATTTAAACTTGTATGCAACTTATCCTTATATTTATAAAAAAAAGTAACGATTTGGAAAAGGACCAATAAAATTCTGCGAAGATACCGCAGGAGGCGGGGCCCAGTTTTGTCGTCAACTTGGCGACCAAAATTAGTTGCCTAAAATGACGTCAACTTAGCGATATTTATAATGTTTCGACAAGCTGTCATAGACATCCAATGAAAACCAAAAGGTTTGCTAGCTTGCAGAAAATCAGTAAATTGAGACATTTTAATGCAATAAAAACTAATATCAGCTTATGAATAAAACCACCAAATCTGCTTTGTTTTTGAAAGACTTCGCAAAAGCATTATTCAAATTTGTTGGTAAATTAATTATAATTTCACTTCCGATGGACAAATCAGTATCAGCTTCGACAGTGAGTATTTGATGAAATGTACTAATGACAAAGTTACCACAATAGCATCAGAATTTGGCCAATTTGGAGAAATATTGTCAAACTTGGTATTGCATTAAAAAAAAGATTTTTTCTGCATTTTAGTAAATTTAAAACATGTATTTTTTAAAATTATATTTATATTATTTATTTATGTATAAGCATATTATTTTTATTTGTTACTTTTGATTTTGGAAAAAGTTCGCCTAATTTTTATCAGAATCTGTAATTCGTAAGTGCAAACACATTCGTAAGTTAAAAAATATATCGTACATTTTTGAACAACTATTTTTTACATGTTCTATACATTATGAGTGATATTTTATTGTTTCTATGATATCCGTAAATAAATAGTCATTAATAAGATGTATCGAAAATCCTTTAATTGAATTTTTTACGTATTTTTAATTATGTTTCGGGTAAATAGTATCTAAACAATAGTATTGCATATAATAATTGAAATTAAATTTCAACATTTGGATTATTTAAAAAAAAGGAAAAATAAACTATAAGATGGATTTCTGTCATTTTACACCGTTTAAATATGCCACACTCATTTAAAATTTAGCCGAATTTTCTTTCGAGCTAAACAATTTTCTCTCAAGACAAAAAAGAAAAAGACAAAAATAAAGGAAAATTACAGCGCCAAGAGAATTCCCTCCAGGCCAATAAAGCGTTCGAAGGAATTTTCAATCTCATTTCGAATTTGATTGACGGATGCTGCAATTTGTTTTTCCGATGTAGATGGGATTAATGATTTTTTTTTCTTGTATCTCATAGAATATTTATTACACTGTTCTTATTTTTTATTTTCTTACTGTCTGCGTTTCTCTGCAATATCAATTGGTTTCATAAGTGAAATATTTTTGCCCCCATCTTCTGTTACAAAGAAGTTGCATTTAAATCTTAAACAAGTTGAAAATTGTTCAACATAGCAAATGAGATGCGTTCGTACTATAATGAAGTTTTAAAAATATTCATATCTTGGTTTAATAATATACAGTACTTCGGATACTGCTTAATCTTCCGAAATTTTTTATGTGTCTGTAAAAACTATTTCCTTTCTATTATACAAGAAGTAACCTTTAGTAACCCTCAGCAACATATATATGTTTCATAAAATTTGAAATAGATTAATATAATTAAAACGCTGCCGAAACAATGTTTCCTCCTATACTATTATGCAATGGAATACTTTTGTGAGGACCTGCAAATTAATAAAAAATATTATTTACACCACATATTGTACAGAAGGATATTTTAGTATATACTTCATGCATATCAATTTTATTATATTTAAAAGAGTGTAACATCATTAAAATGCACTGGAAACTATTTTTTTCTCATTAGCCGTAATGTAACGCAATACTTTTGATCGTCCCTCTGATTGAAATATGAATCTGATTTTCATAAAATTGCAAATGACTCTCCAAAATTATGTAAAAATTTCATGATTTAAATTTCAAATGATTAGATCGGTTAGTTTCTGTATTATTATATGCGGACTGACGGACAGACGGACTGAACTGTAGGTGCTATGTATTTATATAATTACAAACGCTTCAACAAGATATATCGAAAATCCTATAATTGAATCTTTTACGTACTTTCAATTATGTTTCTGATAAATGGTATCCCAACAATAACATTATGTGTAATAATAGAAATTAAATTTCACCATTTGGATTATTTGAAAAATTAAAACTAAAACATTAGATGGATTTCTATCATTTTACACCGTTTAAATATGCCACACTCATTTAAAATTTAGCCGAATTTTCTTTCGAGCAAAACAATTTTCTCTCAAGACAGAAAGAAAAAGACAAAATGAAGGAAAATTACAGCGCCAAGAGAATTCCCTCCAGGCCAATAGAGCGTTCGAAGGAATTTTCAATCTCATTTCGAATTTGATTGACGGGTGCTGTAATTTGTCTTTCCGATGTAGATGGGATTAATGATTTTTTTTCCTTGTATCTCATAGAATATTTATTACATTGTTCTTATTTTTATCTTCTTACTGTCAGCGTTCCTCCGAAATATCAATTGGTTTCATAAGTGAAATATTTTTGTCTCCATCTTTTGCTACAAAGATGTATTTTAATCTTGTATAAAAACGGAGGGGGGGGGGGGGGTATGTCATATACCGGTAAGGCTGTTGCATCTGCAATGAATTTCGAATTATTATTACACATAAATTTATTTATCTAATACAAGATTTAATATATTTTGTTATTCATTAAATTTGACGTATGTAAAAATGAAAATTTGTAATCAATTTTTACCTGATTTTATGATAAGCTCAGTGCCAGATTTTTGGCAGGGCATTCGGGGTACTAGCCCAGATAAACTGAGTTTTGGGGGTCCCCAAATGCTTCTGAAAGTTTTTTATGTATTGTCTAAAATCTGATGTAATTTTAATAGCCAATGAAATTTTACATTTCATTCCACATTCTATTATGTTCATATTGTATTTTTACAACATTGTAAGGTACCCTGGGGTAATAACGCCACGTTAAGGTTCTACCAATTTTCACGGCTCAGTTTTAGTTTGTATTTTTCAAACAAATACATGATTTGATACAGCAACTCATTGACTATCTATATAAAAAAATAATTTAATAGATAGATTTATAAAATGTAATGGAAATGTAATGGCGTGATTTCTTGACAAATGCTATTTGGCTTTATTACCCACCTATATGGGTAATAACGCCATGAAAACAAAACTATGAAATAAGATGGAATAATTGCATGTAGATTGCCCAATTCTAAAAATACAAACTCTACAAACTTAGAAATTGACAAATTGCATTCTAAGCTATTGAAAATGTTCAATTTTTTGTGAAAGTGTAAGAAAAATAAAGGTGTGGTGTGTGTGTAAGGGGGGGGGAGGACCGGGAGCTTCTTTTTGCTTAAAAAGGACCGCTTAAATAGAATTATTAGAAACATTGCACAGTTTTAACTGTGTTTATTTGAATCAGTATTTAGGATGTAGCTCGGCCTCTGTAGGGAATCAACCGGGGTATTAATGCCAAGGATTGGCGTTATTACCCCGTTATAGTTATTGCTCTGTACATTTTAAATTACAAATTATCTCGAGAAGATATCCAAAATCTTCAACAACATTTTGAAAGTCCATGAAATGTACTACAAATTTATGTAATTAACAAAGTATTTCCGGATAAAAAAATAGTCTTCACATTACAAAACGTATCTCGAAAATTTTAGATAAAGCGTTAATTTTAGTTGCTTGTAAAAACAATAAGACCTAAAAATGAAACAAATTAACTGGAAGCTGTTTTTTGCGATTTATATGACTCAAAATCCTTCTGAACAAAGCACACGGGTGTCATTTACCAGATTATTTCATAATTATGCAAAATATTATCACTTGGCGTTATTACACCAGACTACCTTATATTTTATCTGAAAAATCCATTTGTTATTTTATTATAGTAAAAATTTTCTTTTATATTTATCACTATAATTATATATTGTGTTTTTAATTCTTGTTTAAGCCTTTTCTGTTATCATCATATTAATTGAGTGTTGGTGAAGGTAGTTTGCAAGGCTGTAGACATTCCTAATATTTTAAATAATTCTAGCTTGGTGATGTCAAAAATTTATTATTAGTTATTGCATGCTTTTCATTCCAGATATGTAGGTTTGCATAGGAAAGGATAATTAGCACTACATAGTTTATTACAAAACGTCTACTCAATAATAATTCATAATTGTGAAGTAATTATTTAAAAGTAAGTTACTGATTATCATATTTAATTTTTTAATGTACATTTTAAAGTCAATATTAGTTACTTTAGTAACTATATTTTTTAATTTTTTAGTCAATCCTCCAGTAAGTATCGGTGCAAGGTTACTTCCGTAAACATTCCGTAAACCCAGGATCTTCGAATTTGTAAATCGGTCTCTGATAAGCTAAATTTATAAAAAGAAAGAAAAAAAATCATGCATCAAACATAGTTTATTATGCAATTTCGATCACATTTAAACTTATGTAACAAAACTGCACTGTTTAATAAGTTAAAATTTTACGCCTAATTCAACCATAAGGAAATGCATAGCCCATTCGAAAACTCAATTTCAGCTGCCCCTATCTGTAACAACCGAAAAAGTAAGGTGGTGTGGGGTAATAACGCCAGGCGGGGTAATAACGCCAAGTGCTAATATTTTGCATAATTATGAAATAATCTGGTAAATGACACCCATGTGCTCTGCGCAGAAGGGTTTTGAGTCATATAAATCGCAAAAAACAGCTTCAAGTTAATTTGTTTCATTTTTAGGTCTTATTGTTTTTACAAGCAACTAAAATTAACGCTTGATCTAAAATTTGCGATATACGTTTTGTGATGTGAAAACTATTTCTTTATCCGGAAATACTTTGTTTATTTCATAAATTTTTAGTACATTTCATGGACTTTCAAAATATTGTTGAAGATTTTGGATATCTTCTCGAGATAATTTGTAATTTAAAATGTACAGCGCAATAACTATAACGGGGTAAGAACGCCAATCCTTGGCATTAATATCCCGGTTGATTCCCTACAGTGGCCGAGCTACATCCTAAATACTAATTCAAATAAACACAGTTAAAACTGTGCAGTGTTTCTAATAATTCTATTTAAGCGGTCCTTTTTAAGCAAAAAGAAGCTCACAGTCTGATATTCTTTTGCCTCATCCTCCCCCCCCCCCCACACCACACCTTTATTTTTCTTATACTTTCACAAAAGATTGAACATTTTCAATAGCTTAGAATGCAATTTGTCAATTTCTAAGTTTTTAAAGTTTGTATTTTTAGAATTGGGCAATCTACATGCAATTATTCCATCTTATTTCATAGTTTTGTTTGCATGGCGTTATTACCCATATAGGTGGGTAATAACGCTAAATAGCATTGGTCAAGAAATCACGCCATTACGTTTTATGAATACATATCTGTTAAATTATTTTTTTTATATAGGTAGTCAATGAGTTGCTGTATCAAATCATATATTTGTTTGAAAAATACAAACTAAAACTGAGCCGTGAAAATTGGTCGAACCTTAACGTGGCGTTATTACCCCAGGGTACCTTATCTTAATTCTTTGAGTAGCCACGTATAGGATATAAAGAATTGTATCTATTAATTACATGCACGCCAAAATTTAGTTCAGTTAAAAATACACAGATACTTTAGATGAAAATTCCTCTTCAGCAATTTCCGTTCATACGGAGAAAAACACGTGAATTCTTTTGTGGAGTCTTATATATGAGGTATGAAATTTATGAAACAGTTAAATTTGAAAGAGCATACTGAAATCTAAAACGCAGTTTCAGTAATTATTACTCAAAGACAGTATTGTAACCTATTTCTTTTGTGTGTCCCTGAAAATGAACGACAAATACTATGAATACTCTTTTCTATCGTAAACATCTTGTAATAAAATTCAGTGATTCATATAAATTTCAGTATATTTCAAATAGCGTAATGTCATTAAAGTAAGCTGCAAACAATTTTTCTATATATACCGTAATGTAATGTAAACTTTTGGTTGCCCCTGTTAATGAAGATTTAATCCCACATACTTCATATACAATACCAAACATGTCTACAAAATCCTAAATAAGGTTTATCGATTGAAGGAAAATCTGAGTATATTTATGGGAGCAACAGCGTAGACAGACAAACCGAATGCCCAAACATTTTTTAATATTATTGGAAAGTGTTAAAAATGACGTGTGCTTGTGTTCTAATGGCAATGGAAAATAGAATTTCTTAACTTAATTATAAACCGAAGCCTAGCTTTGTGAACAAACAGTCTTGTTACCGGAACACCCGAGTACATCTTCAAGATCGCAATTTCATCTCCCTGCTGGAGGCCATATGCACATTTCATATCTGTTTTCACCTTTTTTAAAAAAATGGTATTTTAATTTGATCATTTTGATTCAAAACTTGAAGTCTCGATGCTATTAGCTGAAACAGATACCAAACTATATATATTATTTTAAGTATAAATGAAATTTTTTAAATAAAACTAAAATTCACCGGGTTTTATAACAAATGATATATTGACACAACACTATTCCTGACATGTATTTAAACAAGGCACGCATTTAAATTTCATATTTTTTCTCTTTTAAGAGAAAATGGCAACATGAAAATACAGTGATAATTTTTTCCCTTTTTTACTTTGCTATTAATAGAAATTGAGTACTCCTATTGCCACAATTAGAAAAGAGTTATTGAAAACTACAAATATATATATATATGTAATAATAACGAAGGCGATGCTCTATAATAGTGTATAAGCTTGTAGAACACCACTATTCACTAATACTCAATAGTGGGATGAGCAGTCGTTCTGGCAAGTGGATAAGCCATGGATTTGTTGTCGTAGGAGTTTCTCCAATAAAAATGCAAGAAATTCAGTTTTTAGTTCTTTATTATTTAGAGCAAGAGCTTAAGTTACTCCACAGATCACCTTTCCACACATCTATCACCACGGCCTTCGCTCACTAAGCTGCAACATTCTCGGCGTTCGACATTCTCGGAAAAAATGACATGGCTTCTGAGTTGTTTAAAGGAGAGATGCATTCTGACTTCCTGAAAAGCCAAATGAGAAATCCACATCCTCACGACAAACTAGCGCCCTCCTACTCCGCGTCAATCATTTTAGAAAACCAATCAGGAGGAACTCTAGCCTCAAACGGACAAAATGATCAATTCTAATTGGTCGTAATAGGCGGTCCTTGGCAAGAACTATATTTTTTCCTCGGAAGAGCAAGCCCTTTAGCAACGCGTAGTAACACCTGTCACGCGATGTTAAAAATAAAAAATAAAATTAAAATCCCAGGAATATTGCAGAAAGTAAAAAGCTTACGAAATACCTACCGCCTTTTTGAGAAGCAAGAAATAATTTATTAATAACTAAAGTAAGAAAAGAATTTTAGCTGTTACAAGTTACGAAACTAAGATTGGAATATGTTCCACAAATTTAGAATTGAAGCTAAGAGAGAACAAAAATAAAAATGGCGCAAATTTTTTTTTATTTTATTACAAATCCCCCCTCCCAGAAAGACGGGTGAAAAAGTAGGTCTGAGACCTGCAATTTCACAGAAAGGGAGATGATGCAGACTTAGCTCACGAAGTTGTTGATATAAGTAATAATAATTAGATACTAAATAAATAAAAAAAATTTAAATTAATTTCTCTTTTTTATATAAATATAGAATTCAAATTTAAGAACACTAAGGTGATGCGTGGAATAACTTTAAATTTAAATACAATAAAATAGGCATCCGTACAAATACAAGATATAATCTTGTTTAAAGTACACATCATAAAGTAATTTGAAAATATAATCAATTACCCATAGTAATAACATAAAAATGAAACATAAAAATGAAAAACAATAACGTTGAATTTTTTTTAACAATGTCAAATCTAGAAATGAAAGAATTTAATAGAACTTTCTCGAAATCAATGTTGAAAGTTTGTTTCAAAAATCCATTTAAGAGTCATATTTGGAGTGTTCATGATCTCTTTTCAAGGAAGTCTAATTATATCTTATTAATTGTCCAAATTCAATATAATAAAACATTTTATAATATAGCAATAATAAATTTTAACAATGTAAATAATAAACAATATAAGTAAGAAACATAATAAGGAAAAATATCAATAATAATAAATATCATAAGTATAAGTAAATCTCATAATAAGTAATAATGAATATCACAAAAGACATTCTTTAAATACTTAATCTGGTTTATCTCATCTCAGGCATTTGGGATGACATATAGAGGGAAGTGTAATAGAATAAAAATACAATCAATTATGAAATCATTTACTTAATCTGGTAATTCGAGTACAGGATTAAGTAGGAATATGTACAACAAAAAAATTAAAACATAATATGATAAATTAAAATAAAATAAAGATAAATAAAAATTTTGTTCATGTTTGAGAATGCACGTGACCTTCAAACTACTAAGACTCTTTAAAAGAAATATTAATAAAATAAAAAAAAATAAAAGACAAGATTATTAATGTCAATTCATGTCAAATAATTACGCAATAAATATTCTCTCGGTGTGATAAAACATTGCAAGATGCAAGTAGGAAAGAGAAAAAGAAACAAAATTATATTATAATTGACATGTACTTGGACTGGAATGCAGCAGCAAAGAAAGAGAAAAAGAAGAAAAAAAATTAAAATAAAGTGATAAAAATTTTGTTACTTGGCAAATAATTAATTTATTAATTGATAGCTTAAATTTAATATTACAAATAGGTTCAGCTGAAAAAAAAATATATTTTTAAATATTTATTTGCTAATATATTATTCTAAGTAGGGTAATTCAGTACAGAATAAGAAATTTCCACTTTGTTCGTCTACGCCGGCATAAACAAACAAATATAAAAATTTCCAGACGTGACACTCTCGCTGCAGTCAAGAGATATCATTGCCATTCTGTAAGAATTACAAGATATTATCTGAATTAAAATATGGAAAGAAATTTACTGTTTAAGAGAAAAAATTATAAAATGATAAACTAGAGATATAGTCTAAGCTACAGTTTTTACTTGAGTTTGTTAATCTTGATTAGGGGGTTGTTGCTCATGACTTAATTTAAATTTATCAGGGGAATAATAAGGCCTTAATTTAGATACATGTACTATTTCTGAACTTTTGAACTGGTTTTGCCTATCAATTTCAAAATTTACTTCGGATAATTTGTTAAGAATTTTATAAGGGCCACTAAATACTTGTGATAACTTTCTAGTATTAGGGTACTGATATTCTTCATAGATAACTAGATCTCCTATTTTAAATTTTGGTTCGATATAATCTTTATCATAATATCTTTTATTTTTTAAATGAAATTCATCAGTTCTTGCTTTAGCAATTTTAAGTGCTTCATGAACAGGGGGATAACAATTTTGTTGTAAGGGGGAGTCATAGGGTAATTGGCCAAAAAGCAAGTAAGCAGGTGGAAATTTAGTAATAGAATGGGGTGTATTATTATATTCATTAATTACCTCAGTTAAAAGCTTAGTCCAGGGAATTTTAGAGGTAGTGGAGTTTACTTTACATTTTAATCTAGTTACTATTGTCTGATTTACCCTTTCACATTTCCCATTCGTTTGTGGATGATGGGCAGTGGTCAAACGTTGTTTAATATTATGATTTCGCAGGAATTTTTTGAATCTTGGAGAAGTAAAAGCAGCATTCCTGTCACTTAGTATTTTTGAGGGGACTGTACACTTGAAATCTCACTAAAACAGAATAATTGTTGAGGGATTTTGATATTGAAGATTTGTTTC
Organism: Maratus speculifer; assembly: GCA_964019185.1. NCBI lineage: Eukaryota > Metazoa > Arthropoda > Arachnida > Araneae > Salticidae > Maratus > Maratus speculifer. Next base: position 62,761,874 of record OZ025295.1, read on the forward strand.
AGACAATTTGTATAAGTTTCTGTAGTGACACTTTTGGAAGGAAATGCCCAAACATATCTTGTGGCATGGTCTATTATAATATGGAGATATTTTTTTGTAGAATTATAATAATTGAACCCTCCTACAGTATCAACAGACAGATAGTCAAAAGGTTGATCTGTAGTGGGCATAGCTTGTAATAAGCCAAATTTTTTCTGTCTAGGTTTTTTATTTTTCTGGCAAATATCACAGTATTTAACAAAGTTAGTAATGTCTTGGGTCATATCTGGCCAAAAATAATTAGGAGAAATTAAATTTTGCATTTTTTGAACACCAGGGTGACCAAACTGTTCATGAGCAACACTAAGCAATTTTTTTCTGAGGGACATGGGAACTACCACTTTACGAAAACCTTTTCTTTTAACTATAATCAGTCCATTGTTATTAATATAATTTGATCCACACACATTTTTCTTTTTCTTGCATCTCAATAATCTCTTTAACGTCAAGAAGAAAAGTAAGGGGTTTACAAAAATGAGAAATAGGGTTTCGGGACAACATGTCGGCTTCGACATTTGTAGATCCCTTTAAGTACTCTATTTTGTAATCGAACATACTTAACTTCAATGACCACCTAAATAATCGACCTCTTAAATGTTTGACATTTTTTAACCAAACAAGAGATGCATGATCAGTATGGATGGTAAATTGTACACCGTGAAAGTAATGATAAAATTTATCTAAAGTATCAATGATAGCAAGACACTCTAGTTCGGTAATGAAATAATTTTTCTCATAACTTCTCAATCCTCTAGAAAAATAAGCAATTGGATGTAAAAGTTATTATGGTCGGGTTGTTTAAGAACTGCACCTACCGCTACCTGAGAAGCGTCAACAAACATGTGTAGGGGTAATTTTGGGTCATAAATTTTAAAATTGGTTTAGCAATGAGGGCATCTTTTAATTTTTGGAAAGAGTTTTGACATTCAGTATTCCATTCCCAAATAGTATCTTTCTTAAGTAATTTATTTAGGGGGTGTCTAATTTCAGCATATTTGTCAATAAATTTATGATACACATTTATAGAACCAAGAAATCTTTGTAATTCTTTAGTATTAGTAGGAGGTTTTAATTTTTTAATTGTTTCTATATTAGTATTAGCTGGAGTTAAAGTTCCATTTTGGATTTCATACCCTAGAAAATTGATTTGTTTTTGAGCAAAAGTACATTTAGATAATTTTAATTTAATATTTTCTATTCGGCATAAATCAAAAATTTGGATGAGATGCTGTATATGTTCATCTATTGATTTAGAAAAAATAATTATATCATCAAAATAATAACAAGCAAAGTCTATTTTATATTTTGTAAGAATTCTTCTAATTGTCCTGTTGAAAATTGGGGGCCTACCTTTACACCAAAGGGGAGAACATTCCATTCCCAGAGCCCACAATTAGTAGTGAAGGCTAACTTTTCGGAATCGGCTGGGAGAATAGGTATGTGCCAGTAGCCTGAGGCTAAATCTAGTGTAGAGAAATATTGGGCACCACTTAATTTGTCTAAAATTTCATCTATTCGGGGCAAAGGTTCAGCGTCATTTTTCATAATAGAATTTAATTTTCGGTAATCAACACACATTCGGGTTTTTTGCCTTCATCTCGTTTATTTACTAACGTAACTGGAGAAGAATATGGGCTATAACTTTCTTTAATTAACCCAGCAGCTAATAAGGATTGGATTTGCTGAGATATTTCTTTTTCATCAGCAGTGGATGTACGATAAGGCCTCAAAGATATTGGTAGGTCAGATTTAAGATAAATACGCTGAGGTTCAATATTAATTCTCCCTGCATCATATTTATTTTTTGCAAAAATTTCTAAATAATCCCTTAACAGTTCCCTTACATTTTTATTTTGAATAGCACTCAGACTCCCGAATAGATTATAATCATCATTATTAGTTCGCGGCAAGGATTGAGGAGTTATTGTATTTCCATAATCGGGTTGCACAGTAGTATCATTTTTTATAATATCAAAATGAAGCAATTCTAAGTTATCACTGGATATGTTGACATATTGGTTTAACGAAATATTGTCTTGTAACACCTGGCTTTTTGCGCAATCAATTTTCAATTTAAATTTGGCACAATCAGGTAAACCTAAAATAGCATAATCCAAATCAAGTGTACTTACTAAAAAAATAACATATCTCTTTATATTACCAAATTTAATACATAATCGACACGATTTATTAATTGTGAGAGTTCCTTGTGCCTGTCTAATAGTAATAGGTGTAACATTATGTAAATTACCATTTAAATATCGAACAAATTTGAGGGGTAGAATTGAGACAGTTGATCCACTATCAACCACACAATACACTTTGTTATTGCCCACATATCCAGGGATGATTAATTGTCAAATATTATTAGTAGGGGGTGGTTGAATATGAGCAGGAGTTTGAGTTTGAAAGGAATTTGTGTTAAATATACAACTCCTCTCCCAATGATATGCATTTTCTATGCCTCTGTTTAAACATATTCTGCACGGACGACTTGGGTAGTTATTCTGATAATGAGTCGTAGGCATTCTAGGAGTGAAAAACCTAGGATTAAAATTTTGGAATGGATTGTTTAGAGTAGGTCGAGTCCAATGTCTGGGCTGAGGATTGGGATTGTGCATAGGTCTAGTTTGTTGAAAATTTCTATTGCTGTTATTAGAGGTATGATTTGGAATCGCTACTAATTGTTTAGCAATGCGAAACCATTCACGAGTATTGGAAGGAGGGTTAACCATCAAACAATTTTGATACTCCGGCTGAAGTCCATCTGTTAATCCCTGTATAATTAAATTTTCCTCAAGCTGAAGTTGCCTTCCAATCTCAACTTTCTTTCTAAAATAAGAATCCAAATCACTTAGATCATTTAACTTTAAGGAAGTAAACTCAGAAAATTTTCGAACTCTAACCTGAATGTATTTTTCAGTTAAAATCTCGACAATTTCCTCATAAGTAGCACAATCCAAACAATCATTGATATAAGTTTTTAGCGCTTCTCCCTTTAAATATTTTGAAATATTTTTGTGTTTCCACTCATTATCTTTTTTTTCTACAGCACATTCTCGATCAAAATGTTTAAACCATTTAAAAATATCCATGCCCTACCCAAATTCAAAAGGGACAATATCAAGTTTATTTTCTGACATTTTTTCTTCTTTTACTAATCCTGACCTTAATAACATGAAAGAGGATAATTCATATGGAAAATATTTAAATGCTATACTTCAATTATTAAAATTCAATTACTATACTTCAAATACTTCAATAAATAACAATAAAAATAATAAATAATAAATAAATCAATTCTGTTTGAATTCATGTGAAATAAATAAATAATAAAGAAATAAGTAATAAAATAATAAATATCGGTTTTCCATACATGGGAAATAACAAATAATTTTAAGAACAAAAATACTTTTCTTTACGTATTGAAAATAATTTTAGCAACAGAGAATTTTTTAAGAACTAATTAATCCATCTTTCGATTTAAAAAACACCTTTAAAACTAAATAAAATTTCTATGAGCATAAAATTTCAATTAATTATAAATTAAGAACACATTTATTTTTTAATATCTGTAATAAAAGAGAAAGAAAAAATCAAGAATTTAAACAAAGAAATTATTATTAAAATTTTTTAACCAATAAACAAATAAAATAATAAATAATAACTTACAGACACCTCGCTGTGGCCTTGTTCAAATACCTAAATTTATTAAAATAAACAAAAATAAAGCACTTCGTAGATACGACTCACAGGTGCAAATTTCAATTAGTTTATATTTCCAATGGTATCAACCGTGGTTTCGCAATCGTGATGAAGTATTCATTTATTATGAAATGAAAATTTATCATAATATTTCTGCACTTTTACCTAGAAAATACAGTAATAAATAAATAAAAGCAAATGATGTTGAAATTTCTCGTGCAGGTGTTCTTTATCTGTAATAATCAGTAGATGATTTCGTAGATGTTAATTATGAAAAAAAAAATAAAAATACTGTGAGTCCTATTTCACAAACAAAGAATTTCCCTCCTGTAGGTGCCAACAAGGATCACAAATAAAATTTCACAACATATTTCCTATGATTTTTTTTTCTTTCGACAGCATTCCTTGCAACACCAGTGGCATTACTTTGTAGATTTTGATGCGTCTCAGAACAAAACCATCACAACAGATGTTTCACCGAGTAATCGTTCATAGAACATGGCAAACACAAACAGCGTTGTGAAGCAATTCTCATACAAAGGTTCATTTTGTAGTTGATGAGCTCGTTAATTCTTATTCAAAAATCAAACGCCGGTTCATCTTTATCCTGCCGGCTAAATTGTAATAATAACGAAGGCGATGCTCTATAATAGTGTATAAGCTTGTAGAACACCACTATTTACTAATACTCAATAGTGGGATGAGCAGTCGTTCTGGCAAGTGAATTAGCCATGGATTTGTTGTCGTAGGAGTTTCTCCAATAAAAATGCAAGAAATTCAGTTTTTAGTTCTTTATTATTTAGAGCAAGAGCTTAAGTTACTCCACAGATCACCTTTCCACACATCTATCACCACTGCCTTCGCTCACTAAGCTGCAACATTCTCGGCGTTCGACATTCTCGGAAAAAATGACATGGCTTCTGAGTTGTTTAAAGGAGAGATGCATTCTGACTTCCTGAAAAGCCAAATGAGAAATCCACATCCTCACGACAAACTAGCGCCCTCCTACTCCGCGTCAATCATTTTAGAAAACCAATCAGGAGGAACTCTAGCCTCAAACGGACAAAATGATCAATTCTAATTGGTCGTAATAGGCGGTCCTTGGCAAGAACTATATTTTTTCCTCGGAAGGGCAAGCCCTTTAGCAACGCGTAGTAACACCTGCCACGCGATGTTAAAAATAAAAAATAAAATTAAAATCCCAGGAATATTGCAGAAAGTAAAAAGCTTACGAAATACCTGCCGCCTTTTTGAGAAGCAAGAAATAATTTATTAGTAACTAAAGTAAGAAAAGAATTTTAGCTGTTACAATTTACGAAACTAAGATTGGAATATGTTTCCCAAATTTAGAATTGAAGCTAAGAGAGAACAAAAATAAAAATGGCGCAAATTTTTTTTTATTTTATTACATATATATATATATATATATATATATATATATATATATATATATATATATATATATATTTCAAAAAAAAAATTAATATACAGTTTTCAAATAAATTGCATTTAAAAGCAAATTTTTTTTCTTATACGATGGTGTAAAAATTGAAAATGTGGGTGTTTGGAAGTTTAAAAATTTGCAGTAGCAAGAATTGCAAAACCGAAATTGCATTTCAAATTTCAAAATGTTGCCATTCACAAAATGACGTATGCATCTTTATAATATAGATAGATGTAGATAAATTGATATAAATGGAGTTTAACAAGGAGCAGAATTAAACAAAATAGTAGATTGTTTTTTATAGTACTTTTTTAGCGAGCCACATGCTATATAAAAAATTGCTTGCAGCAGAAATGCACGAAATTTATAAAAATGAAAAGGTAATTTTATTGTGAGCAAAGATATCATTTGTAAAGTACATTAGTGATAAAAAAAAGTATTAAATATAGTACATTTATTTTATGTTTTATTTTGTGTTTGTAATACAAAAGAGTAAAATTATAAAAAAAAATCTAAGAAATTATCAAAAAGAGTACTTTTTGAGTCTTCGTGAATCATCAAATTTTAAGTACAAAAAAAAATATTTTAATTTTTTACGCTTTTCAATCTTTTTTAGTTATCGGTTTGATATTAACAACTCATAACTGAAATTGAAAAAAAATATATAAAAAATCACTGAAATCCGAAGAGGATAATTAATCAAATAACATCTAACTCAAAAGTACCGCCATTTTTAAAATTACATCTTCTAGTTTCTCCTCTAAAATACGTGATGGGAGACATAGATAAAAATTTAAATTAAATTTAAAAAATCGTTACTTAGATTTTTTTAATTCAAGTTTAATTTGTCTAAACGTTACGCATGTTTATATTTTGTTTAAATAATTCTTGGTTATATGCGTATATGGTGCACACAAAAACAAACGATCATGAGAATCTTTCTGTAAAATAATAAATTAAAAAAAATCCATTAGGTAGTTTTTGAAATGAACTGGAACTTACCTTCTACTTTCTAATATACTAGGGTTAAAAGAGTATTGTACTAGATGGGAAAAAATACATAAAATGCTTTTAAATAAGGCAGAATTTAAAATTTCGTTACATATATGTGTGTTAAATAATACGTTACATGCATGTATATTAAATTTAAGCCATTCACGCATTATATATTCAGTCGAACCCCGTTTTAGTGAACCCGGTTTATAACGATCTCCCGGATATAACGAACGAAAATTTTGGTCCCGCCATTTTCCTATTGTATTTAATGCTATTTTACTCTTTTATAGCAAAACTCCGGAATGTTAAAAATCGGATATAACGAACTCTTTTTTCTAGTCGACCATAATTCTTTTTTCTCTTTTTATTTTTCCGCTGATGTGAAAAAAATTTTTGACTCTAATTTTGTAAGAAAATGCATACCGGCTAGTAAAACATGGTGCAAATTAACGATATGTCTTTTTATTAAAGAGTCGTACGACCTGCATTCTTTCTCTTTTATGGTAGCCATACTGCAGGTGGGATCATGCCCACCTGTCAGTTATTTTCCATTGATCCTGTCATATCAATTCAGTTATGCATTTAAGCTAACTTTTTAAACAAATGTATTTAAGAATAATTCGAGATATGGCAGCATTGAAAAGAACGCCTTCTTTGAAGCAAGCAATAATCAAAAGCTTTTTTTTCTTAAATTATACTCTTTGATGTTCACAAGATGATGAAAAAAAAGGAAAATTTAAATGATAAAAAAGTAAACAAACAAAATAAAAATAAAACGATTTTTAACGCGCCAATAATTAGTGTTAGTCATCCTAAGCCTGGATAAAGTGTAAAGATTTTGTTATAGTCAGGATCATTCCTTAAATTGTTTGCTCATTTATTCGAACTAGGGTTGGTCTCGAATGTTTAGATAGTCGGCGCTTTACCGTATTTCTATTTGACTTCCTTTTTAGTTAATTTATATAGAGTTGTGGCAGTTTAAAGTAATCAATTTTAGTCAATTTAATACATTAATGATCATATCTCTTAGAATTTATGTTTTTTTTCTTCTTAATACATCATTATTTAACATATGGGTATCAGGTAATTATATACATATTTTAAAAACTCTAACATTATTTAACGGTTCGGATGTAGCAAACCACCGGATATAGCGAACAAAAACTTCGGTCCCTTGAAATTCGTTATAATGGGATTCGACTATATATATGTATGTTAAATATTACATTATGCACATATATATATATATAAATATATATATATATATATATATATATTAAATTCACGTTAAAATAGCTATTTTGGCAAATATTGATTAATTTATGCATTACTAGCAAGATTTGTGAGCTTGGCTGGGCCATTTTTCCAGACGAACACGAAATATAATAGGAAAACTCAAGCACATTTTTAATCGGAATGTCACATTCACTTTGCGTTGCGCGCGTAATAACAAAGCGCGTAATAACACGCGCGCGTAATAACAAAGTAATTATCAATATACTAAAAAAGTGCTTAAAATGAATCTGTTGTTCTTGGATATATTTTATCTATTATAACTAGTTTTAAAAATTTAAAGCCATTAATATTAAAAAACACATGAGAAAAATATTTTACTTTAACCCCGAGATCTGTCAATCATAAACATGATCATTTTCAAAGAAATAGCTTTACTAGAATGTCGCTTTTATTGTACTATTTATATTCCAGTTCGGGAAACGGAGCAGTCCATTATTCATTGGGGATATATATGAAATTGGTACGTTCTGGTGCTGAAAAGGTTTTTTTTCCCAAATTATTAGACTAAATCTTAAGTATGTTATAAAATACAAGGTCTTTAGATACATTTTTTCCTTTACTCAAAATCTCCACTGATTATCTAATTTTTAAGTAAAATTAATCTGATGTAGGTATTATAACTTCATACTTAATAAAGCTATTTTTATATTCTTGTACTGATTTAATCTTAAAAATGCCGTAAATGGTCGTTTGAACCAAATATATCTCAGGTTCTGTAGAAAATATATGACATTGAAAATTATCACATTTGTATTGAAAGATCTCGGGGTTAATCATAAACAGGCTTTCTTTACATATGTTTTAATTGAAACGCTTTTAAGTTTTTAATACAGCTTTTAGTACCAGTTTATTCGTAATGTATTAGAAGTAGATAAATTTTAATCACGTTTTTAACGAACAAATCAAACGAAATGGAAATGATTACTTTCTGTTTTAAGCAATATCTATCGTCAATTGAAATGCCTTTCCATATTGTTGAAAATGTGATAGTATATTATCTTGTACATTGGACAAAATATGGTGTTATTACAAAGTGATTCTTTTAGTTGATCCTTTATAGTAGATTTTGGTAAGCAAATGAGACTATTATGATTACAGGAATTAAAATGTACTCCAGTAATCATATTGTTATAGTATGTTTATACTGGTTTTTAGAGACAAAATAATATTAAAAATATTAAGTTAAAATTCTGGGCTCTCCGTGTTTTTAGAAAGAGAGGGACAGATGGGAGTTTTCTTTTTTTTTATCATTTAGGGAGATAGTTAGGATAACGCTTGTTATTTATCTCGGGTAGGATAAGAGTTTGGCGGCTTAAAAATAAGATCGGCGTGGGATGGAGTATACGGTTTCAAAGGTTCTCCGAGTCGACTTTTGACTTTTGAATCTATAAAATTGAGGAAGGGATGGGGTTTTGACGTAGAGTATCCCTCGCAGGTGGACTGAGAGGGCAATTATTTTCAATCGAATGCCGACTGTTCCGCTTCTGTATTGTGTTCTTGTAACATCGCCTTGGCGACAAACACAGCCCACGCCAATTATACGCCAATCGGCAATTTACTGTAACCCTGCTCACGTGTTGTGTGACGCAGTGGATTGAGAGAAACAGTCTCTTAGCAACAAGCTCTAATGCTGCATCAAGCAGCGACTCTTAAAAAAATAAACATTCCATTAAATTTACAGTCTACTTGCTTTTTCTTTTTAATTTAGTTTTTCTTTTAATTTAGTACACCTCCGTACATTTGGTCCTAGCGACCCGGAGGTATGAACGAATCAGTGTCTTTTCTATTGAATTAAATATTGAATTTATCGAATTTCGTCAACAAGATGAATAATGTCGGAAACTGAGATAAAAGCATTGAACAGAAGGCGAGGGAATATCAAGGCCCAAGTCACCAGGATATTTAACGCAACGGATGGAAAAACATTTAATTTATCCGAATGGAAAGCCCACCTGGATTTACTGTCGAAAACTGAAGAAAAGTTTGAAGCTCTTAAACTGGAATATTATAGAATAATAGAGGAAGAAAAGTTGGAAGAAACTGAAAAAATACTGAGTCAACTGGACGAGGATATTCTAAAACTAGAGGTAAGCTTAAAATCCTCTATTAATGCTTATTATGAAAATACTGATTCTAATAAAAAATCTATTGAACAGGACCAAGCTAAAACGTCTAGCATTAAGCTACCTAGGGTCATATTGCCGGTTTTTAGTGGCAGAATTGAAGAATGGTCCGTATTTAAAAGTACATTTAACGAGCTTATTAATGATAATTCAAATTTAAAAGATAATGAAAAATTATTTTATTTGCGTTCTGCTTTGACTGGTGAAGCGAGGAGTTTGCTTACACGAGATGAAAATTATGTTTCACTTTTCAATGCGTTAGAACAAAGATACGAGAATAAAAGAGTTATGGTAGATTGTCATATAAAGAATATTTTAAATCTTTGTGTAATTAAACAGGAATCCGCTAAAGATCTCCGCATTTTATTGGATAACGTGAAGAAAAATTTAAGGGCTTTAAAGATCTTAAAGTATGATAGAGATAATTTCTCGAACGCAATTTTGCTGAATATTATTCTAAATAAACTAGATAACGAAACTCGTAAACAATATGAACTAACATTAAAGGATAATGAAGTGCCTAATTTTGATGAATTTTTAGAATTTCTTGAGCGAAGATGTCAAATCTTAAATAGTATAAGTTCTAATGTATCCTCTAAATATTCTGCAAAATCCTTATTCATAAAAACAAACAAACCTCAAAGTAAATGTTGCGTAATTTGTAAAACCGAAAACCACCCCTTATATCATTGTGTTAAATATAAAAACATGAAGTTAAGTGAGCGAATTAACCTTGTTAAGAAAAATAAACTTTGCTTCAATTGTTTAAGTTCAGCCCACCTCATTAATTATTGTAATTCAAAAAGCACTTGTCATGTTTGCAAGAGCGCAAGCCATCATTCATCATTACATAATTATATAACACCAGTAAACAATCCTATAAACAATCTCCCAATACATGAAACAATAAATAGCAATTTTGTTTCGGAAGATTTATCACAAAACGAAACTACTGCTCATTCATTTTTTTCATATGGAAATGATAATAATAAATCTGTTTTAATTAGCACTGCAATAATTTATTTGACAGATGTAAATGGCATCAAAATTCCTTTCAGGGCAATATTAGATTCCGCATCTCAGAATTGTTTTTGTACATTTAAAGCAGCACAAATATTAGGCTTGAAAAAGGAGAAAATAAATATTCCTGTAAGTGGAATAAATAAATTGCCTATTTACATTAAATCTAGAATCAAATCAAAGTTGTCAAATAAAATGAATAGTGCCAGTTATGATATTGAGTTATTAATCGTTCCAAACATTTGTGACTTCACGCCCTCGAAAAAGATAAACATATCAGATTTAAAAATTCCAGCAAATATTTGTTTAGCGGATAAAAAATTTAACATTCCAAGCAGTGTGGAGATAATTATCGGTGCTGAACTGTATTTTTCTCTTTTAAATGAAGAAAAAATAAAGTTAGGCAATAATTTATATTTGCAATCAAGTATTTTCGGTTACATTGTATCTGGTTGTATTTATGACAAAACAGTAAATAATAATAATACTAATTATTGTTTCTTAACAAAAAATCTTGATTTACTTAATGACACTTTGAAGTCTTTTTGGGAAATTGAAGAAGTGCAAAATTTAAAACCCTGTAACAGTGAGGAATTAGAATATTGTAATGATCACTTCGATAAAACGCACTTCAGAAAACCGGATGGTAGGTTTGTGGTCACGATGCCGTTTAAACCACAGGTTTTAGAACCCGATTTGGGAAATTCCAAAAATCTTGCTTTGAAAAGATTAAACTCTCTGTGGCAACGTTTAGATCGAGATCCTGTTATGAAAAATTTATACACAGAATTTATTAAAGAATATAGAGATTTAAATCACATGCATGAAATAAAAGAAAACACGAACTTTAATGATGGCTATTACTTACCACATCACGGCGTTTTACGACCCTCTAGTAAAACCACGAAACTACGCGTCGTTTTTGACGCTAGTGCCAAGTCAACCAACGGAAAATCTTTGAACGATTTATTATGTAAGGGTGGAGTTCTGCAAGATGATTTTTTTTCGATATTAATTAGATTTAGAAAGCATATTTATGCTTTTACTGCGGATATTAAACAAATGTTTAGGATGATAGAAATAAATCCATCCCAGTACAAATATTTAAAAATTTTGTGGAAAGACAGTATGTCATCCCCGGTTAAGGTATTTCAGCTAACAACAGTTTCGTATGGAACATCTTGTGCTCCCTACTTAGCCACCAAAGTATTACAACAATTAGCTCTAGATGAGAAAAAGGAATTCCCGTTAGCATCGAAAATTATTTTGAAGGACTTTTATATGGATGATTGCCTATCGGGCTCATCCAATTTAGAAGAATTCAGATTAATGAAATCGCAATTAACTGAACTCCTCCTAAAGGGAGGGATGGTTTTACACAAATGGTGTACCAATGAGGTCCAATCTACTGATAATCACATGTTTCCCCTGGACAGAAATTCTGAAGAAATAACTGTTAAAACATTAGGGATGTTGTGGAACAGTTTCAATGATACGTTTAGGTATAAAGTTAATATCAACACAAAGAGTGATTTCACAAAAAGAGATGTACTTTCGCAAATTGCCCGCATTTATGATCCTCTCAATCTCTTAGGGCCAGTGATTGCTAAAGCAAAAATATTCATGCAGGAGCTATGGCTTCTTAAAATAGAGTGGAATGAGAAGCTGCCCTCTCATGTCGCCAAACTATGGAAAACCTTCCTCGAAAGTCTTAAAGAACTGGAATCCATTGAAGTACCAAGATGCTTTCTAGCTGTGAACCAATCAGTGGTGCTAAATGGTTTCGCAGATGCGTCTTCCAAGGCTTATGGCGCAGTGATATACATGCAAACATCTAATTCTAGTGAAACCATCAGTTACTTATTATGTAGTAAATCCCGCGTGTGTCCAACCAAAGTAATAACAGTGCCACGTCTCGAACTGTCAGCATGTCTTCTTCTGGCTAAACTCACTAACAAGGTCTTAAATTCATTAGACAAACAAGTAGCTTCAGTCAATTTGTTTTCTGATTCAACTATTGCTTTAGCTTGGATAGACACTGCTCCTCATCTCCTGAAAACGTTTGTGGGAAACCGCGTTGTGCAAATTAAGGAACAAACTAAGAACTTTCCATGGTTTCATATTCCGTCAGAACACAATCCAGCTGACTTGATATCAAGAGGTGCAAGTGTGGAAAACCTGTCTTCTAACCAGTTGTGGTGGCATGGCCCGCCTCTTTCAATTCTTGAAGAAACAATAGCAAAAACTGACTCTAATATAAGTGACATTAAAGATGAACACTATTCTAGTGAGCTTAAAGCTCCCAGCAACTTGACATTCGCTATTCATAATGACTCTAATTTCTGTGATAATTTAATTAATCTTAGCAATAATTTCCAAAAAATAATTAGAATTTTAGCTTATATTTTCAGATTCATACATAAATGCAAAAAAGCAACATCTGCAACCGGCCCTCTGTTGCTGGAGGAATTAAGAAAGGCAGAGGTTTATTTAATAAAAAATGAACAGGTAAAGTATTTCAAAAATGAAATTTCGGCCCTCCAAGCGGGATCTTCGGTTCATCGCGCAAGTAAGTTAAAATTCTTAAATCCCTTTTTAGATGGAGATAGCTTATTGAGGGTGGGAGGAAGATTAGCAAAATCAAATTTGAATTTTGATCATAAACACCCCATTATACTTCCGGCGAGCTGTCGCTTGACGAAACTAATTTTTCAATATTATCATAAACGAGATTTTCATGTAGGACCCCAATCTCTTTTGAACACTGTGCGTCAAAAATATTGGCCTCTCGGTGGCAGAAATATTGCGCGTAAAATTGTACATGAGTGTTTACAATGCTTTAAAATTAAACCTATAACGGCTAGTCAAATGATGGGGGATCTCCCTCCTGAAAGAATAGTGCCCAGTTCCCCATTTTCAAATGTGGGATTAGATTTAAGTGGGCCTTTTGAAATAAAATATAAAGGTCAAAGAAAGGGTACTTTTCAGAAAATCTATGTTGCCATATTTGTATGTATGGTCACTAAAGCTATGCACTTGGATTTTGTCTCAGATTTGACATCCGAGGCTATAATAGCGACTCTAAAAAGATTCTTCGCTCGTCGTGGGAAAAGCTCTGTAATCTTTAGCGACAATGCTAGAAATTTCGTTGGGGCTTTAGCAGAACTAAAACGTTTACGTAGACTTGTTACGAGTGATGAAGTTTCGAACTTTTTAGCTTCTGAAGGTATTAACTGGAAGTTCTCCCCTCCTAGGGCGCCAAATTTTGGTGGCCTTTGGGAGGCAGGAGTCAAATCTTTCAAATACCACTTAAAAAGAGCTGTGGGTTCAGCTCATCTCACGATCGAGGAATTCCTGACAGTTATCACACAGATAGAGGCTATTTTAAATTCGCGACCGCTTTGTCCTTTGTCAACAGATCCTGACGATCTTCAGGTGTTGACTCCTGGTCACTTTCTCATAGGAAAGCCTCTTAATTTAATTCCAGAACCCAATTTAAGTGAGGTCAAAGATAATTTGCTAAATAAATGGCAAAGGGCTCAAAAATTAACGCAGTTAATATGGAAACGTTGGCAGAATAATTATCTGAGCCAGTTACAAGAAAGAAACAAGTGGCTATTTAAAAAGCCTAATATTCTGCCAGGAATGCTAGTTTTGCTTAAGGACTCACAATTACCCATTTGCACTTGGTCACTAGGCCGCATTAATAAGGTTTTCCCAGGCGCGGACGGGATAGTCAGGGTAGTTGAAGTTCGTACCGCTAAAGGTAATTTTAAACGACCTATTTCAAAAATAAGTATATTACCCATTGAGGACAACATCATAGATCCTAAACTTTAAATGTGCTTTATTATGTATTAATTTTTCATGTATTATTTGTGTTTATTTATTTTATTTATTTATTTTTGCTTATAATCTGTATCATATTGTATTATTACTTGTATTGCATATGTATCTTGAAATATAAAAATATTTCAACGCCGGGCGGGATGTTCCGCTTCTGTATTGTGTTCTTGTAACATCGCCTTGGCGACAAACACAGCCCACGCCAATTATACGCCAATCGGCAATTTACTGTAACCCTGCTCACGTGTTGTGTGACGCAGTGGATTGAGAGAAACAGTCTCTTAGCAACAAGCTCTAATGCTGCATCAAGCAGCGACTCTTAAAAAAATAAACATTCCATTAAATTTACAGTCTACTTGCTTTTTCTTTTTAATTTAGTTTTTCTTTTAATTTAGTACACCTCCGTACACCGACTTTAACACTCCCGGATTTCGGAGGTCAGAATGGTCAATGTCACTTAAAAATTCACTGCATCAAGAAAGGCGTTGATCATTTTGGCCAATGAAAGTTGGGGGGTGTTTAAGGGAACCTCCCGTCGGTCAATTATTAGAAAAAAAGTAGACAGGTGGATTTGGATTTTTAAGAAAAGTCTTTGCATTCTCTTGCAAGCTCTCGGTTACAGCTCTTGCCTTTTTATCTCGCTCCTCCGTGCGAATAAAACTCTCATGTTTGAGAAATTATAATATTCGTCTTATGAGGTCCTGACGGGAGTTATGATTTTACTGGAAGCCTATATTCCTGTAATTTTGTCTTGTTCGCGCTAGAGATGAGAGCGCATTGTGTTTGAAAGCTGACTGGTGCATCTGATAGTAGCTATGCTATGTTCGAGGTACGGATGGAGGCGGTGGTCACCCTGTGAACAGTCCCGGGTGTTTTTCGGTGGCAAAGGAGGTTCCCGCTCTTCGCTTCTTCTACGGGATGACAGGGCCAGTTCGTTTAGGAGAGCTTCGTCGGATCCAATGTTCTAGCCGCGGTGTTTGGACTCGACAATGAAGGATTCATATGGAGGATTTGCTCAGATCTGAGGTGCCCGACGACGGTTATGCTGGAGTTGATATAGGGAGAAAAGGGATTTGGGTATTATAAATAGGGGTAAGTGTGGTTTATTATGTTTTGGGGAATACACTATAAATTCTACCCCTAGGGAATTCATTTAATCTACACGAGTTTCATTATATTTAATTGTAATTTTAATTTGTTATAAGAATATCCTGTTGTAATATGATTAAGTTTGGTTAATATATCTAAATCAATGAATTCTAATTGTTAAATTTTGTAAATAAATATATTATCTTAGTAATCTAAGTATTAGTTTCTTTAATTCTGGAATTCTTGCTTACTATCCTTATTAACTGATATCTAACTTATAATAATTGAAACTACTTTGGAGCATCATTTATACACAATGCAATCATAGAAATTAAACTTGTTTACAAGAAGGAGAATTCCTCTTAAGATTATTATTAATTCTAAGAATTCTTGATTCAGTTAACTAAACATTTTTAGTATATTGAAAGTTCCCCATAATCAGATCATAGTAACATCTAATAAAATATAAATTGTCATCGAGTAAATAAAGTAAAATTAAATGATTCTAAAATAAGTGAAGCATAACAATATTACTAAATTAGAGAGCTTAACAATGATTGTAGAGTTGATCTTGAATGATATTCGAGTGGTTTATTTTCATTTATTATATTATGAATAACATACTTCTAAGCTTGGCGCCATAGATATATTTCTGGTTGCTTAAATATATTCTCATTCCATGTTTTGTCATATGTATTTCGTAATAAAGGTCTTAATGCATTATGGTCTACTGCAGTTTTATTTCTTCCAGTCTCACAAGAGTAAATATAGTCAAAATGAAATAACATATTTGCAGGCAAAGAACAGTATTTATCATTCACATTTAAAAGAAAAGTTGCGCATAAAAAAGCGCATTTTTAAAGCAGATCTGTTTGAATAAAGTTAAAATGACATCATTTTTGCTACCTTATCATTTTGTAGACAAGTTGCATTCATGTAACCGAAAAAAAAAATCGAAGTTTATTTTTGTAGAAAAATAAACCTTTAGCTAATAAATTCAATAATATCTCCCTATTCATTCGTAATCGGCTTCATAGCCAAGATTGTTATTTGCTTAAAAAATATGGTGTTTTAAGTGTACTGTGATTAATTATAAAATAGAACTGACTACGCAACAATAGACGTTTTATTAAATAATGTCAAAGTGTTGACTCAATTATAGATCTTTCAAAAAAAGAAAAATCCTCTACACATTAAATAGAATTGATAATGACAAATGAGGTTAGTTATGCAAAATTTTCAGCAATATTCATTAGGAAGAATACTTGAACCAAAGATTTTCTTTTGCTTTTTATGATTTGTATAATAATACGAATAAATAAACACAAGATTTATTTAATTTATATTAATTTAAATCTACATATTTAAAAGATCAAGCTGTTTTTCCAGTCATCAGAATTGAGCTTTCTTTCTATCGATTTTGATAATTATTTTTTTAATGAAAGCTGTTCCTTTGTAGATGCCCCTAATAGGTATTTTTTAATTTCATATTCATTTTTATATTTTATTTTTCATTTTGAAAGATTTTTATGACTTTTTTTTAAATTATGGCAATCAGATTAAACTTTTCTTACTGTAGTACAAATCTATTTTGATTTATCCCATTCATCCAATCAGAAGCGCGAATGTATCCTCTTACCTCTAAATTCTAAAAATAACTAATGCTGTCGCTGCCGCTGACAATGAATTTTTTGTGACCTAGTGTATTTCTTAACTAATATTAAGAAAACTATAACACACTTAAATACGAAAATTGGTTGTATTATGAAGAAATGTTTGATAAACATGCTTATGCAGACAGTATTTGAAATAGAATAATTATTTTAAATGATATTTAACGTTTAAGATGGTCAAAATCGTTCCTTTAAAAAGTTTATAGGAGAAAAAATTATATATAGGATTTTAAATACTTTTAGATCTGCATTTACACTGCATTTGTTTTTTCAATAAATTTTTGAAGATTTATTTCCATTTTAAATTCAAATTTTCAGCATTTCGAGAGACATTTTTTGCATATTTTAGAAAAGGTTTTTATTTTAAGTTGTTGCCATGATCAAAAAATAATATTTCCTTAAAATTAAAAATTTCCTACACGCGACTATCATAAAGAGAACAAAAACTTTCAAATGAGAATTAAAAATTACGCCTTAAGAGCGAGAAAATATTGGAAATTACGTCATAAAACTATATTTATATGTAAATATTATAAAAAAAGAAAGTATTTTAAAAATGAAATCATTAATTTGCGTTAACTGCCGTAATTGGAAAAAATTACTTCATTTTTAAAACAGTCAAACAAAAACATTGTAATCAGTTTAAGATATTTATGTGAACATTATTGTGAACATCGTTTGGTCTAAAGTCATGCTTATGCGTTTTTGTCTTAAAATTGCATTGCTTGACGACAAAAGTAAATAAACAAGTAACAGGTTACTCATGAGTAACATAAGTAAAGCCATTTTTACAATTAAATCTGCTAGATTTTAATGCTAGACATGGTAGTCGAATTAAAAAAAATTCAATATATATATATATTTTTTTTAATGAAAAAAAATGTTACTTATACTTCGTCTGATGAAGTTTTCATTTGCATTTTTCTTAATATAACGCAGACGATAATCGCCAAATATTGTATTCATTACAATCTTTCATAATGAATTATTTTTTAAGCATTATGAATTTTTCTTTCATGTTTAAGTTAAATATTTGTGCTTTATTATATTATCTCTTATTAAAAACAATTTGTTTTTTCCCTTTTTTAATTTTAACCATTTTAATTGTGAGTTTTTTTTTTCGGTTACGTACTTAAATTGCTATATTAGAGCTGCCTTTGGCGATGTTTTTTATATTCTATTTGCACCAATATTTTAACAAAAGAAATTCTGTATTGTATTTTCTTGCACATCTTGTCAAAGTGTTTGTGAAAGATTTCTGTTTTGAAAAGTGGTGCCACATATAGTTTAAAACTTACACTGAGATCGCGAAGGGGTGTCGCTCAATCACATTTATCGATATTACGCTTTGCAGAGCTATGACGTCGCGTATCATAAAATGGTAATTGTTTAATCAATGATTATGATCTTCAGAAAATGACCAATGGTAACCTTTCCGATCACTATATCTATAAAATACCAAATTTTGTTATAAATTATAATTGCTGCATGGGTATATTATGCATAGGAATAACAATGAGAATATTCCCTGTCCCGTATTTTTGTGTCTTATTATAACAATTAATTTTTATAATAAATAAATTGTTTCATAATAAAATAATAAGCGGTCAAGTGTGAATATTACACACGTTCAGAGGGTTCTGTACAATAAATATATGTGAATTATTAACTATATTAAGGTACCCTGGGGTAATAACGCCACGTTAAGGTTCTACCAATTTTCACGGCTTAGTTTTAGATTGTATTTTTCAAACAAATATAGGTCTAAAAATACAAACTCTACAAACTTAGAAATTGACAAATTGCATTCTAAGCTATTGAAAATGTTCAATTTTTTGTGAAAGTGTAAGAAAAATAAAGGTGTGGTGTGGGAGGGGGGGGGGGTGAGGCAAAAGAATATCAGACCGTGAGCTTCTTTTTGCTTAAAAAGGACCGCTTAAATAGAAATATGAGAAACATTGCACAGTTTTAACTGTGTTTATTGAATCAGTATTTAAGATGTAGCTCGGCCACTGTAGGGAATCAACCGGGGTATTAATGTCAAGGATTGGCGTTATTTCCCCGATATAGTTATTGCGCAGTACATTTTAAATTACAAATTATCTCGAGAAGATATCCAAAATCTTCAACAACAATTTGAAAGTACATGAAATACACTACAAATTTATGTAATAAACAAAGCATTTCTGGATAAAAAGTATAGTCTTCAGATCACAAAACGTATGTCGCAAATTTTAGATCAAGCGTTAATTTTAGTTGTTTGTAAAAACAATAAGACCTAAAAATGAAACAAATTAACTTGAAGCTGTTTTTTGCGATTTATATGACTCAAAACCCTTTTGCGCAAAGCACATGGGTGTCATTTACCTGATTATTTCATAATTATGCAAAATATAAGCACTTGGCGTTATTACCCCACCTGGCGTTATTACCCCAGGGTACCTTATTTAAAAAATCTTTGCTAAAAGAATATTAAGACTTTGTAAAAAATAAACTATACAGTGTACTATTTGTATAGAAATGTATGAATATACTAGAAATGTATGAATGCGTCGCACTTGTCGTTATATATGTTCAAACCGTCCGTATCTTTAAGGATTAATATCTCAGCTAAGTACCAACAATTGTTTTAGAAAAACATTTTCAACAATCTTTTTTACTCTTCTCTGACAGGTATCCACAATGCTCCTCAGCACCTTTACTGAATGACCACAAATCGAAATGTATGTGCAACGGAAAAATGCACTTTTCACAAACACTGTGCAAGCTAGAGTAATCACAATAGTTTTTTGCAAAGTTAAACATCTACTACCTCTATATTCTTCATAAATTTTATTCCAGAGGATTCATAAATATATGTGGGGAGCCATATTTTTGAAGTACATTTTCCACGATATTTCTGAAAATAGAATACCTAAAATTAATAGAAATTTATTTTTGAGTTCAGCGTTACAGAAGTTTTCACACGATTTACAAATAAAAGTTTTTTTTCAAACAACCCAGTTAGCCCCTCTACATAGGGTTCTCGCTGCCGCTCCCCACTGCACCAAATTGCGACACAATGCTTCATTTGGCAAGTAAAAGAAGAATCAGGTTCTCCAAATTGCGAGTGCTCAATATATGCTCTTTTTGTGTGCATATGTTTGTGCAATACAGTGAAAATTCTTATCCATTTTGCTGAACGATTGGCTGTCGCTTTACATGTTCAATTATACCATGCTATTTTACATTTTTCTGTTTATAGAGATACTGACTCGACACCAATTCCTTTTAGCAACAGATAAATACAAAAATAATTATGCAATATATGTTTATCTACTGTAAGTTAATCTTTGTCTACGTACTGGCGTGGATCCTGTAAAAGTACAAACAAAATTATTCATATCAAGCGTCAAACAGAGAGAAGTTTTGCAGCAATATTGTGTTAAAATTAGCAGTTTATACAGTTGTATGGAAATTAGTCACCGTCTGATCAATTTTTTCCATCTTAGCTGTTTTTTAATTTTTATTTAGACTGCTAAAAGAATGTCTGAAACGTTTTCACATTTAAGACTAAAAAGACATCTAGAATGTACTTATTCACAACTTATGGGCCCATGGGGCGCGAACCCACCCAATAATTTGATATTTCCATCCATTCATTTTTAATTGAGCCCACCCAACATTTTTGTATTTGTTCAAAAGTTTTTTAGCCCACTCAATACTTTTCAAAAGTTGGCTCCACTGTACTTATTTCTAATAATTTCTGCCTTAGTCGAATTTCTATTTTATAAGCAATTACAAAATATTAGGTTATTTTAGAACATTTGGAGAAAAAAAATGCAATAAGGTAAACACAATAAGGAGGTTAAAGATACCTTTTTCATTGTTTTATACTTCAAATCTATTTTGCTATCTTTTTTTTTTTCATTTGGCGCCTTTTTTTTAATTTCTTATTCACCAAACCGCTAATGTTGGTCAAAAGCCAGCGAGAGCCCTGCCTCTACCTCTAAGTCCTAAATATATTTCTGACTGTTAAATAGGTATGCATGTGATAAGATCTGTAAAAATATTCATTAGTAGTCTTTATTACTTCCCCCAGTTTAAACTTTCCACGTTCCGTAGTTTACAAGTAAACTGGTTCTGGCAGACAGCCACTGGGTGACCTTATAATAGTTCCATTTTTGCTTTTTAAGCATGGAACCCTAAAATAACATGGTCCTAAAAATTATTTGAAAACATGATTTTTTTGTAAAAAGAAGAAATACCTGGCGCGTCTGTGACATTTTGCAGGAGTTTTATCGGAAAACCTTTAGCTTATAAGTGTTGGAGTATCTGTATAACTCGACTTCTGTCTTTGCTGCAAAAGACTTCAGTAGAAAGTTCACTCTTTTAAAATTTAGTCTCTTTTATTTAGTGTCTTCTTTTTCTGGGTTCAAACTATGTTCTCCGATGTAAAAATTACATAAAAGAAAAATTACATCACCTAGAGAATTTTATCCGGGCCAATAGAGCATTCGAAGGAATTTTCAATCTAATTTCGAATTTGATGGACGAGTGATGTATTTTTCTTTCCAAAGAAGATAGGATTAATATTTTTTTTATTTCGATCTCATAGAATATTTATTCATTCTTCTTATTTGTATTTTTTTTATTACTGTTAGTGTTTCTTTGAAATCTCCATTGGTTTGTTAAATAAAATATTTTAATATCCGCCTTCTGGGTTAAGATTGTTGTGTTTTAAGATATATAGGAGCGCAGTTAGTGTTTTCGCCTTTAAAGAATTTTAAAGCATTATTTAAACTAATAAAACAAAATTACGCTCTGTCTGTGTGTGTGTGCAATGTCTAGCAAAATCTATGGCATTTACGGGGCCTGGTACGATTGCCAAGTTTAAAAGTTAATATCAAGGAAAAAAAAAAAAAAAATACGTGTGGCACTCGGGGACTGCCGCGGTAAAGCTATTGCATAGCATTTTTTATCAACTTATGCAATTATAATTATTTATTTATTTTTTATTTATGCAGTTTTTTTGTCTTTGATATTAAATCAAGTTAAACATTTTGAGCGTGATGATCGATAACAATTTTTTTTCTTGTATTGAACAAATGAGAAGTTAATATCGTTTAAAATATTTTTATTATCTTACAATACATGTAGTTTAATCAGGATATTTTTATCATTGAAACTATACGTTTATGGTAGCTGAAAAAAAAAAAAAACATAAGTTTAAGACTTGATATTCTCAAAATATCTGAAAAATACCGCGTCAATGTCTGCCGAAGTCTACGGAGGGATACCTTGCCGAAGTCTGCCAAACTGAAGGGATGTTAGCCGGAGTGTTAGTTTTTTTTTCTCGTTACGGAATTTCTAGATTCTTTCGCCACGCTCAAAACCGGCGATAAAAGCTATGCAATACCTTAATAAATTACAAACAAAATTTGGCCGCGCTACGAAAATTAGATCGCGAGTTATAAGCATTTTAAATTTTCCGAACCTCACCGTGGGGGTCTCCTGTCACCAAAAATTAACACTGTCTCATAATAAATTACCAAAGAAAATTTGGCCGCACTACGAAAATTAGATCCCGAGTTATAGGCATTTTAAATTTTTCGACCCTCACCATGGGGGATCTCCTGTCACCAAAAATTAACACTGTCTCATAATAAATTACCAAACAAAATTTGGCCGCCCTACGAAAATTACATCGCGAGTTATAAGCATTTTAAATTTTTGGACCCTCACAGTGGGGGGGAGGTCTTCTGTCACCAAAAATGAACACTCTCATAATAAATTACCAAACAAAATTTGGCCGCGCTACGAAAATTAGATCGCGAGTTATAAGCATTTTAAATTTTTCGACCCTCACCGTGGGGGGTCTCTTGTCACCAAAAGTAACACTGTCTCATAATAAATTACCAAACAAAATTTGGCCGCGCTACGAAAATTAGATCGCGAGTTATAAACATTTTAAATTTGTCGACCCTCACCATGGGGGATCTCCTGTTACCAAAAGTAAAACAGTCTCATAATAAATTACCAAACAAAATTTGGCCGCTTTACGAAAATTAGATCGCGAGTTATAAGCATTTTAAATTTTTCGACCCTCACCGTGGGGGGTCTCCTGTCGCCAAAAGTAACACTGTCTCATAGTAAATTACCAAACAAAATTTGGCCGCACTACGAAAATTAGATCGCGAGTTATAAGCATTTCAAATTTTTCGACCCTCACCATGGGGGATCTCCTGTCACCAAAAGTAACACTGTCTGATAATAATTACCAAATAAAATTTGGCCGCGTTACGAAAATTAGATCGCGATTTATAAGCATTTTAAAATTTTCGACCCTCAGCATCGGGGGGGGGGGGGTCTCCTTTCACCAAAAATTAACACTGTCTCATAATAAATTACCAAACAAATTTTGGCCGCGATACGAAAATTAGACCGCGAGTTATAAGCATTTTAACTTTTTCGACCCTCACCGTGGGGGCCTCCTGTCACCAAAAGTAACACTGTCTCATAATAAATTACCAAACAAAATTTGGCCGCGCTACGAAAATTGATCGTGAGTTATAAACATTTTAAATTTTTCGACCCTCACTGTGGGGGGGGGGTCTCCTGTCACCAAAAATTAACACTCTCTCATAATTAATTACCAAACAAAATTTGGCCGCGATACGAAAATTAGACCGCGAGTTATAAGCATTTTAACTTTTTCGACCCTCACCGTGGGGGCCTCCTGTCACCAAAAGTAACACTGTCTCATAATAAATTACCAAACAAAATTTGGCCGCGCTACGAAAATTGATCGTGAGTTATAAACATTTTAAATTTTTCGACCCTCAGTGTGGGGGGGGGGGTCTCCTGTCACCAAAAATTAACACTCTCTCATAATTAATTACCAAACAAAATTTGGCCGCGCTACGAAAATTAGATCGCGAGTTATAAGCATTTTAAAATTTCGACCCTCACCATGGGGGGGGGGTCTCTTTTCACCAAAAATTAACACTGTCTCATAATAAAGGACCAAACAAAATTTCGCCGCGATATGAAAATTAGATCGCGAGTTATAAGCATTTTAAATTTTTCGACCCTCACCGTGGGGGGTCTCCTTTCACCAAAAATTAACACTGTCTCATAATAAATTACCAAACAAAATTTGGCCGCGCTATAAAAATTAGACCGCCAGTTATAAGCGTTTTAACTTTTTCGACCCTCACCGTGGGGGTCTCCTGTCACCAAAAATTAACACTGTCTCATAATAAATTGCCAAACAAAATTTGGCCGCCCTACGAAAATTAGATCGCGAGTTATAAGCATTTAAATTTTTCGATCCTTACCATTGGGCGGGTCTCCACTCACCAAAAGCTACATTATCCTACCTTGTTTTATCTTAAGACGATTCTTTTTTATACACATTCTATCAGGAATTTTTATTATTGAAACTATAGATTTATAGTAACTGAAATAAGATATATAAGTTTGAGACTTGATATCCTCTAAATATCTGAAAAATACCGCGTCAATGTCTTTCGAAGTCTGCCGAAGGATATCATGCCGAAGTCTGCCGAAGTGAAACGACGGTATCCGAGTGTTAGGTTTTTTCGTTACCGATGTGTTAGGATATTTCTCGTTACGGAATTTTTGGATTCGGTCGCCGCGCTCAAAGCCCGCGATAAAAGCTATGCAATAGCTTAAAAAAAACCTTTTTTTGCGTTTGGGATAGCAATTTATTCCCGATGTGCTTAAATTTAAATTTTTTTCGCAAAGTGAGAAAATGTATAATTCTGAGATTGGTCCGGCGCTCAACTCATTTTGCTGCCGACTGTACGGGGCTATTTGACTGGTTCAGATGAATCAAATAAAAATAAAATCACGAAGCACCTGATGAGCATGCTTTTACAGTCGAGTTAGTCAAACTCTCACTATAATCAAGCTCGTTCAGAAATCTGTCGCAAAGTTCTGTAATAGAAATTGCCTAGGTTTGAACCAGTTTGAAAAAAACGCGTCTGTAAAGAATATCGCACACTAAGCAGATAAAGCGACAAAAACTTAAGACAAGAGGGTCATTCCATGTCAATTCAACCAGACCTTGTAACCCGACCAACAGGGATTTGGATGAAAATTTGTGTACACACTAATTCTATCATGAAATGATTCCATCAGAAATTTTTCCTTCCTAGACCTCATGGTTTGTGAGATATGGGGGGTCCAATTCTTGGGGGTTTCTCAAATCTCGCATTTCTTAGTCTGTATTCTGAGATTGCAGTTCCATGTTCAAAAAATTGTTTCTCTTGATCTAAAACATGAATCATCCTAAAAATAACACTGTAGGAAGATAAAAAGATGCAGATTTTAATAAAAAATATTTAAAAAATTTACTTGTAATATTTAGGATAATAAAAGTCAGCCAAAGTTGAGAGTTATGGTTATTTTTCCAAATTTTTGTGACTTCACGAAAAAGGCTGCACACAAAAAGGCAAATTAAATTTCCAATTTCTTTTTGTTTTAAATAAAAGTTTATACTTTGGGCTTTCTATCTATGAAATAAAAATTATGTGTTTCGCATGGCTTATGCAAAAATTTTGGGTACTTTCCAATTAGCCGGATGCATGTTTTATTTTTACATAGTACATATGCAAACAAAAAGGCAAATAAAATTTCCAATTTCTTTTTGTTTTAAATAAAAGTTTTCACTTTGGGCTTTTTATTTGTGAAATAAAAATGATGTCTTTCGCATAGCTTATGCAAAAATTTTGGGTACTTTCCACTTAGCCGGATGCATGTTTTATTTTTACATATTACATATGCACACAAAAAGGCAAATGAAATTTCCAATTTCTTTTTATTTTAAATAAAAGTTTACACTTTGGACTTTCTATCTGTGAAATAAAAATGGTGTCTTTCGCATGGCTTATGCAAAAATTTTGGGTACTTTCTAATTAGCCGGATGCGTGTTTTATTTTTATATATGTACATATGTATAGATCTATATAAATGCAGATGCATTATACATGTACATATGTATGTATATATACAGTATATTGATATATATATGCATAACACTGGTGCCCGTCTAACCGAAAAGTACCAAATTTTGCCTTGTTTTGAGAATCTGCACCAATTAAGAAGGAAAAAAAAATCTTACTAAGTTTAGCTGTGCTATTTAAATAATTACTGGAATTTCTATGAGTTATTGAATTTAATGCTATTTGATGCATGTTTTATTAATTTGCAAAGTAAAATTTAGGCTTTGTTTTTTCTGGAAAAAATATCTGATTGTAATATGTTTCCCCATTAAATTTAGTGAATGGTCCACATATTTCATTTAGTTATTTAATAATGGGCATTTTTTGCTAATCTAAAGAATCTCTTACTGTTATTTTCAATAATTAAACTCAAAACAGATTTTTTTTTTTTTTTTTTTTTTTTGTACAGTATAAAATAGATAAATTTTTCTCCCCACATTTCCATTCTTTCTTTCGAATGCTTATATATTAAATTTTTGTGTTTAAAAAATGTTCAAAACCTTGTATTTCCTGTCCTTGGTTAATTTTAATCAGTTTAAATATTTATATTGGCAAGTTTAAATAAACAAATGTTTAACAGAACTTAAATTTGTTTCTATAGTCTGAAAGTTTTAATTGCACCTGCCTTGTATAAACACCTTCTGATAAAGGCAGGGTAATGTTCGTTAGTATGAAAGCAGATGTTTTGAAATCAATTTAATAAAATTATTGTCATTCTGTTGTTTCTTATCATAGAAGAATGATCTAACTTTTACTGTGCTACTAAAAATATAATCTGATTGTTAAATACTTTATAGTTTATGATGTGTATAAATATTTTCTTGTTTTATTGTTTTAATATGGAGTCAGATATTAAACCTTCTACTAGTCTTCAGGTTTGCAGTATTGTAATATTAACTGGTTTAGAATGTCACAAAACTAGCTATAGAAATAACAGAGAAATAGACTACATTGATAATCTCTGTGATTCAGAAAAAGAACTTTTATTAGTTAGGACTATTGCATTTATAAAACAAAAATTAAGTGAAAACCGTTTGATTAATATATGTGAGCATCACAGAATTTTGCTCTTAATGAAATATGAATTATATAAATGTGGAGATCCATTTAAGCGGCATAAAAAACAGGTGAAAAAAGCAATTAGGGCAGTTAATAGAGATTTATATACGGCCGAAAAAGTAAACCGAAGTTGAAAGTTATGATTATTTTTCCGAAATTTTGTGACTTTATGAAAAAGTCTCTACACAAAGAGGCAAATAAAATTTCCAATTTGTTTTTGTATCAAATAACATTAAATTAAGCAACTCATAGAAACTCCAGTAATTATTTAAGTACCACAGCTAAACTTAGTCAGATTTTTTTTCCCCCTTAATTAGTGCAGATTTTCAAAACAACGTAAAATTTGGTACTTTTCGGTTAGACGGGCACCAGTGTTATATATATATATATCAATATACTGTATATATACATACATATGTACATGTATAATACATCTGTGTTTATATAGATCTATACATATGTACATATGTAAAAATAAAACACGCATCCGGCTAATTGGAAAGTACCCAAAATTTTTGTATAAGCCATGTGAAAGACATCATTTTTATTTCACAGATAGAAAGCCCAAAGTGTAAACTTTTATTTAAAACAAAAAGAAATTGGAAATTTCATTTGCTTTTTTGTGTGCATATGTAATATGTAAAAATAAAGCACTTATTCGGCTAATTGGAAAGTACCCAAAATTTTTGCATAAGCCATGCGAAACACATCATTTTTATTTCATAGATAGAAAGCCCAAAGTGTAAACTTTTATTTAAAACAAAAAGAAATTGGAAATTTAATTTGCCTTTTTGTGTGCAGCCTTTTTCGTGAAGTCACAAAAATTTGGAAAAATAACCATAACTCTCAACTTTGGCTGACTTTTTTTATCCTAAATATTACAAGTAATTTTTTTAAATATTTTTTATTAAAATCTGCATCTTTTTATCTTCTTACAGTGATATTTTTAGGATTATTCATGTTTTAGATAAAGAGAAACAATTTTTTGAAGATGGACCTGCAATCTCAGAATACAGACTAAGAAATGTGAGATTTGAGAAACCCCCAAGAATTGGACCCCCCATATCTCACAAACCATGAGGTCTAGGAAGGAAAAATTTCTGATGGAATCAATTCATGATAGAATTAGTGTGTACACAAAGTTTCATCGAAATCCCTGTCGGTCGGGTTACAAATGGGGGAAAAATTGGTTGAATTGACATGGAATGACCCAAGAGACAAATTCTAGTGCTCATAACGGTTTTTTCTTTGTTAACAGGATAAAATCTCTTGACTCACGCTTTGTTGTCGTTTGTCTTCTCGATGTGTGATCTGCCTATAAGGACTGTCGAATGTTGCCACTCTCACATAGAGGCAATCATGTTCAGCTTATCAGAATCGGACTCAACATCCAAAGATCACCTCTCATTTTTGATGTCATGGCTACTTTTATGAGAATTAGATGCATTTAATTTTTTTTATTGTATTGAAAAGTAATGCGGTTTTTGTAACATCTTTCTTTTTAATTCTTCTGTCTGAAGAGATATATTTTAATTATGTAATAAAATATGGAGTCATTTTGCCGTGCACTGACTCATAGTGTGAGCACTTAGTAGCACTTAGGTATGAGTTAGTTGTTGCCACACAATAGTCAATCGACAATGATTTAAAAAAAAAACTTCTGAAGAAATAAAGCATTTTTTAATTTTTTGCATCATACTTTCGATCATCACATTATTCTTAAAACTAGGAAAAATTCTGGTCCTACACCCAGTAATTTATTATATTTATTATATGCGTATATTCTTAAATTAAATTAAAAATATTTTAATTCATCTCTTGCATAAAAATTCTCACGAAATGTGCCATGTAAAAATCCATGTTTGGTGCCAAAAAAATTTTATTTATTAAATTTAAAATTTTTATATGGACACTTATTTTCAATTTACAATTATTGAATTTTTTTCTTTTTTCTTGTAATTAGAGAATTTTTAGGAATTATTTAATTCTTTATATTTTTATATAGTATTTTTTCTTTTTTTAAATTTATTTTATTCTGAAAAATGAATTACATCTTCAGTTATAGGCTAAATCTTATCATGATGATTGAAAAATAATTTTAAAATGCTTTCCCGCTTTCATTACTTAAATAAAGCATAGAAAAAAAACTTTTGAAAAACCATATCTTGTTTTAAGTATGATTTACGGTTAAAAAAACAGGTTGATGTCAATCTGCAATTCTGGACTTTATTCGAAAAATTAATTTAAAAAATTGCATAATATTAAATATTGCATAAAATTGCATAATATTAAACACACAGGAATTTTAAGAACTTTGATAACGAATAAATTTTACTTGCTTACTGGAAAAAAATATTTTGCAATCTGCCAAATTAAACAAAAAGGCCCTGTAGCAATAATAATTTTAAAAAATCTATCATTATTCTTAAACACCACTATTGATGTCATCTACATCTTGAAAATTGATTTCAAAATATTTTCAATAGGTATGTATTTCATAAGTAACATCAGGCATTATAGCTTCAATATTATTCCAATACAATTTTAGAAGATTAAATTGGGTATATTGACGCAAGTTAACTCATGGCCTTTAAGGGTTTACTTAAACTCTTTACACACACATACACAAAAAAATGAGGATTTGCAGATTATTTACTTGTTCAAAGTTTTCAAATTTATCATTACGTGAATTCAAATTATTAATAATAAAGCTGATATTTTAAGGGGACTTGTCATTTTTAATTTATATTTCTGAACCTAAATTACCTGTCCCCTAAATCATCAGTTTTGGAAAATTTAATATTTTTCTCATCTATAATTTTATTTTCAGGTGTTAAAGGGATTTATTGTTATTTTCAATTTTTCTTCCTTGTCGAACGATAAATTTATAATTTAGCTTCTGAAAACAAATAAAAGTACTTGAATACATTTGGGAATTTACTAGAAAGCTACATCATTAAGCGATATTTTATAATAGCCCAAGTGCCGACAGCAGAAAAACCTATGTCTTCGAGCACAAGTAAAAAACATTTATTTTCTGGAAGAGTAGTAATAGAGGAAACTAATGATCCATGTCTGCCAGAAGTGAAGTGGTGGCATAAGCCAAAAATTAATACCACTAGTAGTTCACTCGTAGGCTCATCATTATGCTTGTCCTAGAGACAAAGGTATAAAAACAGTAAAAACTGGGAGCAGGAAAACACAACGATAAACCTACGAGTGTGTCATCAGTGGTATTAATTTTCGGCTTATGTACCACTTCATATCCGGCAAACATGAATCATTAAATTCCCCTATTACTACTTTTCCAAAATATAAAGGTTCTTCTCCTTGTGCCCGATGACATAGGTTTTTGTGCTGTCGGCTCTTGTACTATAAGTGATTTCACAACTATTTTTGCTCTCCTTAGAAAATAATAATAGTCACTTAAGATTTAGCTTCATTCACTTGGAATCTTATTTCACTCATGCCATGCTATTTTCTTGGATAAAAGAAAACAATATACAAGTTGAATGTAAATTCTGCCATTGCAGAATTCAGTTTCGCCTTCGATTAGAAAAAAAAGATCGATAGGGTTTTTTAGAAGGGCGACCCCGTTAGAATGCAATGAAATAACTTCAATTTTCTTGTGTTTATCAATATAATAGCAAACAGAACGGCGTGAAATACCCAATTGATTAGCAATTTCTCTCTGAGTCATTGGAATTGCGGAATAATAAAGAGATACAATTTGGCATGCTACTTTTTCATTGACTAGATTCATCAAAAACGGATTTTTTCTTTAGTTTAAACTCTTTTTTATAGAGCTGAGAAAAAGAAAATGTATTTTAAAAATTGTATGTATTTTTCCTCATTTGAAATTTTTCTTTAGACATTAATTTTTATCATAAATTATTTTCTGTTATTTTATTTACATTATTATTATTATTTCTCAGTAAATATATGTATATATATATATTTACCTCAATTAGTGCATAATTATACGCAATCATTTTAATGTGGTTAAATTTTACGAAAACAATTGACTTTTTTCTTTTAAATGCAAAGACATGTTCATTGATAAAATAAAGCTTCTGACTCGTGGAAAGTGATAATGGAAAATAAATTTTTATTATCGAGAGAAAAGCTAAAGTGAGTTGCCACCATATTTAAGAAATATCGTAAAAAGCATTTAAAATTAAAAATAAAATATAAAAATGGAAATAAATTAAAAATAGTTAAAATGAGCACAAATACAAATAAATAGCTCTCATTTAAAAAAATAATTATCAAAATCGGTTGAATAGAAAATTCAGGGCTGACGACATGACATTTTTTAGCTTGTCAAAAAGAAATAGCATCGGAGGCTAAAAAGAAAATTGAAATTTGCAGCGCATAGAAATTCTGCCCTACTCTTCCATTTTCAAGCCAATACAGGATTCGAAGGAAATCTCAATCTCATTTCGAATTTGACAGACATGTGCTGTAATTTGCCTTTTCGAAAGAGATGGAATTAATCAATATTTTTTATTCAATCTCATAGAATATTCACATTGTTCTTATTTCTTATCTTCTTACAGTCAAAGTAACTTGAAATCTCCATTGGTTACTTACATGAAATATTTGTCTTTGCGTCTGGGGCAAGGCAGGTGTATATTTATTTTTTTTCTAAATCAAAATTTAATATTAAACATACATGAATTTTAAGAGCTTTCATAAGGAATAAATGTTACTTGATTGTTGTGAAACAAAATAAGCGTATTTCGCAGCCTTCCAAACAAAACAAAAGGCAGTGAGTAAAGAAAAAAAAATACAAATTTATCTTTATTCTTAAACACTTTATTTCTGTCATCTACATCTTGAAAACCGATTTAATAGTATTTTCAGCATATATTTCATTTCAATTATTTTAATAGTATTTTTGAAAATTAAATGAGGTATGTTGCTGAAAGGTAATACACGGCATTTAAGGGTTAATATAAACCCTTTAATTTCCCCTTATTAGGAAGAAATTAGTATTTGCAGATCATTCACTTGTTCAAACCTTCATATTTATCATAACGTGAATTTAGGTAATTAATAATTAAGCTGATATTTTAAGGGGGCTAGTAATTTTAATTCATATTTGTGAACAAAAATTACCTGTACTCTAAATTACCAGTTTCAGAAAAATTACTATAATGTTAAAATTCGGAAACTTTTGCTGCATTGTCACTCCACCGCTTTTATAGGATATCTTTATTTTGATCAATGAGAATGCTCCATAACACAGTGAAGTAATTGTTTTCTATAAAAGCAATGGAGTGACGATGCAGCAAAACTTTCAAAATTTTAACAGTATATTTTTCTCTTTTATAGTTTTATTTTATGATGTTAAAAGGGTAATTACTATGTTATTTTCAGTTTTTATGCCTTCGTGAATGATAAATTTATGATTTAGCTTTGGAGAACTATTAAAAGTATTTCAATACGTTTGGAAATTTACAAGAAAACTACATCAATAAGCTATATTTTACAAGCGGCTTCACAACTATTGTTGCTCCCTTAAAAGAAAATAGTAATAGTCACTTAAAATTTAGCTTCATTTATTTAGAATCTTATATCACTCATGCCATACCATTTCCTCGGATAAAAGAAAGAAAAATAGATATTCTGCCTCCCATTTTCATGCCGATAGAAGATTCGAAGGAAATTTCAATCTCATTTCGAATTTGATGGACAAGTGATGTCATTTGTCTTTTCGAAGTAGATGGAATTAATCAATATATTTTCTTTCAGTCTCATAGAATATTCACATTGTTCTTGTTTCTTATTTCTTTACTTTCAGAGTAACTTGAAAACTCAGTTGGTTACTTACACGAAATATTTGTCTTTGCCTGCTGGGACAAGGCAGATGTATATTTAATTTTCTTTAAAAACAAAATGTAACATGCGAACACAGAATCAGAATCTTCACCTGGAAAATATTCTAATTATTATTATGCATAAAATAAACAATTTAGTTGTTTTACATGGTTTTAAGAAATACTTACAAATATGCTTAAAAATCGATCTAATCAACAGCACAAATTTTAAAACTATTTCGCATTCAATTAATTCACATTGTCGCCAAAAAAAACTGTTTATTATTATTTTTTTTAATTTCATAGCAAAATAGCCGGAGCCTATTTTGGTGTTTATATCCCTGAATAATTTTTCATTTATTTTCAGCTAGCAGGCTTTGACCTCCTTTCTGGTCGATTTATCCAAACGAATCTTGAATTGAACAGAATACAGGGTGTGCTCGAAATTTGATTAGCTCAGTCCCTCTTAGGTGATAAATATGTAACCCAATGATCACAGCAACCTATTTGATTGACATGTAAATAAGTTCAATATA
The DNA here is from genome assembly GCA_964019185.1 of Maratus speculifer. Taxonomy (NCBI): domain Eukaryota; kingdom Metazoa; phylum Arthropoda; class Arachnida; order Araneae; family Salticidae; genus Maratus; species Maratus speculifer. Next base: position 62,795,530 of record OZ025295.1, read on the forward strand.
TCTTCGTTGTTTGAGCAGAATTTATTTGTAAAGGTCTATTGAAATTCAATTACTTTTTGATAATAATTATAAGAAAACCTATGTAAATGTTCACAGTCCACTTCAAAGTTCTTCACGGGCTGCCTGGTCCGCTTGTCAGGCTGGGGCCTATTTTCATTCAAGTCTCTCGGGCCGGGCTCGGGCCAAACTTTTTTCTGAAGGCTCGGGCCGGGTCGGACCTAATTTTTTGAAGTGAAAACATCTTTATGCGCGTTGGGCATTTTTTTAAAATGGGAAAAAACCATTGAACTCGTGACAGTGTTACCGTAACCGACACCTCTGTACATAAGTATGAGCATATATTGTGTATGGTGCGGTATGAGGTTTGGCTTCTATTGAAGATAGAAGAAAGTAATAATACCGGAGCACATTTTTCATCAAACTTCTAAACTAAGTTTCGTTTATTATTATTATTATTATTCCCGTAACTTTTAAATATTTAAATATCTTTGTAACTTTTTAAGAAATGAATTTAACTATGATAAAAAATTAAGAATTACGGTTAATAAAGTCCCCTACCCTACTCTGTTAGGAAACTATGAAAGAAATAGATAAAATAATGAAATCGTCATTTTTGTTCCCAGACATTACAGAATTGCATTTATTTACTTAACTTCAAAAGGACTTGGACAAAACAACTTTAAAAGATAAAACCGTAAAATCAAATTAAATGTCAATGTATTCACTTTTTAAACTCTACAGTAAATAACTAAGGAAATTAACTTTCGTTTTGACACATAAATTTTTATATTTTTTCTTAATGTGAAAAATAAATTTTAGTAACATTAATTGTTATATTTTTTCAATTGTTAAAGTCTACATTTAAACATAAACTCCATTAAGAGACCAACTCTTGGAACGATCCATTTATATTAGAACGGAAGTGGTCATTTTCGGGAGATGTTCCTGTATATATAAAAATATACCTTTTGTAAAATCTTTGTTGCAAAGAATATTTTTATTAATTTACAGGGCCTCACAAAATTATTTTATTACATAACGGCATAGGAGGAAACATTGTGTGGGGGCTCGTTTTAATGTATTAAAATTCTTCACATTTTATGAAATAGATATTACATTGTTCAAATTTGCTACAAATAACTTCCTGTGTAACAGAAAACAGATAGTATTTACAGGGACACACAAAAGATTTCGAATAAGCACAATACAGTATCTGAAGTACTGTATAGTTACTACACTTAGATCTGAATATTTTTAAAATTTCGTCATAGTACGAACGCACCTCATTTGCTACGTTTAACATACAGTTTCCAACTTCTTAAAAATATTATTTTGTGCAACCCGTAATGTTTTTAGGATAAGGTAAAGTGTCTATTATTCATGCTAAGCTGTACTAATACCAACAGATGTGTTTAATTAGTTTTATAAGTTACTTTCATGGTACTTTAAAGTAATGTCGGGCAAGAATTAATGTCTAAGAAAAAAAGTACCGGAGACCTAAATAATCTGCAATATTAACAACCTTAGCGTAACAAATTGGCGCAAATAGACCTCTGCTATCAGTGCATAAAGATTCAAATTCAAACATTTTCTTTTCCAGAAATTGTGATATTATAAATTGACTACATTTCATTGTCCAATGGATTTAATAAAATGAATTTTCGTATCTTTTTGCCATTTTAAGGTTTTCATATTGTCTTTAGCTAAAACTTAATCATGTAATTTAAAATGATTTTCAGATATATATACATAACACATGCAGTTACAATTGACTGAAAAGCAATTCTTGAATGGTTTTAATTTGATTAAAAAAATTTCTACCGATTGTAATAATTTAAACATAAAATTTAATGATGCTCCCGTCTTAGTACTTATTGAAAAATATTAAGGATTTAATTAATCATAAATAAACGAATAATACTTATTAATTAAAGAATAAAGTGTTTTGGAAGGAATATTAATCCATACGCTTTTACTCACTTGTTTGAATTTTAAGTGGTCTTGGAAAGAGATTTAAATCCTAAGCCTTCCTCAGTCACTGCGTCGCATTTAAATAAGTTATAACGTCTTTAAAATTTAGCCTCATTTAATAAATATATATCTTTTATTTTCTCCTATGAAAAAAAGTTATAATAAAGAAAAATTACAGTGCATTTCTCCAAAGGGCAATAGAATATGTTTGATGGAAATTTCAATCTCGCTTCGGACTCCATGGACGGATGCTGTAATTTGTCTTTTCAAAGTAGATGGGATTAATGTTTTTTACTTTGAATCTCATAGAATATTTATTCATTTTCTTTTCTCCTTATTGTCAACGTTTTTCTGAAATATATATGTATGGGTTTTGTATCTATATTACTAAAAGAAATTTTTAATCTGCATGTGTGCTTGCATTCGTTTGACAGCAATAGTTATAAAAATCTATCAATTTAGATGCCTGCAAATTTAGCCATTTTGGGTCTGGTGTATTATTAATAGTATATGTATTTCAATGGAGTATTATTTTGCTTTAAGAAATACTTTTGATACTATTTACAGGTAGTAATGTTAGTATATGATGTCTATGCTTTTGCTATATGACTTCATTTATGTTTAGGTATTTAGTAATAATAATAATTATTTATTATTTTTTAATTCTCTTTGCGCCGTTTGCGATTCTTTTATTTTAAACACATATTCCAATTTTAAAATTAAAACAAGTACGAAAAATCATGCGTTAAGCATAGATTATGAAGCACTTTCCAACACTTCATGAAATCTCTAACAAAAGTTCGTTATATTAATTGTAATATAATAATTGCATATAGCCAAATATGTATTCGGATACTTTTGAACAGCCCTGTATTTGATCTGTCAGTTGATATACATACTATATAATGGGGAAATTTAGTTTAGCAAAAAAATGCCTAGTAGTTTGAAATTTTGTTTACAGCAATTTATAACAATTGAAGCAAACATAATTGAATATTTTGTTTAAACCTGTAGTTTACCTTGTACGTCTATTACACGTCATTATTAAGATAAAACCTATTTTAAACTAAAACACTCTTAAAACAACTGAAATTACATTCTCATAAATTATCATTAATAGGCGCCCATGTACCCAATAGTTTGCGTGGCCCTGTATATCATTTTATCTTTATTCTATACAAATTTCTTAGAAAACTGAATGCAGTTGACAGAGAAAATTCATAGCTTATTTAAGAACCACATTTATGTAATTTACGCTCATATTCAGCTAAGTTCTCAGTAAAGATCTTTAGTAAAGCGCGCTTTTTGGGTAGCCCTGTATATCAATTTTGCATTTATACAGACCATATAATGAGCAGAGATTTAGTGAAACTTAAACGCGCATATCATAATTATAATGCATTTCATCCATCTATCAGGCATCATCGGATATATATACAGTATTTCGGAAAGAATATACTATTTGAAATATTTTGTGTGTCCCTGTAAATGCTAAGTACTTCATATTATTCAAGACAATATCGTATAATTATTTAAGCCTCAGTGACACATAATAATTTTATTATACATGAAACAGTTTAATATTTTTAAAATATGTCGAACACAATTTCCCCCTTTACCATTATTTAATGGAATTCTTTTGTGTGGCCCTGTAAATGAATAATAGCTATATTTTCACCGCATACTTTATAGAATGTATATTTTAGTGCACCTCGTGAATGCATATAATTTTTAATACGTTTGAGAGGGTATAACATGTTTAAAATTATTTTGAAACAATTTCCCCCCTATAGGCCATAATGTAATGGAAAACTTTTGACTCTCCCTGTAAATAAACTAATCATGATAGAAACTTCATATTCAACAGGGTTTGTGCTAGGGTAAATGTCAATAACTTACACAAATTTCAGGGCAAGCCGAGTATATTTACAGGAGTAATAGCGCGGACAGGCGGACAGAGAAACCGAATGCATAAGCACTTTTCAACTTTGTTGGAAAGTGCAAAAAATGCATTTCATCCATCTAACAGCCATCTTCGGTAATATGCACGACTTCGGATAGAATAAACTATTTCAAATTTTTTGTGTGTCCCTGTAAATGCTATGCACTTCGTTTTATGCATGAAATCATATTAATCCTCAGCTACGTATATCAATTTGATTATATATGAAATCGTTTACCATCATTAAAATATGTCGCAAACAATTACCCCTTTATTATTATGTTTTGGAATTCTTTTTTATGGCCCTGTAAATAAATAATAACTATACTTTTCGCTGCATGCTTTACAAAATGCATATTTTAGTGCACTTTGTAGATGCATATAAATTTGAATGTTTGACAGGGTGTAACATCTTTAAAATTTATTTGAAACGATTTCTCCCCATAGGCCGTAATATAATGGAAATATTTTGACTGTACCTGTAAATTAACTAATCATGGCAAAACATTCATTTTCAATAGGGTTCGTGCTCGGGTGAACGTCATTAACGTCCAAAAATTTCATGACAATCCGAGTATATTTATGTGAGTTAGAGCGCGGACAGAGGGCCAGATGGACAGGCGGACAGACGGACAGACAAACCGAATGAATAAGCACTTTTCAACTTTTTTGAAAAGTGCTAATTAAACTTACTTTCCTGAAAAAATCATGTGTAATAAAGGATAGAAAGTATTAGAAAGTTGTAATATAAATTTAATCTTGTTGCAATCTAATATTTTCTAAACATCTCCAAAAATTCTTCCTCGGTCTATTTTCACATGAATATTAATAAAATAGTATGCAAAACAACATTTGTTATCTTTCAGGTGGTGAAATATTCGTTATACACTAATTAATCAATTTGGATAGTGTTAATATTATTAACATAAAAGTAATGTTTTCAAAAAACTGAAAATTTTTTTGATTCGAAAATGTTAGTTTCTGTTTAGACGAATAGAATCTCGAATTGACTGAGATTTGGGATTTTTGGTTACTTTTTAAAAATTTGGTTGAATGGAGAGATTTGTGTATTTTTACGATCTTTGAAGTTTGTGAACCAAATTCAATCATTTCGTCCGTTATAGCAAATTTTGTCTTCTTTTCAACAGTTTATTATGAACTCGAGCAAATTTTTTTTTTTTAAATTTTCTGCTTTTATAAAGATTTATTTCGTCAAAAATGATATTTGTTTTGTATATTAACCAATATCTACTTCGTATCTTATCCATCTATCCTTTTAACTTGTAGAATTTGTGGGTTAGATTTTTCGATATAGATTTACAGTCCCTGGCCAAATTATTAGACGCACCGTTGTTTTTACAAAATGCATGATTTCGACGAAGTTTATATGCAGTTGTGTTATATTTAAACATACATTTAATGATTTTTTATTCAGGAGATTTGTTATATACTTCGTATTGGTATTAAGATTTAACGTATGGCAACACAATGTGAACCGATGGATACACGGACGTAAACAAGTGGAAAACGGTTGCAGCTAGTTCAAAACGGCGTTCGCTAGTGCGTCAATTAAGGACGTGTTTCTGTGGAGCTATGCGCTTGGTTTACTTGTTTGAAAGTTATGTGCAACATAGATAGCTGTTTTTTGTGTGTGCAGTGTTTAAATAAACACACGGAATATTTTCTGCATTAGTAAAACTGGTGATCTGTCTCCTCGTAAAAAAGCTGAAGTGAAAGCCCTCGTGGATGTTAATTTTTTTTTTTCAAATCGCGAAATTTCACGAAGATTGAAGGCTTTTGAAACTAGTGTACGACGCATAAAGAATAAGATTGAAGCTGAGGACGATTTGAGCCCAAAAGGAAAGCAAAGATGTGGCAGAAAGCCCATTTTCACTAAAAGATCAGAGAGATGGTTAAAGAAAATTTGTGCTGAAAACAGATTGGCTACCACAAAAAAATATATAATCGCAACTCCAAGATGCTAACGTGAATGTTTCTGAGTGCATCATTCGCAGAAAATTAACAAAAATAGGTTTTAAGGCTTACCGCCCCGCCAGGAAGCCCAAGTTAACAGCTGCAATGAAAGCAAAGCCTCTGAAGAAATCCAAACAGTGGCGTGATAAAGGTGTAGATTTCTGGAAAGCGATAAGTTATAATTTCATCACTAATCATACATTCCATAACATTTTCTATACAATGATGCAAGATCCACAGAGATGTTTGTATTTCTTTCTGTTTTTGACAAATTTGCTTTAGTGATAAAAGCACAATTGAAATTTTGCAGAATAAAGCTTAATTTGTACGTCATCGTCCTGGAGAAAAGTTCCATCCTGACTGTGTCGTTCAAACTGTTAAACACTCTACAGAAATCATGATTTGGTCAGTCATCATCAGCAAGTGTACTGACGCCTATACGTGATAAAAAGGTACATTTTGGCAAGATCAGTACAAAGATGTCTTTCAAAATCGGTTGATAGGGCAGCTCAAAGAATGGTTTCCAAATGGGAAACGATTCATTTTCATGCTAGATGGAGCTCATTACCATACAGCACAGTCTGTTAAAACTTTTTTTAATGCAGTAATGTATCCCTCAGTTGGATTGGCCAGGTAATAGCTCCGATATGAACCTAATTAAAAACGTGTGGTAACACGCCAAAAGATATGTGGCTAAAGTTGTGATTGCTAACAAAACTGAGCTCTTCGAACAGATCATTCATGTGTGGAATCATCATCCTCAAATGCAGAAGCCACTACAGTCTTGCAGTGATAGCATGCCACGCAGAATTAAAGCTCTCATAGCGGCTAAAGTTGTATCAACAAAATATTAACTTTCCATTACATTTTCTTCATTTTTGTTTCAGAATTAATAAATACATACTTTACCTATAATGACGATGTTTTATTAGTTTTACAGATACTAACGTGATTAATAATATAGTAAATACATATTGTATCTCGTAAAAAACAATACAGCTGTACAATATCACCTGGTAATTAACGTTTTCTATAAAATCTTATGGTGCGTCTAATAATTTGGCCAGGGACTGTAAACAAGTTGGAAATTGCACGTGAACGTAGCAAATGAGGTGCGTTCGTACGATAACGAAGTTTTAAAAATATTCAGATCTTGCTGATATAGTAGAGCGTACTCCGGATACAGTATAGTAGTCGAAATCTTTACGTTTCTGTAAATATGCAAAAAGTAATTTTTATTACACCTCAGCAACGTATATCTTATTCATAAAATGTGAAATAGTTGAATATAATTAAAACACGTACCAAACCATGTTTCTCTGTATAGCATTATATAGTGGAATACTTTTGTGTGGCCCTGTAATTTAATAATAAAAATTCTTTGCATCACAGATTGTACAGAATGCATATTTTAATATATATTTCATAGATTCATGCCAATTCTATTATGTTCGAATGAGTAAAACATCATTAAAATGCATTTGAAACTTTTCCCCATTGACCGTAATGTAACGGAATTCTTTTGATTGTCCCTGTAATTGATCTATGCATTAGATTTTCATAACATTTAAAATGACTCGACAAAATTACACAATAATTGAATGTTTTAAATTTCAAACGAATAAAATGCATTTAAAACTTTTTTCTCTATTGACCGTAATGTAACGGAATCCTTTTGAATGTCCCTGTAATTGATCTATCCATTCGATTTTCATAAAATTTGAAATGACTCGACAAAATTATGTTATAATTATGTATTTTAAATTTCAAACGATTCGGTTAGGTAGTTTTTGTGTTGTTATATGCGGACAGACGGACAGACGGACAGACAGACGGACGGATGGACTGAGCGACAACAATAGGTGCTACGTATTTACATAATTACGAACGCACCTAAAAAATAAGCATATACATACATATATATATGTGACGATTTCAGGAGAACTCGAATTATTTCCACTGGTTAAACAGAAACACGCAGTCATGGCAAGCGAGGGAAAAAACAAAAATAATAAATAAATGTAGAAGATCCAATAATTAGTCATGGGCTGCTGTAAATTCATTTATTAAATTCGTGATAATGAGGAAAGAAAAGCTCTTTGTTGCAAAAATTCCATCATTATTTCAGCGAGCTGTCCTCATCGAAGAAGCAACCCAAGAAATCTTCAGAATCTTCTTTTCATCTCGAGACTTCCCCCTTTTAAACTAAAAAGAAAGTTCTGGAACATTCTGTAATCTCTAACCATCATTATTTTATGTAAACAGAATTCTTGTCCAGCTACGAGATTATTTTAAACAGACGATAAATTTATTTTAAAAAAATATTATTTAACCAATTTATAATTGACTCAGAATTTCAAATATCTTAGGCAGACGATTTTTATACATGATTAATTTTAAGAGAAAAAGAAAAGAAATGAATTTATTAATATGCACATTATCGTTGACGGCGGAAAAATAAATAAATAGATAAAATAAAATAATGATATTTTTTGAAAGGTATGGGTTTGGAATAAATTTAATAAGACTTTCTTAAAAAGGGTTGATAAAAACATAGAAGAAATCAGTTTTATTTGGAATATTAAGAAATAAAGTTTTAATTAAGAATATTTTTAATTTAGAGCCATCTTTTTAAATTTACGCATACTGGAATAATGTTTTTTAAGGCAAATTAAGAATTTATATCGTCTGCACACAGATTAACAGATTAGATCTAGAAATAAGATTTTTAATTTAATAATTTGAAGTAAGTACGGAATATTATTATAAGAAAATTAAGATAGTATAAAGGTTAGTTTTGGTGAAAAAATTTTAAATTTGTAATATATATATATATACATACAGGGTGATCATAAAAAAACTTTGCCGATATACGAAGCTGTAGCGGCCAGTCCGCTCAACCAATCGAAATGAAATTTCAGATATAGCTATTCGGAGGTATGAGCTCGAGATTCTGTGAACGACAACAAAATGGCGCTCAAGGTTACGGTTGTAGTTACAGAAACTCAAACATTTCCAATGGCAACACCCATTTTTTTCATCGCAAAATGCTCAGCGCATGCGAAAACCCTAAAGAGCATTGGAACCGTACGTGTATCGCAAGAAACGGACATGTTATGCACGCACAAAAAACCGTTCTGGGAATCCTCCCCCCCCCCCATAGAAAAAACTCGATTGGGGCGCAAGGAGGAAATTTGCATATGACACAGAGTCAGTACACTAATCTCTGACTACAATACAGATCGGAGAAACTAAAACTTTTATTTTGATTACACATTTTCCACATGGGTGCCTTTACAGGCAATTACACGTGATGGCACCCATGTGGAAAATGGGTAATAAAAATAAAAGTTTTAGTTTCTCCGATTTGTATTGTAATCAGAGATTAGTGTACTGACTCTGTGTCATATGCAAATTTCCTCCTTGCGCCCCAATCCAGGTTTTTCTATGGGGGGGAGGATTCCCAGAACGGTTTTTTATAACATGTCCGTTTCTGGCGATACACGTACGGTTCCAACGCTCTTTGGGGTTTTCGCATGCGCTGAGCATTTTGCGATGAAAAAAAATGGGTGTTGCCATTGGAAATTTTCGAGTTTCTGTAACTATAACCGTAATCGTGAGCGCCATTTTGTTGCCGTTCACAGAATCTCGAGCTCATACCTCTGAATAGCTATATTTGAAATTTCACCACGATCGGTTGAGCGGACTGGCCGCTAGAGTTCCAAATATCGGCAAAGTTTTTTTATGACCACCCTGTATATATATATATATATATATTATTTATTTATATATTTTTTTTTTGAAGAAAGTAAGGACAATTTTCACCAGAAAAAGAGAAAAGAAATACCAGTGTATAAGTTTTGTATGTAATTTAAGCCGTCGGCACTGACGCATTTTATACCGATTTTATTTGGTCGGCACAACTTTTTTTAAAAACAGTTACTTTCACTTAACCCTTTCGCAACAGGAACCCTTTACGAAATTTTTAATGTTTTGCCACCGGATTTTAAAACAGAAATTTGAATCTTATCAAATCGAGAAAATGCTCCCATTAAATAAGGAAAATTTTATTGATGGGGATAAACAAGGATCCTTAAGCCTTTTTGCGGCACGTATACATGTCGCTAGTCCCCAAGAGGTTAAATAATCCCTAAAATGCTCTAATTAAATAAAGCAAATATTACTTTTCTTTTTACTTGTGTAAAAAACAAGGTCTGTATGTTCTTTTTGAGGGTGCATAAATGCACCCATGGTCCCGAAAGAGTTAATCACCAAAAATTGGTAGAATGAAGTTGCATGTTATTTTACGTGCTTCTGAATACTGTATTTCATGTGAATTGTATTGTATGTATTATATATGCTGCGAAGTCTTCCAGTTACTGAGTGATTGTGTTCAGGCATTTGTATCCGATCCTGAGGAAGACATTGCACGTTATTTTATTGGAAATCTGAAAAATTTTAACTTTCAATATTTTTCCCACGTCTTGAAATATTTCTTATATTCAGCCTAGAAGCGTAAAGCTGTACATCAATAAATTGTCCAAAAATAAATTTCTGTCAAACGGAAATGTAATTTAAACAAGTAAGAAAAATCATGCATTTAAGCATAGATTATGAAGTACTTTCCAACACTTCTTAAAACCTTTAACAAAACTTTGTTATCTATGGAAATAACATATTATTGTTCAAATCAAAATATGTATTCCAATACTTTTGAAAAGCCTTGTATTTGATGTATGGACTATGTATAGACTTTTAATGTATAGACTATATAATAGTAAAATTTAGTTTAGCAAGAAACGCCTAACTGTTTGAAATTTTCCTTTCAGCAATTTATACTAATTGATGGAAACATACTTGAATACTTTTGTTTAGCCCTGTAAAATACATAATATCTTTAATACACGAAAGTATTTTGCTAAAGTTTAGTTTAAAATAAATTCTCTTTAAACTACCCAGGTAAAAAAATCAGCAAAAACCTTTAAAAAAAAGCTAAGGTAAATTGCCGGTATTTGGAACTAAGGTTTTTTTGAAGGTAAAAAACCTGCACATTTCTGAAAGTAAAATATTCAGGTATTTTGCAGGTATTTGGAACTAAGGTTTCTTGAAGGTAAAAAACCCGCATTTTCCCTGAAAAAACAATATTCAGGTATTTTACAGGTATTTGGAACTAAGGTTTCTTGAAGGTTAAAAAACCTGCAATATCCCTGTATATGTGTGAAAACAAAAATTTAAATTTCACATTTCTCAATTGTACTCAAAATAAACAATAATCCCTCCTCCCCCCAATTTAGAAGTCGTAGGTATAGGAACCTAGCGGAATAGAATAAATATTAATTAATTAATGAGATAATTAGAAATTAGTGTTTTACGGCTGGATGGATAGTACGGTGAGTGCGGCTTAATCATGCCGACCACCGGTAAAAACAAAAATGCCGTACTAAAAAAGTTTTTTAATTTTAAAGAAAATTAATGAAAATCGTTAATTTTATGTAATAATTAGTCAATTTCCCAGTTTTTATCTAAAAATTCGAAAAAAAATATTTTTGCGAAAAAATGAAAAAAAAAGTCGAAAAATATTCTAAGTTTAGAAATTAAAACATTAAAAATGGAGAAAAATAGTTAAAGTTTTTTATATAAATGCATATAATTACAATATATAAATATAATTACACTATATATTTACGGGGTACACTTGAGGCCAGTGTATTGTCTTGAAATCTTTTAATCTTGAGATTTTTTTCAAAGTTCAGAAATTCCACGTGGTCGCTACGGGGTCTGAATTGCTGCCGGCAGGAGTGAACGAGACGCTATCTTGTGGATATACAGTGTCTCACATAAGTGATGGGACACTTCTGCTTTACAAAAGGAAACTAATCAAATAAATAAAAAAAACATGTACACATTTTTTGTGGGTGTGTTTCATACTTAAATTTAGTAAAGATTATTACATAACATACATTTTGTCAAAATATTAAAATATTAATTTAATAAAAATACAAATGTTTAGAACGGAGCAAAAAATAGCTCACATAAGTGATGGGACACCAGTGTTGCCAGATTGGGGATTTTGTCCCCAATTTGGGGAATTTTGAACCTCTAGGGGAATTTTTTGGGAACAACTAAATCTTGGGGACATGTTTGGGGACAACGAAAATTTTTGGGGAAAAGCTGGGGAATTGTTTTCGCAATTTCAATTTTTACTTTTGACGTTTGCCAATACTGGATCTGTCTCGAATTTGATTTTGATTTCGAAAGCAAAAATAAAATACTCAATAAAATATATAAATCATTACTCTCGTGGTCGTGCTCACCTTACAGATTCATCACGACTATCCTCTATCTGAATTTTCTGATGAGTAAGTCATGTAGCTTTCTCTAACACTCGTATCAAGGACAGACACACAAATACAGAAATGCATTTCATTTAATAATATAAATTTCCATATAGATACATATAATATTTTTTGTTTATCAATGATGGTTAGTTTGTGTTTCATGGAATGCCAGTAGAGATATTTGCAATTGCAACACCTACAAATGCATATTTCAATCACATTGCTACCTTTATAATTGACAATCGTTCAATAAATGCAGGAGCCCTCATAGTTCTTTTCATAAGGAACAAATGAAAACTCTGCAGTCTTAAACGACTTTTACTATACTAAAACGACTTTTACTCTACTAAATCTTCAGGGCATGTCCGAAAAGTTCATTTTCTGTATTTTTTAAAAGATTTAATTAAAGATATTAAAAGCAGCTATATTTGTTTTATTATTGACAAAATCACAATGATTCATACAATATAGATGCTTTGCATTAGATAGATGCTTCAGTAAGGCAGGAGTGACAAAAAATTGAAAATAATGTTTTATAGCTTAAGTCAGATAGAAGCACATAATGCCAACATCATCTCAGGTTCATTTAAACTCTTAAGTCATCAGATATAGTCAAGATCTTAAAAAAGTAATTGGTATAAAAAGTGTAGAGGAGCTAATGGAATGACAGACCAGGATCATCGATTGGCAATAATTTAAAGGGCCCCATGGCCGAGTGGTCAAAACACCACGCCTCTAATCGCCTTCGCGCGTAGGAGGTTGTGGGTTCAAATCCCATTGGCTACATTGCACGCACTCTTTGTGTAGAGCTCCTGGTTGTATATCTCTTGTGTTGTAAAACTTCCTTGTGCTATCTCGTCCCTGTATATTGACGATGACTTATAAGCAGGCTTCATGTCGAGCACACAAGTTAGATGTATGTTGTGCAATAAATAAAAATAAATGAACAATTTAAATAACAAGTGTAAACGAGCTTGTCGTTGTGAATCCTATCTCTTTTTTATCGTTGATTAGCTGTGAATACACAAAAAATTATGCCAAGTTTATATGATTTTTTTTTTGTTGTTGTTGTTGAAAATGGGGAATTTTTTCAAAAAAGTGCCTGATTTGGGGAAAAAATCGAGTTTAAATTTGTTAAAAATTCTTTATAACAGAAAATTTAAAATTGAGAACTTGCCTTTTTGAGTAGAAATTGCGTTGGGGACTTTTTCTGAAAAAAGCCATGATTTGGGGAAATTTTCAGAAATTTTGGGGAAAATTGCTTTCGACTATCTGGCAACACTGTGGGACACTATTATATATGCAACAAAAATCGTCTGAAATAAGCAATAAAAATATTTTTTGGGGTTTTATTTTTACTTAAAAGCAATTGGCAATAATTTATAAAATCGTCTGCAGTATTTCTCTCCAGTTTGTTTTGGAATTTTTGTGTTTTTTAGCTCTGTGTAGCCATGAATGCTAAACGAAAAGAAACTTCGTCTGAAATTCGAAAATTAGTTATTAATTTGCATATTGAACGTGGAAAATCTATTAAAAAAACTGCTGAAACAGTTAACTTGAGTCGTTCAACAGTTTTCAATATCATTAAACGATATAAAAAGAATCATATGATTCAGGATAAAAGAAGACCTGGCTGACCATCAAAGCTATCCAATGGAATAAAGCGAATTATCGTTCGAAATATTTAAAAAAAATCCAAGAAATAATGCTTCAAAAGTTGCTGCTGATTTACAAGCATTATATGGAATAATTGTTAATCCTGAGACTATTAGAAGGGTAATTCGATCTGCTAGATATCACGGTAGAGTAGCCAGGAAAAAATTCTTCGTAAGTGAAAAGAATAGAAAACTCAGACTAGCTTTCGCAAAATCCAACATAAATAAGAATTCTGATTACTGGAATGAATTTACATTTGCTGTGAGAGTAAATTATATATTTGGTTCTGACGGTAGAATCTTGGTGTGGAGAAAACCCAGGGAAGAATTTCGCAAACAGAACTTGGTACCAACAGTAAAACATGGTGGAGGAGGAGTTTTGGTATGAGGGTGTATGTCGTCCGCTGGAGTTGGTAATCTTGTTTTTATTGACAATATAATGGATCAGTACAAGTATATTGATGTTTTAAAGCAAAATTTGAAATCTTCAGCACGAAAATTGAACCTTCATAATGATTTTAAATTCTACCAGGACAATGACCCCAAGCACACTGCTCTGAACGTTAGACTCTGGCTGCTATATAACTGTCCTGAAATAATAAAAACACCACCACAATCTCCAGACTTAAATCCCATAGAGAATATTTGGCAAGAATTGGAATCAAGAATTCGCAAACACACCATTTCTTCAAAACAACAACTAAAATCGGTGCTTCAAGAAGAATGGGGTAAAATCACTCCAGAAATCACAAAAAAATAGTCGAATCCATCCCAAAAAGATTAAATCATGTTTTAAAAGTAAAAGGAAATCCAACAAAATATTAAAACCTTTTAAAAAGTAAAATTTTTGGATAAATATTTGTCGGAAAAGTAAGTGTCCCATCACTTATGTGAGCCATTTTTTGCTCCGTTCTGAACAATTGTATTTTTACTAAATTAATATTTTAATATTTTGACAAAATGTATGTTATGTAATAATTGTTACTAACTTTAAATATGAAACACACCCAAAAAATTTTTGCACATGTTTGTTTATTTATTTTATTGCAGTTTCTTTTTATAAAGCACAAGTGTCCCATCACTTTTGTGAGACACTGTATATCTTAATACTTATCCCCATTAGGCTGAACTTAGCGTTATTTAGCTCGAATTCGAACACGTGGTTCTAGATTAATTTGGAAGAAATAATAATAAAACTTTAATTAATGCGAGAATTTTTATGAGAAAATTTTTATAAATTAATCTTGATTGAAAATTAAACTATGGAGATGATTTTTACATGATTTCAGAATTTTTAATTAAGAGTTTAAGCAATTAAATTCTAAGAATTGTGGAACTTAGTATCCGTAAACGCCGATAGAATTAACTGGCAAAGAGATGTGATAATTAATTACTTATAATTTAATTAATAATTGTCCTAAAAACATGCAACTTAACTCAAAATGTAGCTGAGATATTAACGCATCTAAATCAATAGAATGTTCCTGTCCCGCGGGCTGTGGGTCGCGCCTATTCTTGTATTTTGAAGAGCATTTCTGGGACACGTCCTCACGTAACAAAACGAAGGCTTGAACTAAGAAATTCTAAATATTCACTAAGTCATTAAGTCACTAAAGGTAAATTGAAGGCTATATTTTTCTTCAAAATACCTGAAGTACACTTATCAAAAATTAGCTAAGTCACTGAAGGTAAATTGAAGGCTATATTTTCCTTCAAAATACCTGAAGTATACTTATCAAAAATCAGCTAAGTCACTAACGGTAAATTGAAAGACATTAACTTGCTGATAAAAGCCTCTATACAATTTTTAAAAATCTGTGCATTTTGTTCAGTTTTCAATTTCCTTCAAAATACCTGAAGTGACCTTCAAAATACCCGATTAGTAATTTGGAGGTCAGATAAATGCCTGCATAAAATCTTTTGATTAACAGTAAATTAACTCAAATAAACCTGCGCTCTTAATTTGCCTTCAAAATCCTTGTAGAAACCTTCAAAATCCCTGTAAAATCTTATTTTTTCTAAAGGTTTTTTTCTGATTTTTTTACCTGGGACTTAAATCAAATTTCTAGAAATTATCATCCAAAAGCGACCATGTATCCTCTTCTTTGCGAGACCCTGTATATCATTTTATCTATATTCTACAAACATTTCTTAGTAACTGCAGTTTATCGTGAAAAGGCATAACATATTGAAAAACCACCTTTAAGTAAATTACGCTTATATTCAGTACTTTTCCGACATCTTTTGTGTAACTCTGTATATCTAAATAGTGTAACAATTAGCATTTATATAAACCATATAATGTGCATGCATCTAGTGAAACTTAAAAGCGTATATCATAATTAAAATGCTTTTCATCCATCTAAAAGCCATCTTCTATAATATACAGGACTTCGGCTAGCATATACAATTTGAAATCTTTTGTGAGTCCCTGTGAAGCTATGCACTAGTATTATGCATGAAATAAGTCATATTAATCCTCAGCAACATATATCAATTTGATTAACTATGAAATCATTTGCCATAATTAAAATACGTCGCAAACAATTCCCCCTTTAATATTATGTATTGGAATTATTTTGCGTGGCCCTGTAAATGAATAATACCTATTCTTTTCGCTGCATACTTTACAAAATGCATATTCTAGTGCACTTTGTAGATGCACATAAATTTGAAGATGTTTGACAGGGTGTAACATCTTTAAAATTCATTTGAAACGATTTTTCCCCATAGGCCGTAATGTAATGGGAAACTTTTGACTGTCCCTGCAAATAAACGAATTATGGCAGAACCTTCATGTTCAATAGGGTTCGTGCTTAGGTAAATGTCATTGACGTCCAAAAATTTCATGACAATCCGAGTATATTTACGAGAGTAGACGGACGGCCAGACGGCCAGATAAACCGAATGCATAAGCACTTTTCAACTTTGTTGGAAAGTGCTAATAAAGGTAAAAAGGAAAAAGCTCTATTTTCAATTCTCTCTGAAATTGCAATCTAGCGCACCTATCGAAATATAATGGTTATACAAATTTCAGAGTAAAAGCTGTACAAAAAGCCATGTAAAAGCTACACTGATATAGCAAAGAAAACAAGTTGGAAATTGCACGTGAAGCGTAGCAAATGAGGTGCATTCGTACGACAGCGAAGTTTTAAAAATATCACTCCTATATATTAATCTCATAAAATTGTAAATAATTACAATTAAAATGCGCACCAAACAATGTTATCCCTATACCATTATGCAATGGAATACTTTTGTGTGGCCTTGTAAATCAATAAAAAATTTTCTTTGCACAGATTATTCAAAATGTATATTATAATATGTACTTTATAGATGCATATCAATTTTATTACGTTCGAATAAATGTAACACCATTAAAATGCATTTGGATCATTTTTCCCCATTAACCGTAATGTAACGGAATACTTTTGATTATCCCTGTAATTGAACTATGCATGAGATTTTGATAACATTTTAAATAACTCGACAAAATTATGTAATAATTATGTATTTAAAATTTCAAACGATTAAAATGCATTTGAAACTTTTCCCCCATTGACCGTAATGTAACGGAATACTTTTGATTGTCCCTGTAATTGATATATGCATCCGATTTTCATAAAATTTGAAAAGACTCGACAAATTATGTAATAATTATGTATTTTAAATTTCAAACGATTCAGTTGGGAAGTTTTTTGGGTTGTTATATGCGGACGGACAGACAGACGGACGGACTGAACGACAACAATAGGTGCTACGTATTTACATTATTACGAACGCACCTAAAAACATGGTGGTCAAAATTTCAGCTATGTTAAAACTAAAAAAAAATCTCACAAAACAGCCCGAGCTGGCATCACATGCCCCTCAGCAAATACATGGTCAACAAGTTTAAGGCTAGTTTAACAAAACTCACAAAGTCTGTCTACAAAAAAAACCAAGGAAACAAAATCATGCGTTAAGGATAGATTATGAGACATTTTCCAATCCTTCCTGAAATTTGTAATAAAACTTCGTTATTTAGGAAATAAATTGAATACATAATTAAATAAACATTTTAGTAAACATATAAAATATTTGGGATTTGATTTCAGCAGTTACCTCCCATAACTAAATATGAATTCTAAGTATTTTGAACAGCCCTGTATTTGATCTGTTAATTGATCTATGTACTATATAATGGAAAAAATTAATTTAACAAGAAAACGCATAACGAATTGAAATTTCGATTTCAGTATTTTATACCAATAGATAGAAACATATTTGTATACGTTTATTTAGCCGTGTAGTTTACCTAGATCTTTATTATATGTCATGAATTATGTAAAATCCAATTCAAACTCTGTTAAAACTGCTAAAATCACATTTCCAGAAATAATCACCCATGGACGATTTTATATGCAATTCTTTGCGTGCTTTATATATCATTTTATCTATATTCTACTTTTATTTCTTAATAAACTAAATACCGTTTAGTGTAAAAATGCTTTGCACATTTAAAAACCACCTTTAAGCAGCTTACGCTCATGGTCAGTAAACTTTACGAATGCTTCTGTATAGTCCTGTATATTAACTACAGCATTTATGCACACTACATACCATGCATAAATAAAGTGAAACTTAAAGGGGGGTATCATAATTAAAATGTATTTTCTACCATCATCGCTATTATACAGAACTTAGGATAGAATATACTATCTGAAATGATTTTTTTTTCAAACTTCAATCTTAAAAATCCAAAACTATTCTGTGCAAGAAAAAAAAAAAAACTAAAGAACGAAAAAACATATGTCGAGCTAATGAGACACTTTCCTACATATTTCCAGTACTGTAACAGTATCTTCTATATTTAATAACGCGAAAAATATCTAAATAAATAATGTAGAAAGCGCATAACACTTTGAAAAGCTACTTTCAGGAATTATCATCAAGGATCAGGAAAATGTCCAAATTATTTTGCGTAGCTCTGTATAGGGGAGAAGGAGGCACCTTTGAACACTCTAAATATTTTTCTTCAAATAAATTATTTTTAAAAAATGTATATGGCAATACATTAATACTGCTTAAAGGGAATAATTATACAAAGCTGTACTATTTTGTATGAACAGTTCTGTCTAAACAAGATATGCATTTTTCTCCCTCATGAATCTAAACTTAAGAATATAAAGTTGTAAGATTTTTGTTTGCACACTTCTATCCCTAAAATTTTAATTTATTGTTCAATGCTTAAACAAAGATGTTAGCTTTAGTTTATAAGCTTTGTTTGATTCAAAATTTTCAGCCGAATTGAGTAAACCGTTGTAATGTTGATCTCCATGTGATGGGGCACCATTGAACAAAAAAGTTGGGGCACCATTGAACACCGAATAAACTGGTGATAAATAATTATTGAAAAAAATTTAAAGAGAACACTTAAAACTATGAAGTAAAGACATGTTCATGTATCTAAATATTATTATTTCTGATTTTTTTATGTGAAAAAAGATTAATTAAGAATGTCAAAGAACCATGACTTATACTGCTAACAATTCCCCATACTGCACACATAGTATGTATCAGTGATGGGAAGTTTCAAATCTAAATTGAATCAAACCTAAATTCATTTATTGGATAATTGCAAATTCTGAATACAAAATAGTGATTTTGATTTAACACGTTTCCAAACATTACTTCTGGTTTCCGTATCGGATAAAACAAAATTTTATATCGGGTCTTTTTAAAAAATAACGAATGGAAAATTGTAATTTTTCAGAAGCATCAGACATCGCATTGTGTATTTCAAGGATATAGTAAAACTAGTCGTTGGGGGCCACCGTAATACTTACCCATCATGGATATGTATATAAAAATAAAACATGTGAAACTATTTATACAATGCATTGCAATTCATAAACAAAATTTAAATATTGTTAATATACATAGTAATGCTATATTAAAGAACTGCTGATGTACCAATTTCGACAAATTATATAAAACGCCAAACTACTCAAGTAGTACCGAACTGCGTAAAAGAAACATCCTTATAACTCCAAAAATAATAATTCTATTAACTAACAATTAAGTGCGTTGGATTAAGCGTCTTATTTCCAATTAAAATATACTTCTGAATTGAAATTTGAATGAAAGACAGGGTCATGAAAAATCGAAAAATGTGGAAAACAAGATTACAAATATCTCAGCAACTAATAATCCGATCGACTTCGTTCTATATGCAAAATGTGTGTTATTTTATTGCCTTTTACGTCCATTCCTTAGAACAAAAAAATTCGAAAAGTTTTATATACCTTTCATCAGAACGAATTTTTCGAGAGTCCGAAAAAAATAGTTCCGGATAATCGAGGTTGCTGATATTAAATAGGGTTCGTCCCATTCTTAGATACTAACTACATACAAAATTTCAAGTCTCTATCTCAATTTATTCGGGAGATAGAGCGTTTACAGACAGACAGACGGACGGCAAAAAATTTTTTCTAAAAATATGTTTTTCGGAATCTCCACTATCTAAAACGTGTAAATCCGTCAAAAAAATTTTCGATTTTCAGAACGATTGCAAGACTTACCCTATACTACATATGATGGGTAAGTAAAAGTTTTTACAACCAAGGACACAACTGGAGGGACACTTTGTGTTTCATCAACAATGAGTTTTGACATCAACTTTGATGGATTTAAGTTTGGTTAAATACCAAAAAATTAGTAATTTCAACAAAATGTAGTTATTTAATTTTGTTCATATTACTTTATATTTCTGTAACATAGGAAACTTTTTATAAAAACTCTCAATATTTTCATATTTTATTAATTTGTTCAAAGGTGCCCCTTGCTTGTTCAAAGGTACCCCTACATGGGGCAGGTTTAAACAAAAATCTTTCAACTTTTTAAATCCTCACAACTTATTTAATTTCATTGGAAAATATTTAATTTATGGTTCATATGATGAAGAAATGTGTTGTTTTTATTATGTAATATTTAAAACTCAATAAATATGATTCAAGTAAGAAATATATTGATTTTCTGAAAAAATGTTCAAAGGTGCCCCCTCTCCCCTACATATGTAGATTTGTATATTATAATACGTATCATAATGAAATTTACTTTAGTTTTGAAATGTATGGCACAGGTGAAACTTCCTATTAGAAATTTCTGTCAAACGGAAATGTAATTTAAACAAGTAAGAAAAATCATGCGATAAGCATAGATTATGAAGCACTTTCCAACGCTTCATGAAATCTTTAATAAAACTTCGTTATTTAGGTAAATAAGGATATAAAGCCAAATATGTATTCCAGTACTATTGAACAGCCCTGTTTTTGATCTGTCAGCTAATATACATTATATATAATGGAAAAATTAGTTTAGCAAAAAAAAAAAAAAAAAAAAAAAAAATGCTCAGTGGCTTGAAATTTCTCTTTCAGCAATTTATACTAATAGATGGAAACATACTTGAATACTTTGTTCAGTCTTGCAGTTTGCTTGATACCTTTATTACACATCAGGGTTAAGCTAAAATTTATTTTAAACTTAAATACTCTTAAAACAACAGAAATCACTTTCTCATAAATTATCATTCATAGGCTCCATGTACAAAGAAGTCATGGGTACCAATGGTACCATGTACACCAATTCTTTGTATGATCCTGTATATCATTTTATCTATATTCAGCAAACATTTCTTGGTAAATTTAATGCAGTTCAACGTAAAATTGCATAATTTATTTAAGAATCACCTTTTAGTTATTTATGCTCATATATAGTAACGTTGGCGAGCCGTTTTGGGTAGTCCTGTATATTAACTATATCATTTATACACACCATATAATATGCAAACTTTAGTGAATTTTATACACGCATATCATAATTAAAATGCATTTCATCCATCTATCATCCATCATCGGTTACATATACAGTACTTCGGAAAAAATGTAGTATTTGAAATCTTTTGTGTGTCCCTGTAAATACTATGTACTTTATATTAGGGAAAGCAGTATCGTATAATTTATACTAAGCCTCATTGACATACATCAATTTTATTATACATGAAACAGTTTAATATATTTAAAATATGTCATACACAATTCCCCCTTTTACCATTATCTAATGAAATTCTTTTGTGTGGTCCTGTAAATGAATATTAGCTACATTTTATCCATATATTTTATAGAACGCATATTTTAGTGCACCTCGTAAAAGCACATAAATTTTAATATGCTTGACAGGGTATAACATCTTTAAAATTCCTTTGAAACAATTTTTCCCCATAGACCATAATGTAATGGGAAATTTTGACTCTCCCTGTAGATAAACTAATCATGGTAGAAACTTCATTTTCGATAGGGTTAGTGCTAGTGTAAACGTCAATAACATATAAAAATTTCATGGCAATCCGAGTAATTTACGTGAGTTAGAGGGCGGACAGACGGACAGACGCCCGGACAAACCGAATGCATAAGCACTTTTCAACTTTGTTCGAAAGTGCTAAAAAGACTACTAAGTGCTAAAACCCACTTTAAGCTATCATAGTTCATAGATAACAATGGAATGGTGTTTTTTTAGGTGCGTTCATAAATATGTAAATACGTAGCACCTATTGTTGTGGCTCAGTCCGTCCGTTTGCCCGTCTGTCTGTCTGTCCGCATATAACAACGCAAAAACTACCCAACCGAGTCGTTTGAAATTTAAAATACATAATTACAACATAATTTTGTTGAATCATTTCAAATTTTATGAAAATCGGATGCATAGATCAATTACAGGGACAATAAAAAGGATTCCGTTACATTACGGTCAATGGAGAAAAAAGTTTCAATTGCATTTTAATCGTTTGAAATTTAAAACATATAATTATTGCGTAATTTTATAGAGTCATTTTAAATGTTATGACAATCGGATGTATAGATCAATTACAGGGACAATCAAAAGGATTCCGTTACATTACGGTCAACGGAGAAAAAAGTTCCCAATGCATTTTAATCGTTTGAAATTTAAAACATATAATTTTTACGTAATTTTGTCGAGTCATTTCAAATGCTATGAAAATCGGATGCATTAATCATTTACGGGGACAATCAAAAGTATTCCATTACGTTATGGTCAATGGGAAATTTTTTCAAATGCGTTTTAATGATGTTACACTCAATCGAACATAATAGAATTGGCATGAATCTATCAAGTATATACTAAAATATGCATTCTGTACAGTGGCGTAGCTAGGATGGGTGACACCCGGGGCGATGTAAATGGTGTCACCCCCCCCCCCCTTCCGATCCCTCATATTTTTTCAATCACAATTCTAAGTAATTATAACAAATGGCCATGTCATTCCTTATTTAACTTTTGTTCTCCTGCATATAAAAAGAACCACCAGAGCGATTCATTACTCAACTCATAGTCTGCATAAGTCAATGCGATGTCTATATGCAGAAAAAAATAATTTCTATTGCATCGTGCACTAAAAATTTCATTTTATTCCAGAATTCCTTTCCAAAATCATGTAAGCTTGTGTGTGTGTATATATATATATATATATATTAGGGATGTACCGAATATTCGGTATCTATTGGGTATTCGGCCTATTCAGCCATGTTACCGAATATTCGATTACGCCGAATATGAAACTATTCGGCCTGCCGAATATTCAGTATTGCCGAATATCAAAGTATTCGGCCGAATCCAATACTTAATAAAACTTTTAAAAACTTTTCACTATTTCTACTTTTAACTGTCAATTTTTTAATTTATATTTAAAATAATTAGAAACAAAATCATTTTTTAATAAAATAGAATGTTTTTACATTACTTATTTGCTGTTTGTAGAGTATAACTTAAGAAAATTAACCATGAGAAGGATTAAAATGGTGATTTATTAGGATTCTCATTATGAATAAGTTATGTGCTGATGCAAGTTTCAAAATTTTGTTTAGTAGGTAATCTGTTTCTTGCTTTTTACCAAATGAAAGTCCTTTAAAAGAAAAAAAACCTTTTGAGATTAGTAATAGCTATCAAGGCAGACAATTTTTGTTCATGGAACCATAATCATAATCAGCTTATTGAGATATAAGTACATTGTATTTCATCTCACTCTAGATCAAAACTTGTATGTTCGTTTATTACATTAACAATAAATAAGATAACATATTTTCAACCAAAGCTGCTGGCTACTAGCCGGGCCGGTTTTAACCGGCCGGCTTTTTCTGGTTTAAACCGCTTGCAAAAGGCCGGCTTTTTTAAGAAAAAGTCGGCTTTTACTAAAACTTCTTTTTCTACAAAAACTACTCTTAAAATGAAAAGTATTATTAATTAATAACTATTTAATTACTGTTGTCATTAAAATGAACTGTCTAATACACTGTCAATTAAAATATAAGTGAATTGACAGTAGAAATGTTCTTGTGATCAACAGATGGAAAGAATGTAATGTTTATTAGAAAATTTGAACAATAAACATTTTTTTGAAGTAGTTCAAATGATTTTTACCAAATATTATACCAGTCATTTGACTTACATTTTAAATATCAGTACTACACTGATCTTGTTCCAAACAAAACCATTTGTTGAAATTTTATTTTAAATTTCCTCTCCCATATTTATACTCCTTTAAGCGTAAATGCGTTAGTTCCTGGAATCTTGCAATCCACTAACCTATTAGATTAAACACTAAACCTCTCCTAATACGAGAAATTTGTGGATGGGTAAGTTTACTAATTGATCCAAATCAATTCCTTTCTTTTTAATATGTGGAAAGATTTGTGAAGGAACAAGAACAAAATATTTAGTCAATATGGTACTACTAGGTTATCCCGTCGACCATTTTCTCTAAATTATAAAAATCGCCAAGCTAATAGCCAAGTTATACATGTTGACATAATTTTTATTTTAAATAACGGAAAAGCAAATAAATTAATAAAACACACATAAAAATACAAATAAAAAGTGGAAATAAAGATCACTTAATGACGTTTTAAACATGTGTATTGTGTTTAATGTCATTGAATGTGGATTCGCAATCATCCATTATTGGCATGTAATCTTATAATTTGGCGATAGTTTTTTTGGTCGACAGGATAACCCTAGTAGTACTGTGAATATATATAGAAGGAAAGAGCATGTTTACAAACATTTCCATCAACAAATTTTTCACCCCACTGCATTTTTATCATAGTGATCATTGCAGGAACATTTATGGCAATATAGGCCATATCATGGACCTGTTAAAGAGACCAATCAGATTGCCCGAGTTCATGTGTACGGCAGGAGATATAAAGAACAGACACATGTTTCTTGCTATTGCTACCCCACAGTAATTCAACCCACATAATGTCAGCTGCTTTTTCCTTATAAGAAAAAACAAATGAAGACAAGTGGATGTACAGTAAACTCTGTATAAGTCAGAACCAATCAGAACTGAGAAAATTGTTCACAGTAAATGATATTCTGCCTTAGACAAATTTTACACTGTATGGATTCACAAGGACTTGAAAAACATTTTTGAGCTTGACAAATTTCCATCTTACTCAGTCTGGCTTACAGAGAATTTACTGTACTTAGAAAGATAAATAAATATAAAAGCTATGTCAAAATTATTTATTTTTTCTTATTTTTAAAGTAGAATGCTGCCTTGTAAAATTCTTACATAACAAGTGACTATTTTTATTCATAATACTATACTCATTCATATGCTAGGAGCCATTGTTCAAGTGAAGTATTTTATAAACAGTATATCATTTTGTATATTATTTATTTGGCTATAACTCTTAACCATAGTAACATGAAAATAACTAAGCATAAGATGTGCCACTGGATCTATAGTATAGATGTCTGTTATCATATTGGCTATTTATGAGATTTTTGTGATATATTATTAACTGCCTATAAAAGTGGACATCTGAAACATGATTTTAAATGAATTTTATAAGATTTTAGTTTTAATTTACATAAAAAGACCATTTGTAAGGTAAATTAACAAAAGAAGTTGTTAAAAATAAATAGTAATTAATATATGCGTTGGAAAAAAGCCAATAAAAACCGGCTTTTTCAACAAAAGACCGGTCTTTTCCAATAAAAGCCTGCCGGCCAGGCCTTTTATAGAAAAAGCTGGCTTTTTTGAAGCCCTGTTTTCAACTCACATGCTTTGATTTCTGTAAAATATGATACGATGGGAAGGATGGAAAATACCACCATTCATAAGAAAAGAACTATGAGCCAAACATCCCTTTATTCAGAATTAAGTTGAAAGTATTTGTACTTTATATTGAACAAGTAAGAAAAATATGCGTTAAGCATAGATTATGAAGCACTTTCCAACACTTAATGAAATCTTTAACAAAACTTTGTTATTTAGGGAAATAATAGTGTATAGCCAAATATACCCAAATATGTATTCCAGTACATTAGAACAGCCCTGTATTTCATATGTCAGTTCATATAATGGGAAAATTTAGCTTAGCAAGAAAATACCCAGTAGCTTGAAATTTCTTTTTCAGCAATTCATACTATTAGATGGAAACATACTTGGATACTTTTGTTCAGCCCTGTAGTTTACATTGTATCTTTATTACACTTCAGCATTAGGCTAAAATTTATTGTAAACTAAAACACTTTTAAAACAACTGAAATCACATTCTCATAAATCATCATTCATAGGCGTCCATGTACCGAATTCTTTACGTGGCCCTGTATATCCCTTTATCTATATTCTGCAAACATTTCTCAGTAAATTGAATGCAGCCCAGCGCAAAAATGCATAGCTTATTTAAGAACCACGTTTAAATAATTTACGCTCATATTCAGTAATGTTGGTGAGCTCTTTTAGGTAGCCCTGTATATCAACTATAACATTTATACACACCATATAATGTGCATATATTTAGCGAAATATAAACGCGAATATCATAATTAAAATGCATTTCATCCCTCCATCAGCCATCATCGGACGCATATACGGTACTTCGTAAAGAATATGCTATTTGAAATCTTTTGTATGGCCCTGTAAATGCTATGTACTTCATATTATGCAAGACAGTAGCGTATAATTTATATTAAGCTTCAGTGACATACATCAATTTTATTATACATGAAAAAGCTTAATATATTTAAAAAAAGTCACACACAATTCCTTCTTTTACCATTATCTAATGGAATTCTTTTGTGTGGCCCTGTAAATGAATAATAGCTACATTTTCACCTTATGTTTCATAGAATGCATATTTTAATATGTTTGACAGGGTATAACATCGTTAAAATTCCTTTGAAACGATTTTTCCCCATAGGCCGTAATGTAATAGGAAACTTTTGATTCGCCCTGTAGATAAACTAATCATGGCAGAAACTTCATTTTCGATAGGACTTGTGCTAGAATAAACGTCAATAACGTCCTAAAATTTCATGGCAATCCGAGTATATTAACGATTTTTCCCCATGGGCCGTAATGTAATGGAAAAATTTTGATTCGCCCTGAACATAAACTATTCATAATAGAAACTTCATTTTCAATAGGGTTCGTGCTAGGGTAAACATCAATAACGTCCTAAAATTTCATGGCAATCCGAGTATATTAACGATTTTTCCCCATAGGCCGTAATGTAATGGGAAACTTTTGATTCACCCTGTAGATAAACTAATCATGGTAGAAACTTCATTTTCAATAGGACTTGTGCTAGGGTAATCGTCAATAACGTCCTAAAATTTCATGTCAATCCGAGTATATTAACGATTTTTTCCCATAGGCCGTAATATAATGGGAAACTTTTGATTCGTCCTGTAGATAAACTAATCATGGTAGATACTTCATTTTCAATAGGGTTTAGCCTAGGGTAAACCTGAATAACGTATAAAAATTTCATAGCAATCCGAGTATATTTACGGGAGTTAGAGCACGGACAGACGGCCAGACAAACAGAATGCATAAGCATTTTTCAACTTTGTTGGAAAGTGCTAAAAAATCTGCCTTGAGTTCTTTAAAAAGAACAATTATCAGACTGTAAAATTTTTCTTTGGCCATTTGTTCAATATTTGATTTTAAAATGTTTGTTTCGATTCGTAGAAAATTGTATTAAAGTTTCATAACTGCGCTTCTTAAATAACTCAAGGCAGATTTTTTTCAATACTAAATGCTCTTATACAAAGCTCTTGTTTATCAAAATGTAAGTTTATTTTATTAAATATTATGTAAAACTATTTTAAAAAGTAACATTTTAATACCTTTAAATTTTGAAATATTAAAAAGTATTTGGAAAGCCGAATATTCGGTATTCGGCCCAACAATTACTATTCAGTTCACCTGTCGGTCGAATATTCGGCATTCGGTATTCGGCCAAAATCACTATTCGGTGCATCCCAAATATATATATATAAATCTTTGCAAATAGCGATTGGGTGTCACCCCTTGGAGGGTGACACCCGGGGCGGACCGCCCCCTCCGCCCCCCGCTAGCTACGCCACTGATTCTGTACAATCTGTGATACAAAGAATTCTATAATTAAATTACAGGGCCACCCAAAAGTATTCCACTACATAATGCTATACGGAGAAACATTGTTTGGGGCATGTTTTAATTATATATAACTATTTCACATTTTATTAAAACTTCGTTATCGTACGAACGCACCTCATTCGGTACGCTTCACGTGCAATTTCCAACTTGTTTATATTTGTAAATATTAAGAATTTAACACTACACATCTACACGAGGCAGCACTCTAGAATACACATGATACAACATTTATTACGTCCTAATGCACAGGGCCGTCCTTAGCAAACGCGAGGCCTGGTGCGAGAACTTTTGCGAGGCCTCCCTTCTTATCGAATCAGGGCCATTACTAGCAGTGGTGTAAAAACAACAGATGGATACGCTCAAGGTAGAAGGTATACCCTAGAATGTATATATTATATGTTTCTTGGGAAGGAGAGGGTATACGGTATTCCTTTTTTAAAAAATCAGAGGGTATACGATGACCCCGTATACCCTTCACTACTTCCCAGATAACTAGAAGGGGTGGCGGGTTCAGCCCCCACTAAAACATTTTGAGCCTTCCCTGGAAAAGATTCCAAGGACATTAAAGAAATTTCTGTTCCAAAAATCCAAATAAAATTTTTAACAAAATTTTATTTGTAATTTTGACTTTAATTTTGAAGCTCACATTTTGCAGAAGTACAAAGTTGTAGCATTTGTATAAAAAATACAAATAAGTGTTTCAACACTCGCACGTCTCATTTGTACATATGAAGTTAATAGGATGCATAAATTCGTACGAATTATACACTCGATTTTTTCATTCTGCATCCTATTATTTTCTTAGTATAAAATGAAGTTATTACAAACCATTTAATAAGAAACATACTGTCTAAAACGTGTTTGTGTGTGCATTTGTCGGAGAAAGAGAGAGAGCGAAAATATAAGCCCCTCACCTTACATTTTCTTCCATAAATTTCTATTAAATTTTCGCTAAATGTTTAATCCCTAGGGAACGAGCGACAGGTGTATAGGTTTCACTTAAGCTGCTCAGATTCCTTCGTTATTCCCCCCAGTTATTTTTAATTTCAAAGTTTACCTTATTTAATTAAAACATTTTCGCAATTAAAAAAAATTTGTTAAAAAACAGCTGTAAAAGATAAAAATTAAGCAAAGGGCTCTCATAGCAAAGGGGTTGAAAGTTTGGAATTTTAAGTGTTATTTTAACAAATAATTTTACTTTGAGAAAATTTGAAATTTTGCTTTAAAATCCACTAAATTCTTGAAATTTTTCAGCAATTTAAATTTTATTTAAATTTGTTATTTTTATTTATTTATTTATGCTAAACTTAGCCAATATTTAAATTCTAAACGAATGCACTATTTTAAGAGTTATTTGACAACGACGACTTGGTCGTGCTAGTTTCCAGTTCTCATCAATTTTAGCAGTTTAAATTCAGGCATTTTTCTTTGAAAGGGATTTCTTGGGTTCCGGTGGACAACTCGTTACTGCGGGGAGAAATTGCTCCCACCCCCCCGGTTCCTCCTCTGAATTCAACACTGATACATTATCTGAATTCTTATGACGAAATACGAAGCGATTAATTATTTAATACGGCTGATGATTATAATTTTCATATTAATCATGTAAGATATAAAAATATAACATTTCCACCTTTCTAAATACAATTATTTATGCTAAAAGAAATCTAACAAATACTCTCACAAGTTTCAGTAATAATCGAAAAAGCTACATAAATACCTGATTTTGTGAAACAACAGAATCAAGAATATTGAATGCGTTTAATTCAAATGATACTAAAATAAAATTAATCACATATTGTTGCATCAGCACTGACTACTGAATTAACGCCAAAATGTCTACAATAAAGGGAAGGGAAGCTCAGAACTGTTACCTATTCGAGGCTTGTGTTGTTTTTCTGTTAAGACAATTTTATTCCACATATTCTGCAAGAATGTCGCAACATGTTCACAAAACTAAAGATAAACTATGCACTGTAAAACATTTGTGGAAACGTTACTCCATACAATTGGTGTAAAAATGGTGGCAAATGCTGCCTCCATTTTCATGGAGTAATTGTTTTCACATATGCAATGGTGTAATTTAAACATATATTACTGGTGTAACATGACAATGTTACACCGGTTTTAACGGTTAAAATACTCCATAAAATTGGAGGCAGCAATGCTGCCACCAATTTTACGGAGTAACGTTTCCACAAATGTTTCTCAGTGTGGAGAATAGACGACTACAGGGAATATTTTTTGCTGTCAAATATCCATGCTTAACTTTTTATTGAAAAAAATTTTTACATTTAGAAATAACCATTTTAAATATCTAAATTTTATTGTGAACTAAATAACAAGCAGCCGGTAAAAAATGCTTAGATATTTTTAAAACTGAATTATTATTATTATTTTTTTTTATCCGAGCGCGAGGCCCTGTGCGCTCGCACCTGTCGCACACCGCTAAGGACGGCTCTGCTAATGCAAGTACCAAGCGTAAACATACACTATAAAACTGTAGACATACTTCTGCCGAAGAGTAATTTAATAATATCTGTTGTGGCGTTGCCATTTTCATATTTTAAAGAAAGCTAAAGACATGATATAATAATTATTCTATGTCCCTAAAAACGAACCATGAGTCTTTTAAAGACTGCATTCTGTAGTAAAAATCTTGTTGTCGATCTCTATGATATATATATACTATAAGGTTAAACGTGACCGACCACTTGCGATTTTAACAAAATGTCTAAAATCACAAGAGACCAAACATCTTAAGTCTAATAATGTATGTATTTCAACATGTTGGAAATAATGGGAGGCCATTAAAATACGCCGCAAACTATTTTTTCCCATATACCCTAATGTAATGAAATTTCTTTTCAGTTTTTTTGTAAACGAACTATAAAAGATAAAATATTCATTTTCAATACACAACATGATACATTAAATCTCAATAAATATATCAACTGTGTGGAAATCGGAGCATATTTATTCGAATTTGCGCATGTGCAGTCGACAGACGGACAACCTGAATTCATATACACTTTTCACTTATCCTCTTCAGTCCTGATGTCGCCTGGAGGAGACACTAAACAGTACTTACAAAAACTTTTACTTCATTCAAGATTTCTATCCCAGACTTACAAAAATTGGTTCTCATTGTTGTTAATATATTGCAGCATATTGCCGAATGACTTTTTGTTACCAAAATAAATTTTTTCGTTCATTTAGTGGCATGCAAAAATGACTTCGCCAAAAAGAAGAAAAATTACTCACATGCGTACAGGTAAGTATTTTTATCTGTTATTAATAATTTTGTTAAATTTTATTCAGCCTAGGATTTTATAATATAAAAATCGTTCTTTTTAATGATATCATTTGTGTTGAGGTTTAAGTATTCTAAGCGTTAAAAAAAGCAAGGTCATTTTAGTGTCTCCTGTAGGAGACATCCGGTCATAGTAAAAAAAAACTGCATTTTCTGAAGTTGTTGCTAGAACTTTTTTTCTGAACTTAAATTCAGTATTTTTATAAAGATTTACTTACTGTAATATGTGGTTACTTTGTGACAGGTGGAGTAAAATTGTGGCACGTGGTCTAGTTTTTGTATTTTAAACATCCCGCTCTGTACTGTGTGGTAGAAAAGCAAACAGCATTGAAACCTCCCATTACAGAGTGCTACATAGTCTAAAGATTTTTTTTTTCCGAAACTCTAACATGAAATGCGCAAACTAGATGGGATGTCACAAAGTAACTCCATCTTACAATATATTATGACTTCAAGCATACAGCTAATTATTTTCTTTATTTTCTAGTGTGAGAACAGTTTCAAATTAAACATGGAATTTTATTTCTTATTTTGAGATAAACTGAATTTGATTTGGGGTCTATTAATTTTTAAAAACCTTGATAATGTGGAATTTAAAAAATAATTATAATTTTAAGGTAAAACATAAAAAGCAATTATCAAAAAAAAAAAAAACTCTAAAAACTATTAAATTAATTTTTTATTGTAAAAATTTCATACAGTTTATTACAGATGTATTTATAACAATGTTTAATAATATGTATATATGCTTATGTGTACATTTTTGTGTGTGTCTGTGTAAATATATGCACAAGCATTACAGTGTGCAAATTAAAAAAAAATACAAAAGATAAAAATTAAATCATAAAATTATTCATGTTTAATTGAATGCATTTTAGTAACAAATTTCAAATTGTATAAATAAATAAATACTTACAATATACTTTTTTCAGATAATCCTAATTTTAAGAGGTGGTTTGAAGAAATTTGGAACGATGAGGCATCAAATCTTGACATCTCGGATGACGAAGATAATGCAATAGATCCTCTGTTTTGTCCTGTAAATGAACAATTTGAATCTTCATCTGAAGAAGAATCTGAAGAAGAATCAGCAAACGGGTCCACTGAATTTCCAAAACTTCAAAAATCAATTGAGACAGCTTCAATAAGCACTCGGAGGAAAACAATCAGTCCAAGGAAACTTATACAAGTGTCTTCGACCTCCCCTTCAATAATTCATACAGCTTCCTCTGCGTCTAAAGTCTCAGAAGGTTCCAGAAAATCTTATTGGAAAAGTGTAAATGATGAATTTCTTCCTCTGCCCCCTGCTTCACCCTATGTAGAAAGTAACAAAAACAGTGTAGATCCCTCGAGAACTATTTTCATAAGTATATACCGAATGAGCTAATAAATATTATGACTGAATTTACAAATCGCCGATATTTAGTGGACAGTGGAAAAAGCCTTTTCCTTACAGAATCTGAGATGAAAAAACTTATTGCTATTACAATTATAATGTCCTACCTAAAATATCCTAGAATACGAATGTACTGGTGAAAAGAAACCCGCGTTCCAGTCATAGCAGATAACATGTCGCGTGATAGATACTTTTTAATACGAAATAATTTAAATCTAAGAGACGATCTCACAGTAAACGATGAAGAAAAGGCTGAAGAAAAATTTTGGAAAGTCAGACCTATTGTCCAAACTGTTTTATCAGGATGTTTGTCGAATAAAAAATCCTCAGCCGTAGCTATAGATGAACAAATTATTCCTTTTTATGGTCATGCGCCAGGAAGACAATTCATCAAAGAAAAACCAAATCCCTGTGGATTGAAGGTCTTTATAGCCGCAGCTCAAGATGGTCTTCCATTAGACATTTTTATGTATCAAGGTTCGGGAAACAAAATAAATACAGATATATCTGAGTACGATGGAAAATATTTAGATACTGGTGGAAAAATAGTGCTTAAACTTACAGAGAATTTATCTCCAGGCTGCACCTTGCATATGGACAGATATTTTACATCAATTCCTTTATTATACATCCTCCATTATAAAGCTGAATGTCAGGGAACAGGTAATCTACGAAAGAGTAACATATACCCAAATGTAAATTTTAAATCCGACTCTGAGATGAAAAAGCTTGGACGGGGTTCAGTTGACCAAAAAATTCGTAATGATGGACAAATTTGTATCCTGAAATGGTTTGATAGTGGCAAACCAGTTAAATGGCAAACCAGTTATATATATTTGCCTCATCAGCTGACGGTAAGCATCCTGAAGATATATGTAAGTGATGGTCGAAAAAGGATAAAGGATATGTCAGCCTGTCGTGAATCAATGAAATGTAATGAAATGTAATGAATGTTCGCCTGTAATGAAGTATATAAAGCCTGTCAGTGAATCGTCCATCCATTGAAAAAAAGTACAATGAATTTATGGGAAGTGTTGATTTCTTTGACCGAGTTCTAAGCTATTATAGAACAGAGGCAAGGACAAAAAAAAGGACCATAAGAATCATTGTGAATTTTTTTGATTTTGCCATAGCTGTCAGTTGGATAGAATATAGAGGTCACCAAACGTTGCTCAATAGAGCAAAGAAAGAAATGTTAGACTATCTTGCATTCAGAGTTCACCTACAAGAATATCTTTTCTATGACACAGAAAAATGCAGTAGCTCAGAGTACACTCCTAGTGAGTCTTCAACACCACAGAAAAACAGATATAACCAAAAAATGTCCTTGCCATCCACTCCTTTGCAAAAAAGGAAGGTTTCACATCTTCCTGAGATACCCAAACCATCCACAAAAAACCGATGTAGGATGCCTGGTTGTAAATCCAATTCTGCAAGGATTCTATGCACTGCATGTAAAGTTTTTTTTATGTCTGCAAGAAGACAGACAATGTTTAAAATTATTTCACGAAAAATAATATTTTAAAAAATGATTTAAAAATTCTTACTGATATTTAGGAAAGTATCTGAAATAATTGTATAAATATATTTTTTAATTTAAATTTCAGTTATTTCTAAAAAAAATAGATAATTACAATTTAATTTTCAAACTATTATAAATGTTATTTCTCTACGATGAATTAATTTTTTAATCTTAAAAATATGTTGTGTATTATTATAAATGTGTACTATAATATTAAAATGCTATTTGATAGTAAAATAAATATAAATGTATACATAAATTTATACTTCGTATTTAACATATCGTACTTGGTTATGACCACCTGTAGGCGACACTAATTTTCTAATTAAAAAAAATAATAAAAAAATTTTCAGCAATTTTTCATTGTTTTTCAGAGTATTTAAAACCTATTTAACAAGAAAATTTTAAAATTTAAGACTCAAAGTTGGTCTCAGGACTGATGAGGTTATACTAGAAAGTGTCCGACGACATTTTGCTTCTTTTCAAATTGTATTTTCGAGCAATTAACTAAAGGACTATTACACCTTGAAATTCATCAATATTAAAAATTCTTCACTGAAAGGAGTATTAATGTACAATGCATAGAATTAAAAACACTTAAAAACATTAAATCACAACCAACAAGTATCGACCACCCTGTGGTCTTCATCAGGGTTATATAACAGTAAGACACTTATATTCACCAACGCGGGTTAACTCTTGAGTCCTTGTTAAATGCTGGGCATGAAGCACTTCTCACGATATAGCCTTTTGAAGAAGAAAACCGTTCCCTGATATTAATATCAAATAGGTGGCGCCTATGTAGAATGATTCCTTAGCGGTTGACCTACGCCTGTTGCCATTTTGTCATTTAGTTCCAAAATCATGACTCAGTATCAAAACATTGCGTGAGAAGTCCTTCTCTGTATTTATGTTCATGCCCAGCATTTAACACGGAATCAAGAGTTAAACCACGTCAGTGAATACGGGAGAGACAAATTTAAAAGTTCACAAAAGTCGAAAACAAAACTCAATACGTTACAGTAAAAAAGTAGTTGTCATTTGTAAAAAACTGAAGTCCAACCAACAACCGATAAATTTCGATCAATGGGTGGTCGAAACTTGTCGGTTACGATTTTAATTAGTGTTTTTATGTGTTTTTAATTCTTATGCACATTAATGCGTCTTCCGGTAAAGATTTTTTAATATTAGTGATTTTTTAGCAATTTAACAGCAAAACAGACTAAAAAGTTTGTTTTTTGTCGCAGCTTAAATTTTTGTGTATCTCATGAGCAGGACAAATTTGCATATTGTTTGATAATACATTTTCACCTAAAGTGTCCGTTTTATGAAACGCGTTTAATTTAACCGAAGAATTGCTCAATTTCTTGCAATGTACTAAAATTTGCCGCTAAATTTCCTCAAATTTTGTAAAGTTTAAACACAATGCAGTCATTTTGTATATTAAGTACCTATTTCAGTTATTTTTCCTTCGAAGACACTATACATTCTGTAATGAGAATCTTGTATATTCGAATGAAAATGCAAATTTTTAATGCTCTAGTGAAGTTAGTTTAACAGTTTGTAGTATTAAGTTTTCACCTCGTCAAAAGTTTTATAATAATGTTTGAAATTAAGTAGAATGAAGAAATGCGTTATGTATATTAACAGAGAAAATATACTTTGGTATTTCGTGCTTAAAATAATAGGACTGTTTTTAGATATTTTACGCTTGCTGATAAATATCACAGATATTACATGCAGTGTTAAGCTTTATAGTTATTTTCAAATCATGGTAGTGTATAATTTGATATTTGGTCTAAATAATGAATTGCGCATGTCATTTATTGCTGAAACTCGCATATTTAACCCTTTAAGGAAACTCGATACTCTTTGAACTGTTTTTTAAATTTAAACATTTTAAGAAGTATTTTTGATATAATAATAATAAAGGACTCAATGTAGGAAAATGATTCTATCAAGAAACTTTTAAATTTCCTGGCGAAATTCGAAAACTTTTTTTCAAATAAAAGTAAATTTTAAAATGTATCTTCTTGTACAATTTTGAACATTTTGAACTATTTTTTTAAACTCTTCGTAGAGATATGCCGTGTGTAAGTGATATTTTATGGAGGTTTACTTTGGCGCGTTTGGAAGTGAAAAAAGAGTATGAAATATTTATAGTTCACTTACAAGAACATTAAAAAATCTTATAATATATTATGATTTATGGTATAAATTATTTTGCAGTGTATTTTAACCTTGTACGATTTCAAAATTGTTAGAACTGATTTGCATCAGTGAAGTGCACTAGAAAATGATTATTGTAGAATAATGTGTATTGCATTTATCGTTCATTTACAGGAGTACACAAAGAAATGCAGTTATAGTGCTTCCTATGAACGATAATTGTTAATCATGCGTTTTCAATTTTGATATGTGCTTTAGTGTACGTTTTCAGCGAGTTTTAAGTTGTATAACTATTTTTTGTGTAATACTTCGTGTGCAAAATAGAATATATTACCGCTTATTGACAAAAATATTGGAAGGCAAAATTTCAACTGTGTTACGCTTTTCCTAAATGGATAAAATTTTATATTATGTATGCTGTAAAAAGTATTGGTGTGTAATACCAAGATTGGTGATAACTAAATTGTCGCACCAAAAGTGGTGTAAGGAAAAACCATTTATATATTAAAATCACGAAACATCACAAAAATATATTTTTTTCATAAAATTATTAATATGTAGCTGTCAATACAATCATCTGACAACTAAAGTCCATCATCATCTACTAGCTTGATTGCGCAAAAGAAAGTCGTACATAAATTCATTTCTTTCAGCTTTATTGAATAATAAATTTAAGGTAGAAAAAAAACAGAAATTACGTTGGATGAAACCATGGATTAGGATATTGTTGCGTGAAGTTGCTCTATTTTTTGTTTAAAAATCCCTTGTTGAATTGGATAAATATTGTTTAAATTAAGTTATTGTATTGGGTAAATGCTGCTTAAATTAATTAAATTACTTTAGTTAATGTTAAGTAATAATTAATTTTTTTCTAATACAGTATAATTGGGAAATCGTTTGTAATTTATGTTTTTCTATCTTAATTTTAATTTTTAAACAAAGGAAATCAAATGAATCTATGTATGACACGATATTTTTATGAGCACTCAAGGGACAGGATAATTAAAAATTTCAGTTAGGATATTAAATAGATAGCTAAATATCGATAACTTAAGAAAGAAATTATTTTTGATGTGTTTCATTAAACAAATTTACAAGAGGTGTTCCCTTACACCACTTTTGGTAGCGATTTAGTCTTTAATATTTTTGACGTTGAATACCAATATTTTTTAATGTGTCGTAGACACCGGGTATCCTAGAATGGGCTGACTGATTTTAAAATTCAATAACTTCTAAATGATTACAGCTATTAGGAAGTTTTTTCAGAATGATTACGTAAGATATCAAAAGATTTATTTGTATTCAGATACTTGATTTTAATTTAAAATTAGATTGATAGATGACTCTACAAACAATAGGCGCTAAAACAGGGCTGATATTTAGACACTCTCTTCTCTCAGTACTGAGATGAAAAATGTCATATAAATATATTAAATATATGGAATAGTTCTCAATCGCCAATGCAATTTTGTTTTTAGGTGCCCACTCAGTCTATTTACCTCCTTCATTTTTACCAATACTGAGAGAAGAGGGAGGCTAAAAACCAAATTCTGATTTAGCGTCCATTGCTGGTAGGATCATCAACTGATGCCGTATTAAAATAATATCGAGAAACATTGTAAAAAAAATCCTGTCATCATACGTAACTCTGCAGCAAGATTTTTCTAGATAATCTAATTTCATTTGTAAGTTACCGAATTATCAGTCACTTTCCATATTAGGGTACTTAATATAACATCTACCAGTAGACCCACGTGAGGCTTTCGCAATGCAACCGTTGAGTTTATTTTTCTGATATACTTTTCATTATAATTAACTGCAATTTTTTTTAAACAAAAAGTTTTAACGAAATATGAGTATATTTTGTCAAAAGCCTGCCGCATAGTAACCCATTGACTTTCATGCGTTTTGCATGAGCATAGAAAAAGTGATATTGACATTAAAAGTAATGGAATGAGTTCGTATTTAAAGGTCGTGGTCTTTTTAAGGGGAAAAGTAAAGTGCGAGAACAGATGATTCGTAAAATGAAATTTGAGAGGGAAAAATGTTGCTGAAAACATTCAAACATAAAAATTAACTTCACTCAGAATATGACAGCTATCATAGCTTCTAAGTTTATGTAAGAATCTAAAGTTTTAAATTAAGTGTTTTGAGTAAGATATTATTGATATAAACATTTTGAATTAAGTGGAATTTGAATAAATAATAAATATTATTAAAATGTAGAGAAATATTGAATATGTCGATAAAATAGAACAATTTAAGGAATATTGAGAATGTTTTTTTTTATACAAAATATGTATGAATATTGAGAAAGTTTTTTTTATACATGTATGAATTTTGGTTTTGGAATTTGAAAACATTCGATGCCTAATGTTAGGCTTTGCTCAGCACTTTCTCGCAGAATACGAATGACGTACCAAACCCAAATCATGCAAATGTATTCGCTGACTACCTTTGTTATCCAAGCTAGCCTGGGAAGATAACAGAGAATCATTCCAACTGCGACACAAGGGAAGAAATCCTTATCGAGCTCTGTGAATTATAAGCGAATGTGTCGGCGTATACGAGATTGGCCCCAAATTTCCCTTAATTTTAAACTGTGAGTATTGAACTTTATCATATAACTTAGATATTAAGTTATTTACTATAACCCCTTGATCTCCTTATTTACATATGCATAATAAATAACTAGTCGTTGGAGGCCACCGTAATACTTACCCATCATGGATATGCATAACATAATATGTAAAAACATAACATATGTAAACAATTTATAAAATACATTACAATTCCAAAACAAAATATAAACGTATATTTAAGTATTTTTAACACATAAACATACTCTATTAATGGATTTTTGATGAACCAATTTCGATAAATTGTATGAAACGCCAAACTATTCAAGTAGCACTGAATTGCATAAAAGAAACACCCTTATAACTCTAAAAATAATTATCATATTCTCTAACGGTTTCTTGCATCGAATTAAGTGTCTCATTTGCAATTAAAAGATATCTTTGAGTTGAAATTTAAATGAAATACAGGGTCATGAAAAATCAAAGAATGTGAAAAAAAGGATTAGAAATATCTCGACAACTAATTATCCGATCGACTTCGCTTTTTATGCAGAATTTGTGTTAATTTATTGCCTTTTACGTCCACTCCTTAAAATAAAAAAATTCGAAAATTTTTATATACCTTTCATTAGACCGAATTTTTCGAGAGTCCGAAAAAAATAGTTCCGGATAATCGAAGTTACTGATCTTAAATAGGCTTCGTTCTATTCTTACATACTAAGCACATACAAAATTTCAAGTCTCTATCTCAATTTGTTGGAGAGATAGAGCGGTTACAGACAGACAGACAGACACACAGACGGACGGACGGCAAATTTTTTTCTTCCCACTTATTACACATTTAGTGTAATTATTTTTAACCCAGCCCTACATTTTCAATCATATGTATTTCTTAATGGAATACAATGAATGGGCTTCAAAGTTTTCGGACTCAAAAAGGACTCAAAATTTTATCACCAATAATCTGAGACCGCATTAAACGATATAAATCTTTCAGCAATGTGAAATAGTCATTCTCATTTTTGAAAGGTAGTACTTTCTTTATTTTGAGTTGCACCAAACAATCTGTAAACTAGCTGATCCATCTGACATTCCCAGGTACTTGATAACCTTAAATATATCTAATATCGGTGTTGAAAACTTTTATACAGTAGAATCCCTCTAATCTGCATGAACAGATTAGATGAAAAAATTAAACTCCGAGATCTTCCGAATTACAGGATAAAAGACGGGAAAATCACGTAGAATTAGAATTAGACAAAAAATGGGATTAAAGTACGTTTTTTATTTTTAAAACAACTTGAATAGAACGCCAACAACCACAACAAAAAATATCAATAATATAAAAGTACAGTGCATAAATATAAAATTAAAAGGTGTTTTGTAAATTTGCTCATAGAATCTATCTTTAAAAAAAATTGAATATCAGTTTTTTTTTTTTTTCAGTTATGATAACAATCTTTACTAAAATGAAAAAGTATTTAATTCAAATAATAAAAATGTATTTATCCTTTCAATAATTTGATTTTGCAAATTACCTACAGAAATGGTTTTTTCTCTTACCCCCTTATCAACGTGGTAAATGAACTATTCACAGATTTCTGTTATTATAAAATGTTTATAATGGGTTGCTACGTACCTAATTCTGAAATTTCATTAGATTATTATAAATATCAGGAGTGGTCAGAAAAGGAGTATTTTTTCGAAAATCGTGCCGGATTATCCAGCATGTGAATCTTAGGATGACAGATTAGAGGAAATTTACAGTACTAATGAGTACTTTTAACTTACATGCATCTTTTTAGGTGCGTTCGTAATTATGCAAATACGTAGCACCTATTGTTGTCGCTCAGTCCGTCCGTCTGTCTGTCTGTCCGTCTATCTGTCCGCATATAACAACGCAAAAACTACCCAACCGAATCATTTGAAATTTAAAATACATAATTATAACATAATTTTCTCGAGTCATTTCAAATTTTATGAAAATCGGATGGATAGATCAATTACAGGGACAATCAAAAGGATTCCGTTACATTACGGTCAATGGGGAAAAAAGTTTCAAATGCATTTTAATCGTTTGAAATTTAAAACATATAATTATTACGTAATTTTGTCGAGTCATTTCAAATGTTATGAAAGTCGGATGCATAGATCATTTACAGGGACAATCAAAAGTATTCCATTACATTACGGTCAATGGGAAAAAAGTTTCAAATGCATTTTAATGATGTTACACTCATTCGAACATAATAGAACTGGCATGAATCTATGAGGCATATACTAAAATATGCATTCTGTACGATCTGTGATGCAAAGAATTTTTATTATTAAGTTACAGGGCGAGACAAAAGTATTCCACTACATAATGCTATACGGGGAAACATTGTTTGGGGCGTGTTTTAATTATATTCAACTATTTCACATTTTATGAATAAGATGTACGTTGCTGAGGTATAATAAAAATTACTTCCTGCATATTTACAGAAACACAAAGATTTCGACTACTATACTGTATCCGAAGTACGCTCTACTATATCAGCAAGATCTGAATATTTTTAAAACTTCGTTATCGTACGAACGCACCTCATTTGCTACGCTTCACGTACAATTTCCAACTTGTTCTTTTCTATTTTTATCGGAATTTCGGGTAATACGAAATTTGGTAATCTGAACAACCATCTGTCCCAATCAATTCGGATTAGTGGAGCTCTATTGTAGTTTGAAAGGACATGCTTTCCAAATAAGCCTATTTTGGTTGGCTCCGGTGCTTTTGGGGGTGTACACCTTGAAATTTCCATGATTTTATGTTTTTAAACAGAAATCTATCCAAACGAACTTAGAATTGGAGGCCCTACTAATTTCAGCACTAGGATTTCAGCATGCACTAGGTGTATTACGCCCGATCGGGTCTGTTTGAATTACATATGTATAAAAAAATTTAAATTTTCAAGTGAATTTAAAATTGGAAGGCATACTCTTTTCCGCAGTATATACCACCGAATTTGTATAATTTTATATTTTTAGATGAAAATATCTCTAAGTAATCTAATGTTGAGAGCCAGCCCCACTGTATTTTTAAAATTCCCCAATTGTGCTATACTCACTCAGATCACTTTATGTATATATAT
This sequence comes from Maratus speculifer, assembly GCA_964019185.1. NCBI lineage: Eukaryota > Metazoa > Arthropoda > Arachnida > Araneae > Salticidae > Maratus > Maratus speculifer. The sequence goes on from OZ025295.1 coordinate 62,838,008, forward strand.
ATATATATATACACTATATTGCCATTGAATATGGGACACTTGCGATTTTAGACATTTTACTAAATATCTAGAAAAATACACAAGGAATCATCTCGAAACTCTTAGTGTGTAAATATAATAGTATACGTCATACATCTCCGTGAAGATTTTTTACCGAAACTCCATAGGGGACCGTCAACAAATTAAAAAAGAATGAATATCTTTTGAATAACCCTGTCAAAACTAATGTAGCAAAAGCGCTCAAACTCTAGATTATGATTGAATGCCTTATTGTAATACACTGTGTTTATTTTTATGCAAATAGCATGCATACTCGCAGAGTAGTTAAGGTTTTTGTAAAAATGGTCCCAAATTTTTCCAAGTTTTTTCCTTATAATTTTCAGAGTTCTTAATATAAAATAATATTTTTTTTTCAGAAAATATGACAAACAACATTGCACACAGTACCCTGTAATCAGAATTAAAAAATAATGAAAATTGTATACAAAATGAGTTGGTATACTAAATAATTTTTTACTGCGCATGCGTCAATGATATCAAAATTTCATTTGCATAATATGTTAGCTAAATGTATAGAGCAACTTTTGTGAAAGTCACAAAATCATAACTTGAAAATTCTGAAAATAATCGTCAATTGAATAAGTTGAAAATCCGTTATTCTCAAAATGAAGCAAAAACAAGAGGGGTTGTATCCATATATTCATTGATTAGTGTCAATGTAGAATACACAATACGGGATGTTACGGCTACTTCTGGATAAAATCCCTCATATTTTTGCTTCATTTTGGAAATAACGGATTTTGTCCTTTTTCTATAGACGATTACTTTCAGAATTTTCAAGCTATAATTTTGAGACTTTTACAAAAGTTGCTCTATACATTTAGCTAACATAATATGCAAATGAAATTTTGATATCTTTGACGCATGCACAGTAAAAAATTATTTAGTAAACCTACTCATTTTTCATACAATTTTTATTATTTTTTAATTCTGATTACAGGGTACTGTGTGCAATGTTGTTTGTAATATTTTCTGAAAAAAATATTATTTTATATTAAGAACTCTGAAAATTATAAGGGAAAAACTTAGAAAAATTTGGGGCCATTTTTATAAAAACCTAAATTACTCTGCGAGTATGCATGCTATTTGCATAAAAATGAACACAGAGTATTACAATAAGCCATTCAATGATAATCTAGAGTTTGAGCGCTTTTGCTACATTAGTTTTGACAGGGTTATTCAAAAGATATTCATTCTTTTTTAACTTGTTGACGGTCCCCCATGGAGTTTCGGTAAAAAATCTTCACGGAGATGTATGACGTATACTATTATATTTATACACTAAGAGTTTCGAGATGATTCCTCATGTATTTTTCTAGATATTTAGTAAAATGTCTAAAATCGCAAGTGTCCCATAATCAATGGCAATATAGTGTATATATATACATATATATATATATATGTGGGTATAAAGGATGAAGTATTAAGCAATAAAAGATAATATACTCAATGATTTAATGAACGTGATATCCCAATTGAGACTCACGTGATGATGCATAAAAAGAACGAGGTGTTCTATAGATTTCAGCGATGGCGAGTTGGATGGATTTTTAATCCAAAGCTCAGAGAAGCTTATTTATTTTAAATATTATTCAGTTCTACTGTTATCATTGAATGTTACTTACATATTTTATGTCTATTAAACCTTTTTATTTTTTTTAAGAATGTTACTTTTGCTTAAATCATAAGCTAATCACTCAATATTCCCACAAGTTTTGGGGGTTCGTTGCCGGGATTGAAGGATTTGAATGATTTCGCTGATTTATATTTAAATTTGAATTTCACGATGAAAGCTATTTTACACTAAGAAGATCTAAGTCTAAGAAAAATGTTTTGTTTTTAAACTAATACGTATTATGTAAAAAAGGAACTGTTTCTTATATGTGTAATGATTAGAAATTATCCGTAATCAAGCCTGCAAGATAGTGCACTATATTGTTTTGTTGAAGTGTAAACAAAAATTATAATGTCTGTTCTGAATAAAGCTAGAAAGGCGGACTTGTTAACATTGTGTGATGACCTAGGTATAGTTGTGCCTCAGAGTCCAAGAATCATTGATTTGATAAAGTTGGTGACTGAATCGAAGGATTATGAAGAAAATTTTGTAAAAGTTCGACTTGAAGTCATAGCCGCGGAGAGAATAGAAAAAGAAAGACTAGAAGCAGAAAAAGAAGAAAGACGATTAAGGCTGGAAGCAGAAAAAGAAGAAAAAAGACTAGAAGCAGAAAAAGAAGAAAAAAGACTAGAAGCAGAAAAAGAAGAAAGACGGTTACGGTTAGAAGCAGAAAGAAGATTAGAGGAAAAGAAGATGGAAATGGAGTACGAATTACGAAAAATTGAACTTCAAGGAAATATGATAAATACAAGTAACGGTTCGGCTGTAACTGGTACAGGTAAGCAACTAAATTTGTCTAAATTAATGTCACACTTTGATGGGAAGGGTGATATTAGTATCTACTTAGCTCTATTCGAGAGACAGATTTCTAGGATGAATATAACAAAAGAGAATTGGGTCATGCACTTATTAAGTTTAATGCCGCTAGAAATTGCTAATGTTATAACTAGAGAACCAGAAACATTAACAAATAACTACGATTATGTAAAAAACTTGCTGCTCAAAAGATTCAAATTGACGCCAGAAGAGTTTAGGCAAAAATTAATGTCGCATAAGAAAGAAAACTCAGCCACTTGGCGCGATCTAGCATTTGAGTTAAGGAATTATTTAGAAGAATGGATTACCGGTCTTGATGTATCCAATTTTGAAGATTTAAAAGAATTAATATTAGTCGATCAAATCAAGAGAAGGTTACCGATAGAAATGAAAGAACATTTTATCGATGATCTTCCAAAAATTAAAAGTGTTGATACATTAGTTTGTAAACTAGATGATTACGAAACAGCAAGACGTAATATTAAAACCCTGAATAGAAATTTACACCGCTTTGAAGAAAGAGAGCCAAAAATGCGCGAAAACAACAACACAAAACCATGGTTACCATATCAACGTTATAATACTTTAAGAAGACAACAATTTAAAGATAATACAGATAATGTAAATGAATTTTCTTATTTAAATGAAAAGAACAGGGCACAAATTATGTGTTTCAAAAGTAATCGTCTTAGCCACGTAATATCGCAGTGTAATAATGGGAATAATAAACAAATAAAAAATGACAGCCAAAATCGGAGCCAAAATCCGCGATTATCCAACTACAAAGAGATGAATTCCGCAGTAATCAAGCAAACTAACAGTGCCAAATCAGATTACATGAAAAATATTGATATTAACGGTGAAAAGACACAGATCTTCTTCGACACTGGAAGTGATATCAGTTTGGTGAGTTACGAATATTATACGAAAATAGGCTCGCCAAGATTATTTTCAAATAATATCTTTTTGTCCGGCATAAATAAAATAGTTGTTTATCCAAAAGGATACTTCCCATATGAATTTAATATTGATGGTTTTCTAATCAGAACAAATTTGTACGTGCTGGAATCTCTTGAATATGATATTTTACTGGGATATGATGTCATTAGCAAATTAAATTTGGCGATAGACGAGAATGGAATTAAGATCGTTGGCAAACGCAATAGTATTCAAGTAGGTTACACTAAAGTTCAGAAGAATTCTGATATAAAATTGAATCATGCTGCCAAAAATAATAATGAAATGAAAACGTCTACGTTAGATAATTCACGCGATGAAAATGTTATACTTGCAAATGATAATAATGCAGGAGGTAATCACTTGATTAATTTCGCGAGAGTCATAGAAGAAAATGAAATTGATTTGAATCACGTGAGAAATTTGAAAATTAGAAAAGAAATAAATGAGAAAGAAGAAAATTTAATTAGTAAGAAAAGATTGAATGAAAGAAACGAGACATCACAAACAGGACGAATGAATGACCTAAAAGAAAAACGCAATTTATGTGCACGCGCCAATGAAAATAAAAATGAAACGAGGAAAATTAAAAAATATTATAAACGGAAAAATACGAGGGAAGAAAGGAATATTGAAGGAGTTAATGCAAATAAACAGAAATTTATCAGAAATTACAAGAAGCGTGATTACAATGATAGAGATGAAGAAAAGAAATATTATTCGAGAAATAATTTTGATGGAAAATGTCACACATATGAAAATTGGAGAAACAGCAAACAGAAATATTTAGAGGTACAGCAAACAGAAAGAAAATATGAAATTTTTGAAAAAGAAAGGGCTGAACCGTGTGAAAAGGATACTTTTAAATTTAAAGGCAAAAGAAGCATAAAAACAAATTTTAATGGTCCGTGTAGAAATCTATATTTTTGGAGTAATGGTAATTATAGAAAGCAATTTAACATGATGAGAAAAGTACCTAACAGATATGAATTAAATGATACCAAGTTAATCCAAGAAATGCAGTATGGAACAGGAATGAAAAGGAGAAAATTCCATGGACCTAATAAAAACATTATAGAAAAATCACATGATCATTATGATGCAAAGAGGATTGGAGACCATGGTGGACAAGATATCCACTATTGCAAAATACGTCAAGCCGTGGGGTAATGCATCTGCATAATGTTAGATGTTTTTGTTTTATGTTTACTTGTAACGATAGATGTTGTTGTTTTATATTTACCTGTTTTATTTCTATAAATTTGTGTCTAAATTTTAATAGGCAGCTGGCGAGGTCGCCAGGAACGTCAGGATGACCGAAAATGTGGGTATAAAGGATGAAGTATTAAGCAATAAAAGATAATATACTCAATGATTTAATGAACGTGATATCCCAATTGAGACTCACGTGATGATGCATAAAAAGAACGAGGTGTTCTATAGATTTCAGCGATGGCGAGTTGGATGGATTTTTAATCCAAAGCTCAGAGAAGCTTATTTATTTTAAATATTATTCAGTTCTACTGTTATCATTGAATGTTACTTACATATTTTATGTCTATTAAACCTTTTTATTTTTTTTAAGAATGTTACTTTTGCTTAAATCATAAGCTAATCACTCAATATTCCCACATATATATATATATATATATATATATATATATATATATATATATATATATATATATATATGATGATTTAAAAGTTAGGAGCCAGAGACATCAACGCCGGGTTTCCTTTTCACCGCAGAGAAGTCATGGCCACCGAGGAAAATAAACAATATGATGTAGAGAATCCAAATAATTACTCATTTTCTGCTGTAAGTTCATTTATTTAATCCGTAACCATGAGTAAGGGAAAAGCTCCTTTTGCAAACATTCCATTATTTCAGCGAGCCGTACTCATCCAAGAAAAACCCCAAGAATCTTCCTTCTCATCTCTAGGCGTCCCCTCTTAAATCTAAAAAGAATATTCCAGAACATTCTGTAACCTCAAACCATCATTCTTTTATGTAAACAGAATTCTTGTCCAGCTACGAGACTATTTTCCACAGTTGATAAATAAATTTTTTAAAAAATATTATTTAACCAATTTATAATCGACTCAGGATTTCTTAGGCAGACGATTTTTGTAAATGATTAATTTTAAGAGAAAAAGAAAAGAAATGAATTTATTAATATGCACACTATCAAAGGTTGACGGCGGAAAAATAAATAAATAGATAAAATAAAATAATGACATTTTTGAAAGGTGTGGGTTTGGAATAAATTTAATAAGACTGTCTTAAAAAGGGTTGATAAAAACATAGAAGAAATTAGTTTTATTTGGAATATTAAGAAATAAAGTTTAATTAAGAATATTTTTAATTTAGAGCCATCTTTTTAAGTTTACGCATACTGGAATAATGTTTTTTAAGGCAAATTAAGAATTTATATCGTCTGCATAAAGATTAACGGATTAGATTTAGAAACAAGATTTTAATTTAATAATTTGAAGTAAGCACGGAACATTATTATAAGAAAATTAAGATAGTATAAAGGTTAGTTTTGGCGAAAATTTTTTTAATTTGTAATATATATATATATATATATATATAAATATGGCAAAATGGTTGTTATTTTCGGTCAAGAAAAGAACATATCCGCATTTCACTTTTTTAAAAATTTCTTTCTACGATAAGATTTTTTCCATGGCGAAAACTTCTGAGCTGCATTTTTGAACAGAACCGTAAGACGCTTTCAGTCGTGATATCAATCATGGCATTTCTTGGAAACTAACTCCAAACAAACGGTTGCTATGCTTCATTTCTTATTTAGTACAAATCGTAGAAAATGTTACCGATCCTTATAAAGTATTATATCAAATAAGTGTGATATATAGCTATAAATTTTAACTGTATTATAAAGAAAATAGCAACCGTTTGTTTCAAACTAATAATTTTTAAGTTATATATAAAATGACTGTCACAGTTAAAACAAATGATGAAATAATGAAATAATGAAGTCGTGTTCGGTCGGCGATAGACCTAGTGATGTCTGAATTTTATTTTTTTACGAAATTCATTACACTTAGCAAACTTTTTATTTCAATAGAAAACTAAATGTCGCTGCTAGAAAAGAAGAAAATAAAATAGTTATAAAATTGGTAGACGCAAATTATCAGACATGGAAAAAACCAAATCCAAAAGAAGACGTCGCGTCGTATGAAAGATCTTTTTTAGCGAAATAACGAGGTCTGATTATAGAGTCCAACGATTATGATATGTGCGACGATCGCATTAAAAGAAATAATGTGATGTTGAAATAATGTGATGTTTGCATGTTTTTTGTGAAATAATTACTGTAATTTTGTGAGTGAAACTTATTAGCGGCATATTCTATGCCATTATTTTACCCATTCAATTAATAATTTGGCTACCCTCTCATATTCGTCTGGAAATGGCCAAAATGGGAAAAAATTTTATACATTTTGGATATTTTTATTATTTTCTCTCAGTATTTTAAAATATTTTTTGGCTGTAGTTTCACAATCTATTCTTTTATAACTGATATTTTACCTTACTTTATTCTTTTAAAATTTATGCATTTACCATTTGTTCATTACAACCCCTCCCCATCCACCAGATAGTTTTATTTAAATGCAGATTTCTATCGATTTTTTTTTTTTTTTAGATTTTTCCCTCATGTTCAATCTTTGTATTTTTCAAAATTGTTTAAGCCTAAAGTGGCTATGATTGACCAAAGTTGTTGTAATGTTTTATCATCCATTCAAAAATGGAAACACGGCATTTTGACGGGTTATCTACTAGTATACTAGATCTAGTAACAGGATTTCAATTTAATAAGTTGAACTAAGTACGGAATATTGTTAGAAGGAAATTAATATAGTATATAAGTTAATTTCAGCGAAAAGAAAATAAATTTATGATATATATATATATATATATATATGGGTCATTCCACAAGAATCGGGTAACTTCGTGAAATTGCAATAAAATTATTTACCATTTAATGTATTCGAATTTTGAGAAATGCCCATTTGTAGACAAAGTTGATTCCGTTTAGAAGCCTGTATTATATTTTGAAAATTGAAAAATGTTTTTATTAAAATTTAGCTTTTTGACCCCAAAAAGTCAGTCCCCTGGCGTGTTCCACTGTAAAAAGTAAAGACTTAAGTACTAATTATTTTTAAACTAATGGATTTAGGTAGAAAAAATGAAGGTTGTTACATTCTGAGATAGTTAATTAATAACCATTTGTGTATGTTAAGTGATTTTTTTAAAAAAAGTATTACTTTTTTAAATTTCAAGTTGTGTACCCCTACTTTGAGCGTCAGTCCCCTGGTCATGTTAAATTCCAAAAATTTCTGATATTATCCATTGGTGATAACTTAATTCTTTTTGTCATATTTATTTATCATATAAAGATGGCAGTGAAGACTGATATTTATCCATCAGCCATTTTTATTCAATGTTTATTGCCATTCTTGTGTCGACAAACAAATTGCTAACACTCAATTTATCAGTCCCCTGGTAAGTAATAATTTAATAATTTATAAATAATTATTATTGATGTGTGCTGCTTTTAGCGTCTTTTTATTGCTATATTACATATTAAAACAGAATAATATGGTATTTGGTTCCAATAAGTAGATATTTTGTGTTTTATAGTGAAAACGTCAGTCCCCTGGCATCAGTCCCTTGGCAGTTTTTCAGATGAAAAACACCCAGGGGACTGACGTAAAAGCAAAAAACAGTTAAAAACATTAGTGAATACTAGATCACATCATTTCTATAATATTTTACATTATTTTAGAAATTCTCTTATCAATTAATATTTAGTTACTGATCTATACTATTAAAATCTGTAGGCATAACTATGTAACCTCAAAAATTTGGAAACCATCTTGGGGTCCATTGCGGGGCTATGAAATTTGGCACACAAGTTGCTGATAGGGGATCCATGAACGATTGCGGTCAAAAACTCGAATATTTTAAATAAATTTATATATATATATATATATATATATAACGAATGTTTGCCCTTTTCAATCATTTAGAAAATGGCTGTTGTTTTCGGACAAGAATAGGTACATCTGTTAATTATCTAACGTACTTTTGTTGCCACAATGACAAAAAAGTATTAAAAACTACAAAAAATTAATAACAAAAAACAAATGGAGATAGAGTTTTCAAACAAATCGGATTTAAAAGTAATTTTTTTTTCCTATACCACTGTGTAAAATTTTAAAATGTGCGATGCTTAGAAGTTTAAAATTTTCAGTACCGAAAATTGTAAAACTGAAATTTCATTTAAATTTTGTTTATTGTTCGTCCATGTACATCATCCTAACAGTCTTGTTATGAAATCGTTTGAGTTACTTCTGCGATACTATAATTTGTGAACATTATAAATTGGGAACGATTGAATTTGAACAAAATAAAAATCTTTCAGGGTGTTGTTCAACACTCACAGCTTCAAAAGAAAAAAAATCACGTTAAAGCCTAGTAAAAAATCTTGAAGTGAACAACAGATCAAGTACAGTGTTGGAGACTTTATTCTAGTCAACTTTTTAATAAGAAATAAAGAATACCGGAGTGCCGCAATTGGTTCGCATTTTAAGAAAGCGGAGAGAAGTTGGTTGTGACATTGTATTTTAAAAATTACTTAAACCTATTTCAAGTAGCAAACGTAAATAAGTCACTTATACATTTAATAAAACTATTGATGCTTGAGAAAAAAAATTAATGTTACTTACTGTTTGCTTTGATTTTAAAGTTATAACTTGTTTGAAAAAGTTTTATTTAAAGCTTTAAAAAAATTAATTAGTGTTATTAAAAAAGTAATAAAACATGTATTCGTTGATGATTAATGTAAAAAATATGTATTGAAATTATGTATTAAACATGTTTTTATTACTCTTTTGGGTAATTATAAACAGTTATTTAAAAAAAGTTTGAATTATTCATTAAAAAGTTCATTGTAGAATAAAATTATCGGTTTCTGTCAGTCCCCTGGAATCTAATTTTTTAAAAAGCTCGATTTTTTCAAAAATATTTAGATATTTGAGTGTTGCTCTACAAATATAATAAAATTAACTTATTGTTCATTGATATACCAAAAAATTTTTGAAATCTGAGATAAAAATAGTACATTTCAATTTCACCTCTAAAGTTACCCGATTCTTGTGGAATGACCCATATATATATATATATATATATATATATATATATATATATATATATATAATTTATTTATAAATCTTCAATTTTAATCTTTGAAAAAATCATTTTCCAAATGTTTGTTGTAATTTGTTAAAAAATTGGAATTAGTGTTTATAAAGCAAAATGATTACAGCAAAGTAGTTATGAATGAATAAATAAAATCAACTGAGATTCTGTATTAAAGAAAAACATCCGGAAAATACTTTCCTTGAAATAGAAACAAAATAGATTAAATATCTGAGTAAATGGTAAACTAAAGGACAGAAAATGATCACTGAAGTACAAAATAAGGAAATGAAAAATTCAGAGAAGAGTGATGAGATTTCTTTGTTTGAAGTTTGGATTTTGAGTCGGCATGTTTTTGTTTATTCGGTTTCTTTTAGTTTGGAGAAAACTTACTTTAGAATAAGTAATAAGCTTTATTTTATTTTTTTATAAAATTACAATCTGATTCTACATAAAACAGAAATTTTAGTAATTAAAATTTTGAAGATTATTACATAAATAACAAATTGGAAATTGCACGTGAAGCGTACGATAACGAAATTTTTAAAATATCATATATCAATCTGATAAAATTTTAACTACTTAATTACAATTAAAATGTGCACCAAAATATGTTCTCCCTATACCATTATGCAATGGAATACTTTTGTGTGGCCTTGTACATCAATATCAAATGTTCTTTGCACCACATATTATGCAAAATGTATATTATAATATGTACTTTATAGATGCATACCAATTTTCTTATATTCGAATGAGTGTAACATTATTTAAATACATTTGAAACATTTTTCCCCATTGGCCGGAATGTAATAGAATACTTTTGATTGTCCCTGTAATTGATCTATGCATCCGATTTTCATAAAATTTGAAATGACTCGACAAAATTATTTTTACACATGGGTGGTTCAATAATTATTGTCCTTAGTGTATGTAAAATATTTGTACTGCGATGGGTTGATGTACAATATCGAAGCCAATGTCTTAGATGCCTTATGCTCAATTTTTCATGTCTACATTAACATACTTTTGGTGGGAGGGGTCAAGTTTTAAAAACCTTTTTTACATGGTTTTTAAAGGGAAGTTGAGGGAGAAAGATTAGTTTGAAACTTATCGGGCTAGATTTGTGACAGTGAAATAGACGTGGCTACATTACTATTTTCCCAAATACAAACGAAAATAGATATGTCTGATCCACTGTCACAAATGTGCTATCACAATAAATCCACTGTCATCTAGCCCCATATGCTCCAAACTCCAAACTAGCTTTTCACCTTCACCCCCATTCCTTTCACCTCTCCCTCCAAAAATCTATCTACATATACCGGGTGATCCAAAAGTCAGGGCGAACTTTAAAAATGAATAATTCGAAAACGAATCAAGATACAAAGAAACGGTTTGCACTGAACGGATGGTGTAGAAACCTGGTTTTGTGTAACAACGAAAAAAAATAGTTTTGTTTGTGACCAACAAATTGCGCTATAGTGTTTTATTGCACCAAAAGATGATTCAGAAATGAAAAAAATGTTGACAACTTACAAGTCAGCTTATTTACAGTTAATTACAGGATGTCCAGAAAATAACACCCCGATTTTAAAATTAAATTTCTTAAAAATAAATATCGATAGACTTATGCGGTAAACGGGTTTTTTTTTATTAAGTAAACTGTAAAAAATCTTATACAGAAGTTTCAAACGGTGAATATTTTGAAATGATTGTGTTCTCATTGTAAAGAATACTTGACATTTTTCAGATTGTTTGCAGAGAACGAGCTTTTCGGCGTACAGTGCCATATTTTAACAATTTTTCGAACAAAATTTTTGGAAATTCCGAAATTAAAAAAAATTTAACTTCCAAAAATTGTTAAAATATGGAACTATAGTCCGAAAAACTCGTTCTCTGCAAGCAATCTAAAACAAGAAAAATGTCAAGTCAAATATTCTTTGCAGTCAAAACATAATCTTTTCAAAATATTCACCGTTCGAAATTTTTGTATAAGATTTTTACAGCTTACTTAGTAAAAAAACCGTTTACGGCATAATTCTATCGATCTTTGTTTTTAAGAAATTTAATTTTAAAATTGGGGTGTTATTTGCTGGACACCCTGTAGTACTACAGTAAATGTTCAATGTACTGTTCATCATTTATAAGTGCAACTGTGAGACTAGGCACCACACCATTCACAACATTTTGTAGCATTTCTTGCGCATGGCAGACACATTTTGGTGGATGGTATCTTTCACTGCTGCTAGTGATGCCGTTGGTGACCAACATAACTATAGTTTTTCGTTTCCACACGAAACCCGGTTTCTTTTCCATCCGTTTGGAGCAAACCGTATCTTTGTATCTTGATTCGTTTTCGAATTATTCATTTTTAAAGTTCGACCTGACTTTTGGATCACCCGGTATATTACGCTATCGTATACATATACATGGTACAGAAATCGCGATTTTTGGGGACGGTTAGTATGTTAATATAGCAGCTATGGTTTTGAAATTGAATATACAGAGATTTAAGATATTAGGTTTCGATACAGAAAAATATTCAGTAAATACATTCCTTGAAAAAGAAACAAAAAAGATTAAAAATCTAAGGAAATGGCAAGCTAAGGACTGAAAATTAAATTCTCAAATTAAATTCTAATTGAAAATTAAATTCTAATAAATTAAATATCTTTGGTTTTGTCAGTTTTAGTTTGTTTTAAGTATAATTTCGTTATATCGATATTTATAGGTATTTATATTCAAATTTAGTCATCAAAATTTGATATTTAAAACGAAATTCAAATTTAAATTGATTAAAATTGTTTCAAATTCAAAGTACAGTTGAGCATTGTCAGTTTCATTTTGTTGTTATGGAAACATCTGACTTTTATTTTTGAATACGCTTAAATGAATAAAAATAATTTTTCTGAATAAGAATTTTTTACATATGAAAATATTTTTTCCAGAGGTAAATTAAATAACTACAACAACAAATAATATATGCATGCAGTACTTTATATATATATATATATATATATAAAATACATTAAACTGTCTCATTGTTTATGTTTAAATTCATTAAATACCATTTATACGCATTCTAAAAATACAAATATCTTCATTTGCATTAAAATCGTTTGCTTTTGACGAGGAAAAGTGCTGCTCGCAAAATCGCGTAACTCTTCCGTTTTTTTACGCCAAATATTCGAAAGTATTTTATTTTTTACAGGTTTTCTACTGTAAATTCGCCGCTAATTTTGACTGATCCTTTATTATATGCATGAGTAGTTTGATTAGTTTTTTTTTTCAAAAAATTCTGAGTGTGCCCAGTATGGAGACCTTCCTTGTAAATAACTAAGTAAGTCCTTTAAAAACTATTATTTAACTCAATATGCACATCTTTATTTCATATTGCTCAACCGGAAAGACAAGAGACCATAAGAAAAGCGACACATCTCACAAAAATTCATGTTTCATTTTATTCCAGGAATAGGCCTGACATAAATGTGTCTTGTGACACAAAAAGTGTCATAAGTGTAGGTAAACGAAAAATCACTTTATTAAGTTATTTGTCCATTCGTGACCACAGAAAAGAGGTGGATTATGTGAGAAGGTAAATTTATACATTACTCCAAACCTCATCGTGTCTTTATTTTGAAGAGTTTTATGCATTTTTCTCCTGCATGCAGAATTGCGTGCTATTATTTTATGTTATAGCAAAACCATGCAAATTTCTTTTTTCCTGTCTTGTGAATTTTTTTTATCAATATGTGTCACTTTTTTTGCGGGTGGGCAATATGTATAGTCGTAGAAAAAAATAAACACCCCACACTAAATTGTGCAAAAAAATACTATAGAGGAAATTTATTAGTACCAAACGACAAGAAACAGTCTACTTATAAATGATATATACGAAATTTTCTAAAGGTCCGTATGCGTATCAGAAAGAACCCAAACATTATTATTCAGTAATTTTCAGTAGCAATACTCAAGTTTTTACCTTTTTTTCAATACTCAAGTTTGACACCTTAAATAAATTCTACGTTCTCCAGTTAGCCTAAATACATATTTTGATGAAATTCGTACGACCAGTTGCTGAGAAACTAATTGTTCCAAAATGAGCCTACTTTAGGGATTTCATCCAAATTGTAGTTCGGTATTCGATTGTTGAAATGTTAGAGTATGACTATGTCCCATCTAATAATGCATTATTTCTTGCCAATGTGACTATTTAATTGGCTTAATACGTTACGAATATTACGAGCGCAAGCCTTTCAAAAAATAAACAGAATGCTTTAAAAAAATATATATATATCCTTTTTTGCATATCAAAGATGGCTCCTTAAAGCATCATTTTGAAGCTTTTTATAATAATTCGAAAACTATTTGAAAAAAAAAATTGTGAAATTCGGCGCACAAAGTAGTACGAATTTCTATGATCATCTTTTTTTGGCCGAATATGAAAATGTCCAAAATTTTTTTTGAATTTATTACTACATACATAAATATACATAATTAATAATAAATGATTCATATTTATTAAATATGCATAATTATTAATCATACTTATGTATTAAATATAATTATAATTAATTAACTAAATGGGCTCTATGTGCCTTAGACTTAAAACTTTTTAATTTCATGTAAAATAATACATAAAGAATTCCTCACCGTCAGAATGATTTTTAATTACATAAATTCCATTTAATTAAAAAAATTAGTTTTATGTGTTCACAATTCGATTTATATTTTACAATGATTTTTGCAAAGAATCATCTGTTATATTAGATCTGTCTTAAAGAGTATTCAAAACACTTCTATGGTTTTAAACTAAAAATATTCTCTAAATGTTAAGTCTGCAGCTTTTAATGAGCTCTTGAAAAGGTTTAATCATACATACAATGCTTTTGTTTGGAGTTTGCATTCACATCTGGAGTAAGGCATGATTGATAATTATAAGCAGTGATGTTCATAGCATTTAATAGTCTCATTTGAGCCGATACAGTCAAAATCGATAAATAAATTTGAAAATTACTGAAGGAAAAAAAAGAAATTTTTATAATGCAGATAGTATCGGACGAGTTTCGGCCCGGCCGAATGATCAGTAGAATTCATGCCGAAAGAGAAACTCTGATTTTTGGCCGAATATGAAAACGAAACCAAATTTTTATTCGATCTCTATTTAAAAGCAATAATAATGCGGAAATCAAAAGTTAATTTGAAATTTAAAAATAAGCACATTTATTCAAAACAAGATTCACATAGATACATCTATATTATACAGGCCAAACGTATGTATGTGTAACGCATAGGTCATTCTGCGAATGGCAACACTTCTCCCCTGCAATTTCTGTTTTGCAATTATTGGCTCTTATATATTTTACGCTTCTAAACATCACACATTTTAAAATTTTACACCATCGAATAGAGGAAGAAATGCACTTTCAAATGCAATTTGTTTGAAAGCTGTATCTCAATTTATTTTTGAAATATTATTTTTTTTTATAGTTTTTAATACCAATTTTGTAATTGTGGTAGCAAAATCCCTGCATTTTCTCTTAAAATTGAGGGGGAAAAAAGAAAGAAATTAAAATGTGTAACACTTTTCTATGCAATGTCCGTTTAGCAATTTCCATTACTCTAAATTTTACACTTCTAAACATTGACATTGTATCTTTTAAATTTTTCCACCGTCAAATAGAGAAAAAAGGCACTTTCAAATACAATTATTGTATCTCAATTTATTTTTGAGATATTAATTTTTTATAGTTTTTAATACCCATTTTGTAATCTCTGCATTTTCTCTGAAAAATGAGGGAAAAAATAGAAATTAAACTGCATATATTATTTCAAAAATATCGTTTGTTATGAAATCCGATGAATTTCGATTTTATTTCGTTTAAAAATTTGGATACTTAAGTTTTATAGTATTTTGTTAATTTTAGCTTAAATAATATATGTTTGACAGTTAGATTGACCAATTGCATTTTTTACTATAACTAATTTTGTAGATTTTTTATAAACCAATAAAACAGTTCTTTCTTATAGTTTTTCTTTCGACGAATTTCGACGGGTTCCACCTCGTTATCTTAAAGAAAAAGCAAGTAAATATTTAATAAACCTCTGCGGTAGATTAAAAGTTTAAAAAAGCAGAGAAAATTTACTCGCAAATTGAACTATATTCTGTGAAGTTTTGAAAATTTTCAGCTAAATTAAACCAAAACGACTGAGCTTTCCCGTTTTATAAAATACAAAATTAAATTTTAAAATTAATTAAAGCAGAAAATTTAGTTGATATTCTACTTAAAGAATTACTATTTTATAAAATTTTCTATTTAAAAGTATTTTATCTAAGGATTTTAAACAAAAATAACATAGGAGAAAGTTCCAAGTAATGAACACAAACTTCTATTAACTTTTTTTTGTTAATCTTTCATTTTTAAATTAAAATTTTAAATTATGATCTATTTTTAACCCTTTACTACTTTCAAAAATAGCATGCATTCAATCCATTGGACACATTTAATCGTGCAACAATTAACCCTTTCGCTGCCCATCTCGCGATTTCCACGGGCAACGTAAAAGTAGCAAAATTTGTAAGTAAAAGTAACCCACGATTTCCGCGATATTTTTTATGAGTTCATTCTAGATTAAAGAAATCGGAGCTTACATGTTAAGCGTAGCAAATGAAGTCGTTCGCAGAATAAGGAAGTTTTTAAAATATTTAGATCTTGGTGCAATAGTATACAGTATTTCGGACACAGTATAGTAGTCGAAATCTATTGTGTATCACTGTAAATATAATCTTCTCCCTATTATACAGGATGCAACTTACAGTAAATCTCAGTATATTAATTTAAACAATAACTGAAAAACGGCAACTCAGTTATTTAACACAGCATATTAGTTGATTAAAACGTATATTAATTTTATAAAATGTGAAAGAGTTTAATGTACTTAAAATGATCACAAACAATGTCTGCTATCCCATATTCTCTGCAACACAGATTGTGCAAAATCCATATTTTAGTATATACTTCATAGATGTATATCAATGTTATTATGTTCGAAAGAGTGTAACATCATCAAATGCATTTGAAATTATTTTTTCCCAATGGCAATGAGAAATTGGTAATGTAACGGAATATTTTTTATTGTGCCTGTACTTAAACTATAAATTCGATTTTCATAAAATTTGAAATGACTTGACAAAATTATGCAACAATTATATTTTTTAAATCTCAAACGATTTATTTGGATAGTTTTTGCTCTATTGTATGCTGACACACAGAAGGATGGACGGACTGAACGACGGCTATGGGTGCTACATACGTAATTATATAACTACAAACGCACCTAAAAATATTCTCATCTTGGTGCAGCAACGTATCCTCAGTAACGTATATCAATTTCATAAAATATTAAATAGTTTCATATAATTAAAACGTGCACCAAGCAACGTTCTCACTAGCCATAATGTGATGGAATGCTGTATAAGACATTTTTCCTTCCATACCATACCCTTTTTTTCCATTTCATATGTAATGGAATGGAATGTGGCCCTGTAATTCAATAACAAATATTATTTGCACCACAGATTGTATAGAATGTATAGTATAACATAAAATTCATAGATGTATGTCAATTTTGTTATGTTCGAAGGAGTGTAACACCATTAAAATGCACTTTTTCTTTCTCATTGACCGTAATGTAACAGAATACTTTTAATTGTCCCTGTAATTTAACTATGCATCCAATTTTCTGGCTCAACAAAATTATGTAATTATTATATATTTTAAATCTCAAACGATTCGGTTAGGTAGTTTTTGCGATTGTATATGCGGATAGACGGACAGACAGACGGACGGACTGTACGACAACTATAAGCGGTACATATTTACATAATTACGAACGCATCTAAAAAACCAGAGGAGTAGTATCTGGAGAGCACAAAGGCCAGGGTTGTTGATACTTTCCATGAAGCTAAGATAAAAATAGACCACGTATCAACCTACCATTGCGGTGAGTATTGAAACCAAAAGGCAAGTTCTTTCCCTTTCTCACGCGTCCTCCATGTTTGATTTTTACTATAATTGACTCACACCGTGAGAAGAAATTGGGAAGGTAGCAGATGAAGCAAAAAAATATACCCAGGTCAAATATGGCGGAAGCAAGGGGGTAGGAACGGCTTCAAGTGACGTCATATATGACGTCTCCGTATATCTTTATACCTCTAGATCCATCCCTTCCGTTACACCGACCCTTAAATGCTTCATTTAGAAAATTACGTAATAAGGAATCCGAGTGTGGGCTAAAAACTGTTAAATATGACGTAGCCAATAATACAACAATTTACATTACTATACAAACAGTTAATTTTTAATGAGTTATTTTAATCGGGATAAGACTTTTGGTTTACCTTGTATAGTCCTACCGGGAGGCCAAAATCAGTATTTATTTATTTATCTTCTTTCAGCGCACTACTTAATTTACGTAAATTTGAGTTTAATATAAAATTTTGGGTCAGGCGAAAATAATTAATACTTCAAATTCTTAAGATAAACTAAGGAAAATGTTAAAAATTAGCATATCCATTCAAATTAAACGGATTTTCACTTACGAGAAA
Organism: Maratus speculifer; assembly: GCA_964019185.1. Classification (NCBI taxonomy): domain Eukaryota; kingdom Metazoa; phylum Arthropoda; class Arachnida; order Araneae; family Salticidae; genus Maratus; species Maratus speculifer. The sequence continues at coordinate 62,856,296 of OZ025295.1, forward strand.
GGAAGTATACAATATCTTAGAAGGAAAAATGTCTTAAACAGATATTTAGTATGCAATGTTCCAACAATATCTTCAGACTTTATAAATCTCAAGGAAACTTGCGCGAAAATGTATTTAATTTTGAGAAATGTTACAATTCTTCAATAAATTAAACTAGAGTTCAGTTAAACTAAATTTCACAAACAATTTTAAAATATTACAGTGGTAAGTATAAAAGTTCAATTATAAGTATAAAAATAAATAGTCAACATGCATAAAGTTTCTAATGTTAAGGTTTATATTTTTTAAAGAAAATTTCATTGATTTCAGTTGATGGGCATTAGTGAAAAATAGCTGTTTTTAGTTTTAATCAATGTTATGTTAATAAAGTTAAGAAATAGCAAAAAATAGTAATTAATTCATTAAAACTGATAATTTTTAGACCAAAAAAATTATTCGACAGCAGTAAAATTGTTGGATATGTGCCTGTCTCTTTTCCAAAAACCAGACTTTAAAGTTTTGGAAAGGGCAAACACGTAGTTTGATAAGATTAATTTGTGTTTGTCTCGCGCATTTTCATTAAGAGGCATATTTTATAAGAGTCAGGCAGAATAGGGGGGGGGGCGTCATTATACACGCCATTTTTGATTTTGTCGAAATTTTTTTGGTGGTTTCTTCTAATGATTTTAGAAAATATGTATATTTTGTTTTTCCCCAAAAAAATTTTTTGTGACCCACAAAAATTTCTAAAGCGGGTCACGACCCAGTATTTCTTTCGAATCGACATCTTACTGTATTCTATTATCTCAGTGCATTGAGCATCAGCCAAAGTTATTTTTGTGATTATAACATTACATTTAGTAGCTAAATTGAATTATTTTGTAAACTTCATGGCTAACCTTCTGTGATACCCGGCGTGGCTCGTCAAACTTTGTCGCGGAAAGTGAAAAAACGCCATACTTGAGACCTCATGGACCCATGCGCTGAGAGTCAGCCACGGTTTTGGGATTTCACTTGTATAGTACTACTCACTATTAACTGAATTAGCTCATTAGTTTCATGGTTCACCCTCAGCGCTGCCGAAAAATAGCTAATTTTTTGTCGAATGAAACAAAAAAAAAGTCTCTTTGGTGACCTTGTATTTCAATGCGCTGAGGGTCAAAGTGTAACTTGATACTTGTATTTTATAGTATGAAACCTACTTTTTAACTGACATTTGTCAGAACTTTGGCTATTGGCCATGCGAACATATACGACTTACTTCAAGCCATTGTGGAAATGGAAAATATGGTAACAAAATATACAATTAACTACACTGACGGAAAAAAAACCCCAACACCAAGAAAAACTTGTTGTAGAGTAATGAAATTTGGACAGTACATTTGACTAGTTAACATGTTTAATTGATTCGATTTTCGAGATCACAGGTTAATTTAATGTCAATAAAATGCATTTCAAATGTGAAATGCTGTTACATTATTAATCGCTATAATCTACATAATTTTGAATGCAAGCCTGCACACGTGCATGCATTCTGTCATACAGGTGCCGTATGTCACTTTGTGGTATAGAGTTCCATACTTGTTGTACTTGCTGTGTCAATACTGTGATGATCAGTGCTGGCTAGGGATGACACCGGAGTTCCCATCCAATGATGTCCCATACATACTCAATGGGAGACAGATCTGGTGATCTCGCTGGCCAAGATATCATGTCGACACTCTGTAGAGCAAGTTGCGTTTCAACAGCGGCATAAGGGCGAGCGTTATCCTGTTGAAAATCTCCTCTTGAATCCTTTTCTTGAATGACAGCACTACAGGTTGAATTACCAGACTCACATACACATTTGCAGTCAGGGTGGTTGGGAGAACCACGAGAGTACTTCTGCTGTCATAGGAAATTGCTCCCCAGACCATGACTGCAGATTGTAGGTCCAGTGTGTTTAGGCCGCAGACAGCTTGGTCGCAGGCGTTACCATGGCCTCCTTCTGACCTGTACAGAGCCATCATTGGCACCAAGGCAGAACCTGCTTTCATCAGAAAATACAACAAATCTCCACTTCATCCTCCAATGAGCTCTGTCTTGACACCATTGACATCGCAAACGGCAATGACTTGGAGTCGGTGGAACGACGTTACAGGGCGCCTTGCTCGGAGCTGTCCTTAAAATAACCGATTTCTAACAGTTCGTTGTGTCACTGTGATATCAACTGCAGCTCGGATTTCTGCCGCAGACGCAGTACGATGCGCCACAGCCGTTCGCCGAATAAGACGGTCTTCCCTCTCAGTAGTGCCACGTGGTCACCCGGAACCTGGTCTTCTTGAGGCAGTACCATCCCTTGACCTCCGCTCCCAATAATCATGCACAGTGGATACATTCCGTCCAAGTCTTTCTCCAAAATCGCGGGGAAAAAATCCAGTTTCTGGTAGCCCTACTTTACGAGTTCTTTCCAACTCGGGGAGCTGATGATAATGGCTTCTTCGTCTTCGTAAAGGATTCATGATCAACCTCAACTCAATTCGTCAAATTTTGAAGATAAATAATGCTCACAAACTTTACAGCGCACTTAAAGCAAATCTAACTTTAAAATTGTGAGTGGCTCTACTAGCGCCACAGTTATGCGCGAAGCATGAAGTTTGAATCAATGTCATATTTCAGATGTATAAACACGCCTACAAAATTTCGTTTAGCTAACACAAGTCTTTATTGGTGTTGGGATTTTTTTTTACGTACGTGTATATACTAGACTACAACTTATTCACTTATATGTTACATTTTTTACGTTCTTCTATTTTTACAAGAAAAAAGTATTAGATTCGTGAAAAATTTCGAAATCCGGTTATCGACTGATTTATACGTTTTAGGAGCCAGAAAACTCGAAAAACATGTTTTTTACAAAATGTCTGTCTGTCTGTGTGTATGAGACAAATATTTTGTAGTCGCTCGAGATGTCGAACGAAACCTTGATATAAATTAGATCTCATTCGAACGGTATGTATCGTTCAACAGGTGGCGCTGCTATATTGAATCATTTATAATTTCTACTATAGCCATATCTCAAGAATATTCATCAAGAATATTCTTGATGAATATTCTTGATGAATGCGTGATTCATCAAGAATAGAAGAATATTCGTGAGAGAATAGAGATAATTCGTGAAGAATATTCATCAAGAATATTCTTGATGACACGAATAAGATAATCACGAATTTTCATTAACTTTCAGATTCAATAAATCTTTGATATAGATTATTGTTTGGTGTAAATTGCCCAAAAGGTGACGTTTCAGAAAAAAATGTCCATTAGTTCCTGAGATAGAGCTTTTATGATAATCAAGAATAATGCCACATACCAGCATCATCTGTTGAACCATTTACTCTGAAAACAGAAGAATACTGATAGACAAAAGAGACTAACAGAATCAGAAGTTTCGTGAAAATTCGTGCATTAATTCCTGATATAGAGCTATTGCGATAATCACGAATAATGCACCACAGCAGTGCCATCGGTTAAGCGATTTGCATCAAAGCGTAATCAGCACTATGTCATATCAAGTACTAACTAAATATATAAAGTTTTATGAAAATCCATGCCTAGTTCTTGAGATATGGCTATAGTGGAAATTGTAAATAATCCAGTATAGCAGCGCCACCTGCTAAGCGATATACACGAAAAACTACTCAGATCTAGTTTATATCAAGGTCTCACAGAATCCAAAGTTTTCTGAAATTTAAGTGCATTAGTTCTTGAGATAGAGCGCCCACAAAATTTTTGTCACATACACATAGACAGACTCAAAGACAGACATTTTGTAAAAACATGTTTTTCGGGGTTTTTGACCCCTAAAACATATAAATCAGTCGAAACCCGGATTTCAAAAATTTTCACAAATCCAATACTTTTTTCTTCTAAAGATAGAAGAACTTTAAAAAAGTAACATATTATGAATAAGTTATAGTCTAGTATATACTTAATTGTATGTTTTGTTACCATATTTTCCATTTACACAATGGCTTGAAGTGAGCCGTATATTTTCGCATGGCCATTAGCCAAAGTTCTGTCAAATACATGTTAAAGTGTAAGTTTCATACTATAAAATACAATTATCAAGTTACACTTTGACCCTCAGCGTACTGAAATACAGGGTCACCAAAAAACATTTTTTTTCATTCGATACAATATATTTTTCGGCAGCGCTGAGAGTGAGCCATGCAACTAATGAGCTTATTCAGTTAATAGTGAGTAGTACTACACAAGTTAAACCCCAAAACTGTGGCTGAACCTCAGCGCATGAGTCTATGAGGTCTCAAATATGGCGTTTTTTCAATTTCCGCGACAAAGTTTGACGAGCCACACCGGGTGTCCCTGAAGGTCAGCCATGAAGTTTACAAAATAATTCAATTTAGTTACTAAATGTAATGTTATAATCACAAAAATAACTTTGGATCTTGCTTAATGCACTGAGATAATAGAATACAGAAAGATGTCGATTCGAAAAAAATACTGGGTCGTGACCCGCTTTAGAAATTTTTGTGGGCACAGAAATTTTTTCTTTTTTGGTAAAACAAAATATACATATCTTCTAAAATTATTAGAAGAAAGCACGAAAAAATTTTCGGCAAAATCAAAAATGGTATGTATAATGACCTGCCTGACTCTTATAAAATCTGCCTCTTAAGAATTTGTGAAAAATGAGGCGAAAAAGCAAAGAGACAACAACTGAACTAAAAAATATTACTATTTACAATTTTCTTGGAGGAAAAACAGAAAAACTATTGCTGAAATATTGGAAATACCTGAAAATCTATCCACTATGTTATTAAAAATTATTAACCTTTTACAGACCAAATCCAGATCCAGGCATATTTTAAATTTTTTTTTTTGCACATTATATTTTCTAATGCTTTAATTAAGGGATATTAGTCATTAATAAAGTAGAAAACATTTTTATATATAATTTTCAGAATGATACCAATTGGGAAAAATAGCCACTTTCGGCGGTCATTTTCCAGTGGTCATTGGTCATTTTTATGATTTTCTGTATGTTTTCCCATAAATGATAGGAATGTAACTTCTGTTCCAAAAAAAAAAATGTCTAATTCGAAAAATCTGTTTCAAAAAATCATTTTTATGACTAATCATTTTCCAACGGTCACTGGCTATTTTTTATGATTTTCTGTACATTTACTCATCAATGATAGGAATGTAACTTCTATTTCAAAAATCCCTGTCGGCTGGGCGTATAGGCGGAGGTAGATTTCGAAGAGTGCTCATTTCAACAAATATATATATACTAGCAGGATAGACCGAGCTTAGCTCGGTTAAAATTAACTTTGTGTTCAACTCGATATAGTATTTTCACTGTATTATTAGTGTAAAACATGCTTATAATAGTATTATTTAGAAAAACAATCAATAAGAAAACTAAGTTTTTATGCGCATGTTCATAAATTTTACTTTATTTTAAAATTTACAACGAAAGGACATCGATCTAAACCCCTTTTTTAGCTCGACTCTGATCGGTTTAACCATGCAACTCGAATCCTCTTAAGAATGTATAAAAAATTCTTTACATTCTGAAAGACAATATTTTTTGCTAGATATAGCCAAATTTGAAGGCATTCTTTCATTTGACTCCAAATACGTGTTTTGGTTTTCGTAATTTTTATAGTCGATTTTTTGGGCATATATCGCCAATATTTTGTCAAATATCACCAAGTTATTGGCTTTTGCCATATTCTCGTGACCCTGACCCGTATTATCCAAAATGAGCCACTAATCAAATTTGATCAAGCATGTGACATAGCTCAATCGTCTTCAGGTAATCAAAAACAGTAGAATATAAAATTGAATCAAAATCGTTTAAGCCATTTTTTAGGTAAAATTAGCTTGGCAGCATTCAGCAATGAAGCGAAATGACCCACTAATATAATTTTGTTTAACATGCGACTCAGCCCAATGGTCTTCTCGTGACAAAAAACGTTTTGTTTCAAAATTTAGGTAAATTTGATTGAGTCGTTGTTATATATAATTAGAATGACCCTAGCTCATTAAGACCCAAAATCACCCACTAATCGAATTTTCGCGAGCATGTGTCCAAGCCAAATGGTTTTCTCTTGCTCAAAAACGATATAATACAAAGTATAGTCAAAATGGTGAGTACCATTTTCTACATAAAATTAGCATGACCCATCATGACCAACAAATGACCCTTATAATCGAAATCTCTCGAACGTGTGGCCTAACTCATTGGTTTTAGCATGCCGAAAAACATTAGATACAAAAATTAGATAAAATCGATTGAGCCGTTTTTTAGATATAGTTAGTTTGACCCTGACCCCTTATGATCCAAAATGACCCATTGATCGAATTTTCTCAAAAATCTGTCATAACCCAATGATTTTCTTGTGCCCGAAAACGATAAAATACAAAATTTAGTCAAAATTGCGCGAAACGTTGTCTAGATAAAATTAGAATGACCCAAAAGTGGCCCACTAATCGAAATTTCTTGAACATGTGACCTACCCCAATGATTTTCTCATGCCAAAAATATGTTGTATACAAAATTTCGTTAAAATCGACCCACCAATTCTTTAGATATAGCTTGACCTTGACCCATTAAGACCCACAAATGACCCTTATAATCGAAAGCTCTCGAATATGTGACTTAGTCCATTAGTTTTCTCGTTTCTAAAAATTGTTACATACAGAATTTCGTTAAAATTGATCCTGCCGTTCTTTAATTATATATAGCTTGACCCAGACCCTTTATGATCCAAAATGACCCATTAATCGAAATTTTTCGAACATGTAACCTAGTCCAATGATTTTATCGTGCCAAAAAAATGTTGCATACAAAATTTCGTTAAAATCGATCCACCTGTTCTTTAGATATAGCTTGACCATGACCCATTATGACCCATCATGACCCACAAATGACCCTCATAGTCGAATTCTCTCAAACATGTGATTTAGCCCATTAGTTTTCTCATGTCAAAAAACTGTTACATACAAAATTTCGTTATAATCGATCACACCGTTCTTTAAATATAAATAGTTTGACCCAGACCCTTAATGACCCAATATGACCCATTAAAATTTTTTCTCGAACATGTAACCTAGGCCAATGTTTTTCTCGTGCCCGAAAACCATAGAATGCAATTTTTAGTCAAAATTGCGTGAGAAAATCTCTAGATAAAAATAGCATGACCCAAAAATGACCCACTAACCGAATTTTCTCGAACATGTTACCTAACCCATTGGTCTTCTTGTAATCCAAAACGATAAAATATAAAATTTGGTCGAAATCGTTAGAGCCGTTTTTTAGATAAAAATGGCTTGACCCATAATGACCCAAAAATGACCCACTAATCGAAATTTTTTGAACATGTGACCCAGCCCAATAGTTTTCTCGTACCAAAAAACGATTGGGTACAAAATTTCTTTAAAATCGATCCAGCCGTTCTATAGATATAAATAGCTTTATCCTGACCCATTATGACCCAAAATGACCCAGTAATCGAATTTTCCCGAACATGGGACCTAGCCCAATGGTCTTCTCGTGCCCAAAAATGGTAAAATCCAAATTTTTGCGAAAATCGTTAGAGCCGTTTTTGAGATAAAATTTACCCCCCCCCCCCCCACACACACACACAATTTTTGCTCGCATTATAGTATAAGATATAATATATGATTAGAGATAAACCCAGTTTAATAACTTCATTTGGCCGTTTATGAAAATTTTTCAATTTCATTTTTCTGGAAAAATTGGTTTTATCAGAATCATCTTAAGAAAAATTCAGCTCAAATGCCCAATTTGACAACATATTTTGAAATAGATTCTGAATTTATTAAAAAATCGACCAAAACAGTACATTATACAGTTCCTAAATAACAAAAAACTGTCAGTTAAATGCATTTGAAAAAAAAATGAATTTAAAAATGATTCATAAAATAACCGATTTGTTGTTTGAATACATCCTTAATTCTTTAATCATGATTGCTTTGGAAAATTTTGTGCGAAATACTCACTTTGACACCATTTTTAAAAATATATTCTATCTTTATCAAAAAACTGGCCAATGCGTTACAGTATATAGTTCCTAAAAAAGAGGATCTGTAAATTGGATGCGTTTGAGAGCGAAAATGGATTTTAAAACGAGTCATAAAAAACGCAATTTCCTATGTGAAAACTTCCTTAAATTTTCAAATCACGAAGACTTCGGGAAATTCTGTTCAAAATACCCTTTTTGGTAGCCTTTTTCAAAATATATTCTGTCTTTATCAAAAAACCGATCAATGCATCACATTATATAGTTCCTAAATAAGAGGATCTATAAATTGGATGCATTTGAGAGCAAAAATGGATTTAAAAACGAGTCAGAAAAAAACGCAATTTCTTATTTGAACACTTCCTTAAATTTTCAGTCACGATGATTTCTGAAAATTCTGTTCAAAATAGCCTTTTTGGTAGCCTTTTTTTAAATATATTCTGTCTTTATCAGAAAATTGACCAATGCGTCACTTTATACAGTTTCTAAATAAGAAGATCTACCATTTGGAGGCGTTTAAAATCAAAAATGAATTTAAAAATGAGTCAGAATATAAGCAGTTTGGATTTCAGGTTTTTTCTCCAACTCCTATTTTTGTTTAATTTCTTTTTGCTATACGAATTGGTCTTATTAAAAACTTGTCAATATAAAAGTTTTAGATATTTTTGAGAAGATGTAAGATAAATTTAATCAGATTTGATATCTTAAAAATTGACGGAGTTATGGATTTTTCTCTTTTTTCAGCGCCCTTTTTCTTTTCGTTTTTAATTTTTTTCATCGGTAAAAGTTGGTCCTATCAAAACCTTGTAAATACAAAAGTTTTAGATAATTTTAAGAACATTTACAAAAAATTTAGTTGGACTTGACATCTTGAAAATTGACGAAGTTATGAATTTTTTTCTCTCAAAATCCCTGTTTTTTTCGCTCCTTGAGCCCACTTCTAAATTTATCAAAAATCTCTCATGTATGTACTTTTGGCCCATTTTTAAGAAGTAATATAAACTTTAAACCGATTCGATATCTACTTTAACAAAGAAGTTATGGCGTTTTTTCGGTTTTCACAAAAACGCCCCCTATTCCGACCCCCTTGGTCCGATTTTGCCCATTAACGAACTTAGCCAAGATTTTATCCCCTTTGATTTTATGTGCCAGTTTGGTGGAGATTGGTGAAGAATAATAGAAGTTATCGTGTCCATAAAAAAGTGAGATATATATATACATATAGATAGATAGATAGATAGATAGATATATAAACTGTTGCGATTGCAATAGGTAGTATTTCTTACGAAATCTACCTAAAAATCAAGTCATCTTTTTACTGTTTATGCTTTTTTTTAATGTCAATTTTGATTTATTTAATTTTTAATAAATTTTTAAACTAATGTTACCAATTGGGAACGTTGACCTGTGAAAGTTTAATCAAATAGAACAGTGGTAAATAAGCCTAGGAATGATCATCCTAAGAAAGTTGATGAAAAATGGATCGTGCAGTTTAGGGGCAGTTTATACAGGGTGTCCACTCTCAACGGTGGCCAATGGTTAATTTCTAAACTGATAGTCATAGACATATAGTTCCAATTGCAAAAATGCTTTTAAAAAGGTAAAGAATTGTTTTTCAAGCGATTTAGGTCAAAAAAAATTTTTAGTAAAAAAATACGAAAATTAAATTTTTATACGGTCCCCCGGTCCTATAAGTGATATTTAGTAATTTTTTACCACTGCTCTAACAAGTAATAAAAAAAAGTTCCATTCCTCTGCGATTAAAACTGACCGAGTAATAGCTGTTTAAAGTTGGAGCATCATTTTTACTGCAAATTAGGGGTCAGTCACAAATTTACTGGAAAGAAAATTAAACGCAAGATATAAAATTTAACATTAAATATTGAGAGTAAAATAATGTTTACAATATTATTTTTAAATTTATATTGATGTTTGCATATTAAAGCAAAATTTCTACTAAAAATATAAGTAAAAAAAACCCCAGAAAGTTTGTTAATTTAAATTATGAAAAGCAACAGCACAAATCGTTACAAAATGACACATATTTAAAATTCTATGAGATTACATAACCTAACATAGTTTCGTGAACTCTTGTAAAATAAATAAATGGTACGCACCTAAAATTGTATTAATTTTACATTGTCATTGGATATAAATAAGTGTGCAAAGTGTACCTCGATCGGATATTTGGAAGTGAGTTAACATCTGAATAGAAATTTTTAGCTAGGGAAACATACGTACGAACTTTTTAAGCAAAATAAAAGCTTATCAAAATAACATACCTTTTGAAATAAAATCGTGATTTCCCAAAATCATTCAAATTTATCTCATTTAAAACATTTTCGTAACTGGAAATATATGCCTGTGGCAAATGGTTTAGGAATTAGCTATTAGACAGCGTTGGAAATAGACGCCCTTTATAATACTTTAAGCACTTTGTGTACTTCCCCTTAAAGCTCTGTCCGATTCATCCGTTTTCAGCTACAGAAAAGTGGTTTAAGTCATGAAATTTAAAGTTTCATAACTCGTTCAATTTTAATGTTAGATGAATGGGACCTTTTTTCTCTTGCTTGTTAGAGTAGTGGGAAAATTTTACTAAATATCACTTATAGGACCAGGGGACCGTATAAAAAGTTAATTTTCGTAATTTTTTGACCTACATCGCTTGAAAAACAATTCTTTACCTTTTTAAAGCATTTTTGCAATTGGATTTATATGTCTATGCCTAACGGTTTAGAAATTAGCCATTGGCCACCGTTGAGAGTGGACACCCTGTAGAAATAGGGACGTGAGTTTCAAAAATCGTCTTATTCAAATTATTTTTAAATCGAGTTTTCTTCATCCATCTATCCTATTGAAGAACTTACATCGAAAAACCAAAGCAATTTGAAATAAAACTAGTATTACCGCTTATTTTTATTATTGTAAGATATTGATTTAAAATTAAACCAATGGACTCACTCAGAGATTTTCACAATTTCCCAAAATTTTATTTTCTGGCTAAAGCGAGTTTTGAAACTCCCGTACTGAAGTGAATTCCCTTTTGTCTAAAAGACCAAATACCAACAAAATAGTATAGTTCATCTTTATATCTTTCTCTACGAAATAGAGAAATTAAATAGACCGGAAAGCGGCAGCACAGGCAAACATCTCATTGAATTCACGAAAGAAAATCTAAGATTATTTAAATCTCGACTCGCATATTGAAATGCAATCGGTCTGCCAAGTCATATCTTGGTGGAAGACATCTAAAAACCTGATTTTAGCGGTTGACTCATATGTTTACCATTACGTTTTCCTCCACGTTTTCATACTTTAGAGTCCAAGAAAGCATAATGGTAAACTTATGAGTCGACCGTTAAAATCGATTTTATAGGTATTTTCCACCAAAATATGTCTTGGAAGGCCGATCGCTTTTTAATATGCTAGTCAATAATTAACTAATCCTAGATTTTTATCCGTGAAATCGATGATGTGATTGTCTTTGCTGTCGCCTTCCGGTCTAAAATGCATCCAGATAATCGCTGCATTTGTTCTGAAGTATGCCAATTCTAGAAAAAGAAAGTCGTCAAAGTTCCAATTAATAAATAATTTCGAACGAGTGTATTTGAAACTTTTCAGGATACATGAATTTTTTTCTGAATTTTTAATTTTTTTTTTCATTTATGTATTAAATTACTTCATATAGTTTTTTATAATTCACTGATTTCGGATAATCTATGTCGCTATTTTCAGTGTCAGGATCAAAGTATAAGTCTAAAAAAAGTCTACACAGTTGAAAATGTAGCGCTAAACTGTAGCTAAAAATAAACTCACTTGATATGTAATATCATGTCAAAACAAGCTATTTATTTGCAACTTTTAGCATCCTAAATCCTACTTAGAATTGGACTGGAGACATAAATAATATAGATCTTATTATTTATTCTGAAGAAAGTTTTGTTAAAAGATAAGAATTTAAGTAAACAAAAGCTAGCCGACATCGGAATCTTGGCTAAAGAAGTACAAAACTTTAAGCAAATAAATCTCGTCTCTCTTTTCTGAATTTTTCATCTCCTTATTTTGTAGTTCAATGGTCAGTTCCGTTCTTTATATTCTTATTCGCATACTTTCGTTGTCTCGGTCTTTATGTATTTATCTGGGAAAGTACTTTTTCGAATTTCTTTTATAAAAGGTAACCTGTGATCTCTGTTTAATATTTATAATTCATTAATGTATTACTGAATTTTATATACAGTCGAATCTCTTTTTAACGAAACTCCATGCATCGAATTTCTCTATATAACGAATTTTTAGCAGGAGCGGTCCCATTTTTCTATGATTAAATTAAAAACAGTCTCTATATACCGAAATATCTATCTCCATATAACGTATATTTTCATAAAATACTCTTTATTTATACAGGTTTAAAAAAGCTTCGAAATTACATGGAATCAATTTTCCATCACTTATTTCTGATTTATCGTTCATTGCTGAGTTTTTTGCATTATTTCTCGCCTTGAATCTCCCTGTTCTTTAAGTCCAACGAATTAATCCCCCTCCTCTCCCACACACCTTTCAACATCCTTCTCAAAATAGTGTCAATTGGATTGTTACACATATAAGAGCGGGATCAATGGGGGTAATTTTTGAATTGGTGGTGAATTTGTAATTTTTGGGGGGTAACTGCTAAAATTTGAACCTTTTTTCGAGAGGGTAACAATTTTGAAATCAAAACAACCAAAAGTTACAGATTTCTTAGTCTAAAATTAATAATGTCTTTCTTATTTTATTTTCGTTAAGCTTTCAAATAAATGTCTGTTTTCTTTTTTGAAACTGTTTAAATATTAAAAAAATAGAATATTAAGATAATATTTATAGCTAAACATTTCAAATTGTTAATTAAAAACATCAAAAATAATATTTGTTCAAAATTTACGCATTACATAAGAATTTTAACTTCATTCTCTATACAACGAATTTCTCTATGTAACGGATTTTTTACAGGAACAATGGATTTCGATAGACTCGACTGTATATAGTAATTGATCGGAAGGCGGCAGCACAGACAATCACCTCATCGAGTTCACGAATAAAAATCTGGGTTAGATAAAATTCGATTCGCATATTAAAACGTAATCGGTCTGCCAAGTCATATTTATGTGAAAAACTCTTAAAAATCCAATTTTACTGGTAGACTCGTAGGTTTACGATTGCCACTTCCTGAACCCAAAAGTATAAAAACATGGAGGATTGGGAGCAGGAAAAAATATTAACCTACGAGACAACCGCTAAAATCGGGTTTTTAGGTTTTTCCCACCAAGATACGACTTTGCAGACCGATTGCGTTTTAATATGCGAATCGAGATTTCACTAATCCTAGAGTTTCATCCATGAACGCAACGAGGGGACAGTTGGTGGTGCCACCTCCTGGTCTATAATCAAACAGAAAAATTTAAACAAGTTTGGATTTTATGTTCATCTAATCTTTCATTTTTCACTCATGTTCTACGAGAGCAATTTTAATTTTTTATCCTTTTTCTAAAATAGTTCAAAAGTTTTTTTTTTTTTTTGACTCCGATTCGTCTGCCTGCATCTGTCTGTTTGTGTTCTAACTCGCCTAAATACACTCCGATTGATTTGTAAACTGATGTGGGGTTTGCCCGGGCATTTTCGATATTAATAATGAAGAGCATAACAGTAGCAGTTCATTTACATTAGGGGCACTCAGAAGTATTTTATAACATTATTGCATATAGGGGGGAAAAGATAAAATATTTTCTGTGAATTTTAACAGTGTTACATGATTTAAATCATAGTGAAATTTATATAGACTAGTAAAATCCACAAGAATAGGATTATTATGGAATATATTATGTGTAGCACTTACAACAGACGTACAGACGAACTCAAAAGTATTCATTATATTATGGTCTATGTAGAAATTTTTTAATGGTGTTATGCTGTCACAAACATAATGAAATTGAAATGAATTTTTAGATTACTAAGCCCTGACTCGAAGAATTTAGACAGAGTGAAACGTATTTATCATTTGCTTACAGGTTTCACACAAAAGATTTCCGTTATATATTAGCCTGCGAGGAAAAAAACAAGTTGCAGCGTATTTTAATTATGTTGCACTATTTAAAACATGTGGAAATAATCTTAGGAATGATTACTGAAAGTGTATTTTCTGCCAAGGTATGCGTTTTAAGTCTAATAAAATTTTTGCACTTTAACTGGAGTGTATAATTTCTATAGACCAATTATAGATCATATATAGTACTACACCAAAAATATTTTAAGCATCAATGACAATGATATATAAGGAATATAGGGAATGAATGGGACATTTTTGCATAAATATTTATTTAAATAAATATTTAATTTATTAGCAATATTATGTATCACATTTCATACATTAGGTAATTGACTACATTTTATCATAAATTATTATTATACAGTAATATATTATAAAATAAAACAAGTTAGAAATTGCAGGTCAAGCATAGCAAATGAGGTCCGTTATAACTGCAAATAAGTTTTAAAAGCATTCAGATCTTAATGTAATAGCATACAGTACTTCGGATACTGTATAAATATCTGGAGTTTTCTGTTTGTTCCTGTAAATACTATCTTCTTTCTATTAGACAGGCCTTGTACTAAACTTCAGCAACGTATATTAATTTTATAAAATGTGAAATAGTTTAATACAATTGAAACGCGCCCCAAACACTGCTTCCACCTATACCATTATGTAATGAAATACCTTTGTGTTGTCAAGTGAATGAATGACAAATATTTTTGGACAATGGGTTGCACAGAATGGTTATAGTAGTACTTACTTCATAGATTTATATCAATTTTATTATATTCAAATTAGTGTAACATCATTGAAATGCACTTGAAACTATTTTTATCCCATTGGTCGCAATGTAACGTATTACTTTTGATTGTCGGTGTAATTAAACTATACATCCGATTTTCATAAAATTTGAAATGACTCGACAAAATTATTCAACAATTATATATTGTTACGAATTTTGTAAATAGTTAGTGTTTGTACTGTAAAATAATGTAAATAATCTTATTAAGCTCCATTTCTTTACTAATATTAGTTTTTGTTACATTGTCTCTGTTATCAAGCAAACTTGTCTATTATTTTCAGTGAATGTTTATGGCAGCTTTGCGAAATATTAGAGATATCGCCAAGTTGGCGTCACTTTTGGCGACTAAATTTGGTCGCCAAATTTGGCGACATATCGCCAAGTTGGCGATGGTAACCCTTCCCTCTCTATGGTAAGCCCCCCTTAGGTCTACTGATACATTGAATGTTGTTCCGTGGTTTTCCGGATTTTTCTAGAAGGTTGTAGAAATTTCCACCGCGTGCGGCGATACTATATATAGGAGAGCCGATGCGTGCTGTTGTTGTTATTATTTACCAGTCAGTCATTGAGTGAACTTCTAGGGTATTGTTTAAGCAAGTTTGCTTGAGTCTTATTTACGTTATTTTGAATGTGATTTTAGTGTTGAGACGTTGTATAAAGAGACTCTGGAACCTATATCTGCACTTGTACGATAGATTTGAACAGTTATTTTTGAATATCTAGTAATATTTGTGAGTTTCGAAGACTCTGTTGTTCTGAAGATCTGTAAATAAATTATTTTCTACTTTTCTAAGAGAAAAGAATTTGAAGTTGTCTAACCATAAGATCGAAAGAACCCTATATACGCTGCAACATTTGGTGTCAGGAGTCGGGATCTTATGGCGAAAACAAGAACAATGGACGGACAACTGAAAGAACTGTTAGAAGCTATTAACGTAATAAGAACAGAGTTGACCAATAAAATTGATAAAGGCCAAGAAGAGTTGGTGGATAAAATGAATAAAGGCCAAGAAGAGTTGGCGGATAAAATGAATAAAGGCCAAGAAGAGTTGGCGGATAAAATGAATAAAAACGAACAAAGAATGGAACAGTTGACAAATAAAATTGATAAAGGCCAAGAAGAGGTGACTGAAGAAATGAGAAGAAGCCAAGAGAGAATGGAAGAATTAAAGGAGGAAGTTAATAAAAGCCAAGAAGAAATGAAGAAAACTTTGGAAGAAAAGTTCTCGTCGGTAGAGAGAAGAATAGATTCGGTAGAAGAGAAAATTCAGAATGAAGTTAGCAATGTTGAAAAGAAGATGGAGAGTAAAATAGAGGAAAGAATACAAGATATGGAGAAGAAGCTTTCAGCGTGCAATAGTAATTATGAAGAATTTAGGAATCCGCCTGCTTCTCCTGTGCAAGTTAAGCTGTCGACATACGACGGAAAGAGTTCCTGGCAAGTTTACAAAACCCAATTCACCACTGTAGCCGAAGCGAACAAATGGAGTGCCAAGGTGAAAGCTTGTCAACTGGCAGCATCTTTGAGAAAAGAAGCCACCGACGTGCTGCAAACATTGCCCGATATGACGCAACTCAATTTTGAGACTAAGTTGTGAACTTGAAATGAGATTCGAAGAAAAATTCTTGAAAGATTATACGAGAATACAAATGAAGAGCCGCCATCAAAAATCGAGTGAAACCCTTCAAGAGTTTGCTTCAGAAATAGAACGGCTGGCAAATTTAGCATTCATCGATTGCCCAACAAATGTACGGGAAATGCTCTCACTGCAGTACTTTGTAGACGGAATAAAAGATCCCGAAGTGCAGAGAGCGGTACGAATGGCAGATGTACAGGATTTAAAGGCTGCATTACTATATGCCTTAAAGTTGGAAGCAGCTACACAAGCCAGCCGAAGAGATCGTCATTCAGTCCGAGGGGCAACGGTGAACAAAAGCTCAGACACTGAGATCGACTTCTTGAAAAAAATTAGGAAAATAAATCAAGAACTTGAAGCTTTAAAATACGGAAGAACAAGCTCAAGAAGACAGATTCTCACATGCTGGGGATGCGGTGATACAGGACATCTCCTAAGAAATTGCCCCAAAATCCACGAACGTGAGATAAATTCAAACAGTCAGCAGGGAAACTAAATTTTGGCCATCTCGCGGGGCGGAGGTTGCCAGAGAATGAAAAGCCCCACCTGAAGATCCTCCAGATATCAAAAATGAGTGGCGGTGATAATGAATTATATGTGATAGGCTTTATTAACGGAATTCAGTGCCGTATGATTGTCGATACAGGAGCATATGTGACAATAATAAGAGAAGATTTGGCTCGAAAATTGAAATGTAAACTCATCTGGACTCCACCATGCGTTACCCTGCAAACTGTGACGGGCGACAAGATAGCCGTATATCGAAAGGCCAATTTAACCATCAACTTTGGAGGAACGAAATATTACCATACGGCATATGTGGCTGACATAACAGATCCTTGCTTAATCGGACTAGATTTTCTGAAGAAGTTTGGCTTCAAACTTGATTTCAAAAATAATAAAATGCTCTCTAAATTTGAAGAAATAAGCCTCTTTGGATTAAATAACGAAATTGAATGTAAACAAGCCAAAGAAGCCAAAGAAGACATCAATCTAGATCCAAGAACAGAATTTTTAGTACCAGCTGTAATTAAAAATGACACTAATTACCGATTTGGCCATATAGATTATCCAGAAGACAATAGTACACAAGCAGGAGTATTGGTGGCTTCTTCTGTAATAGACCTCTCGAAAAAGACCATTCCAGTCAGAATTGCTAACATCAGTGATAAGACGAGGACTATCAAGAAAGGAGAGGTGATAGCATCATGTGCTCCTGTGACGTGCATAAGTCAAAATTCCAGTCACTCTGAGAAATCTTCAGATAATTTAGTCAAGGATTTGTTACAAAATACAGACTTAGATCCAAAACAGATGCACGCTACGGAAAATTTAATTAGGGAATTCCAAAGTTTATTCTCCCAAACATCTGAAGACTTTGGACGAACCAAAATGGCACAACACCGAATTGATACTGGAAATCACTCACCTATTAAACAACACCCTAGACGATTACCTTTTGCCAAGCAAGAAGAGGTGCAAAATTTAATTAAGGATATGGAAGAAAATGACGTCATTGAACCATCGACAAGTCCATGGGCGATTTTGTAAATAGTTAGTGTTTGTACTGTAAAATAATGTAAATAATCTTATTAAGCTCCATTTCTTTACTAATATTAGTTTTTGTTACATTGTCTCTGTTATCAAGCAAACTTGTGTATTATTTTCAGTGAATGTCTATGGCAGCTTTGCGAAATATTAGAGATATCGCCAAGTTGACGTCACTTTTGGCGACTAAATTTGGTCGCCAAATTTGGCGATATATCGCCAAGTTGGCGACAAACTTTGGGTATTTTTTTGGGTAGTCGCCATTTTCTTGATTGCTTCAATGGCCTCAAATCTTGTTCCGACAGGTCGTGTACCAAAATTTGAGTAACTAACTACCTCCTTGAACATGCTCAGTTCATTTGCCAGTACTCGAATAGTCAATCGGCTATCCGAAGTCACATGCTCACAAACATTCTCAACATTTTTATGGTGTGCACACAGAATGCGGGTATTCAGCGTGCGCTTTATCACTCAAACATTCGCGGACGTCCCAAAAACGCCTAAATCTTCCAAAACAGCATGAACGGGATAATTTTTCCCCTCTGTACACTTGTTTCAACATTTCATGGGGTTTTTTAGCGGTTTTGTTTAACCAGAAGCATTATTTAATCTTTATGTTTTGCTACATATCGACTTCAGAAACACAAATTTATGACCTGTATTTTATTGTGCCTTTAATGGTCAACCATTTGCTTCTGAAGGACGCACCGACGTTGTTATGCGGGTGCAGATAAACGACCTTTCAAATACCAGCATCACTGAGTTCTGATGATTCCCGGTTCTCATATAGTTACGCCAGTTCTGGAAATTAATGAGCGCCCCTTGTATATATCTGACATTTCTCATACGATACCTCGCGTATTTATGAACCGAATTAGACAAGACTAATTTTATGCATAGTACATACCAATGTTTCGAATTAATTCTTTGATCAGCGACATCTTCTAACTTGTTTCAAGATGGCGACCGTTTAAAATTCTTTTTTAATCAATTTAAAAAGCTGTGAAAATAAATTAAAAACTGAAAAGTATTTTTTTAAGAGTTTGACCTTAATACAAAGATTCCGAAGCATATTTTGTTTAGAATTTATCTTTAAAAATATCTGAGATATAGCCGACATTTTGAAACAATCTTATTTTTACTCAGAATGTATTTGTTAAAAGCACATAACCTTGCTCATTGGTACACAAAAACAAAAAAAAATTAACATGAACTTGCCTGATTAAAATAACATAAAATTTAAAATCAATGTTACGAGCCGTTTTCTGCAGTCGTCTTTTGGAAAATATGTGGTGAAAACCATTTTGTGTACCAAAGAGCAAAGTTATGTGTTTTTAACAAATGTATTCTTAGTAGTTATATTTTATGGCGCGATTGTTTAGTATGCGTTCAATTTTATTTTTGTTGTACTCTGTAACTTTCTTATTTATAAACAGATTAGCAGTTACCCGTGACTTCGTTCACATAACATTTAAAAAAGAAATAATTGATCAATCAAGCAAAAAATTTCGATGATGAAAAGCATGTGTAATTAACTTTTTATCGCGAATTTATGGTAAAAAACTTCTGATAACCCCTATTTGCTAATTTGTTTGCTGGTTAAAATTTTCCTTTCAGTGATTAATACTAATAGATAGAAACATTCTTGAATTCTTTTGTTCAGCCCTGTAGTTTTCCAAGTTCCTTTAATACACGAAAGTATCTTTCTAAAATTTAGTTCAAACAAAAATATTTCTTATTACTAACTAAATTACATTTTCAGAAATTATCATACGAAGACAACCTTGTATCCAGTTCTTTGCGGGACCCTATATATCATTTTATATACATACTACAAACATTTCTTAGTTTACTAAATGCAGTTCAAAATAAAAATGCATATTTTATTTAAAAACCATCTTTAAATAAATTACCCTCATATTCAGTAACCTTTCCGAGATCTTTTGTGTAACCCTGTATATCTAAATTTAACTATTTATACTATTATCATTTATACTCTCCATTTAATATGCATACATTTATCAAAACTTAAAAGCACATATCATAATTCAAAATGCATTTCATCCATGCAACAGTCATCATCCATCATATACAGACTTCGAATAGAATATATAATATTTGAAATCTTTTGTGTGTCCCTGTAAATGCTATGCACTTTGTATTATGCATGAAATAACTCACATTAACCCTCAGCAACGTATATCAATTTGATTATACATGAAATCGTTACCATAATTAAAATATGTCGAAAACTTTTCCTCCCTTTATTCTTATGCAATGGAATTCTTCTGTGTAACCCTGTAAATGAATAATAAGTGTCCTTTTTACTACATACTTTACAAAATGCATATTTTAGTGCACTTTGTAAAAGCATGCAAATTTGAATATGTTTCACAGGGTGTAACATCGTTAAATTTAATTAAAACGATTTTCCCCATAATGCTGTAATGTAAGGAAATTTTTTGACAATCCCTGTAAATAAACTAATCATGATAGAAACTTTATTTTCAATAGGTATTCGTGCTAGGTAAACGCTAAGAACGTCCAAAAATTTCATGGAAATCGGAGTATATATACGAAATTTAGAAAGCGACCAGACAGACAGACAAACCGAAAGCATAATAACTTTTCAACTTTGTTCGAAAGTGTTAAAAAATCGAGCCAAAAATATATTAATCAGTAGTTTTATTTTCCGCCTTTTCCCCACAAAAAAATTCTTCCATTGATAATTAGGAGTTTTGAATAAAAATATTCATATGTATGTAACTTATAACTTATTAATTGTCTGAGCGAAGCGAAGTCTTTATACTCAGAGATACGTAACGATATTAAAAGTCAAAAAAATTCTTTCGTCAAGCAAATCTCAAAAAGTACTTGTCAGATTTTGATTCTGTTTGTACCAATAGGTACCTATGAAGGTAGTCTGGTGAATGCACTACATACGAAAAATTAGTTCCAAATAGTTTAAAAGTTATATTAAAAAAACTGATAAAAAAGCACAATTTATTTGCATATGTCACAGAAATTTGGTGTGCGTGATTTTCACCAGCTGGATATTTTCGTATATACCCGAATCAGTACATGGAGTAAATAGTAATCCTTAACGCACTCAAAAATATTGAATGCAATAAAACATTTTAAAATTTAATCATGCAGGAAAATAAAATTGTTATCCTTACTAATATTATAAATCGGAAAGTGAGTTTGTTTGTTTGTTTGTTTGTTCCGCTTTCACGCCGTAACTACTGAACCGATTGCTTTGAAATTTTGCAGACGTAAAGTTAGAAGTCCGGATTAAATAATAGGGTAATTTTTATTTATTTTACTAGGAGGGCTCCGCCCCCCTGTTCGCTACGCTCGCCAACCCCCCGCGTTTCGCGATTAAAATGTGGTAGGCTACCCCTGCTTGCTGCGCTCGCCAATACCCCATGGAATCACTTCGCGATACTTTATTTTCCATACACTCAATTTTGGTATTCCTCTCATAAACGTACACTTATTAAAATACCGAGCAATAAATATCCATAAAAACCAGGAAAATCTACCAAAATAGCATCATAGGGGGAAAAAAAGGAAGTGTACTCATTTCCAAGTCTACCCAGGAGGTAAAGTACTGGACTCGTTTTAGCCCAGGTAATGATAAAAAATGAGTTGTCACTCTAAATGTGAGCATTTTAAAATTTTTTATTTTTACCTTTACAGCTAACTGATGCAAAGTAAGGGGGTTCTCCAACTTCTGACCATTCTGAAAGAAAATCTTGATATTATTTGAAGAAATGCATTGTGATAGTGCCATATAGAACTGAACTTGTGCAAAACTTCAACAATCTTGATATTTTTACGTTACAATACTTCCTTGTATACAATGTTCTCCAACTTGTGACCATCCTTAATGAAAATCTTGATATTATTTGAAGAAGTACATCGTGATAGCGCCACATACAACTGACCATGTGCAAAAATTGGCCGGTCAATGTAAAGCAACTCTTTCAAATGTTTGTCCTTGGGATTTATTAATTGTCAATGCATAAGCTAGTCTAACTGGAAACTGTCTGCGATATAATACAAATGGCAGCTGGGCATGACCTCCTGATGTATCTAGTTGAATTCTTGGAATATTAACTATAGTTCCAGTTTGATCACCAGTAATAATTTTTGCAGTTAAAATCCTAGCATGAATATTTTGAACAAGTAAACGTGTTCCATTACATAATCCGTCAGCTACTGATAAATTTCGAATCAACATGACTATGCATCCGACTTTTAATTTTAACTTGTGAGGTGGCATACCACAAGGGGTGAGTGAATGCAAGTATTCATCAGGATATCTGAGTGTTGCTTCTTCTTCTCGAGTGTCAGTTCTGTCGATTCCAGTCAAAGTTGCCTTGTCAATGCTGTAGCAAATTATTTCTTTTCCAGGTATCTTATCTAAAATTTTTTCATTAACTCTGTTAACTTCATCATTTTGAGGAGACAATATAATTCTTGACTGAAGATCAATAGCAAAATCTGTGACATCTTCAAAAAACCACTGTACCAAGTTGGAACAAAAAAGAGCAGATGATGTTTCAATTTCAAGCTCATTGACATCTCCATTACCAATCTGTTGCAGCCATTTTGAAAAATTCCCTGTCTCAGTTGCTACACGCATGTTAATCTTCAGATGATGAATTTCAAACAGTTTCCAAAGGGTGGATGATTTCAAACACTGAGAAATAATTTGTGCGCGGGAAGCTTTCTTTACAACTGGTAGAACTTGTCTGAAATCCCCACCAAGTATAATTGTTTTTCCTCCAAAATGTATATCACAATTCATAACATCACGTAATGTACAATCAATAATCTCCAATGCTTTCCTTGGAATCATACTTGCTTCATCCCAAATAACTACATCAATTTCTTTTAGTCTAAGCTTGTCACGCTTCTTAAGAAAGCAAATACCATCTTCTCTAAGATCTATAGGCAAGTTGAAAAATCAGTGAGAAGTTGTCCCACCTGGTAATAAAATGGATGCAATGCCAGTCCATGCAATACATATGACTTTCTTCTGCAATGTTATAAGTTTGTGATACATCCCATTATACAGAAAAGTTTTCCCAGTTCCACCTGGTCCATCTATGAAGAAACACTGAGCTTGATTTTCACTAATGCAATGTATGATCCTGTCATAAACCTTTCTCTGATCCACATTAAATTTACTCTCAATGTCTGCGCATTTCCTTAGATGACTATCGAAAGAAAAATGATCTGGAGGATTGAGGAAAGAATGTGGTTCTGGCAATCCAAATTCCTTACAAGACCTATTATCTGCATGAAAATGAGCTTCAATCTCAAATAAAGCTTCAGATTCACTACTGTTTCGATCAGTTAGATGATGCTTGAAAGTATCCCACAGTTGCAAAGCATTAGACGGTTCATCTCCTATAACATAGTATACAAAGAACTTTCTGAACTCTCTTGGCATTAAAATAGATGCAGCTTCTTGTAACACAGCAGTAGCTTCTTCACTGGTTTCTGTTAATCCCATTGCAATTGCTGTTTCTCTATAAGTGCAATAAATTACTCCTTCATGTCTGCGAAGATCTTCAAAGCATGTCGCTCCAGCAACTCTATTTAAAATTAGCTTTAGGAAGAATCGTTCTGAATCTTTTGGGGAAACATTAACAATCCGTCCAATTACTTTATCAGCACTCTTTCTTGGAATCCACTTTTTGCTTCCTGCATTCCAGGAATAATGTTCAGGTATGTTACAATAATGTATTTTTCTTGCAGATTCGCATTCTTTATTCAAATTGAACCATCCAAGTAACATAGTTTTGCAATCTTTATTTAGAGCTATTTGTTCTGATCCTTCTTTAAATGTGACGTACTGTTGATTCTCAAGGTGCACTGGTAGTCTTATAACAGTGTGACTTCTATCATGCAAGGGCAGTGAATTTAATCTCCAAGCTGCTTCCATGGGACTTATATATCGACTGTCAATATATTTTTGAACCTCATTAGTGTCTCCAAGCTTCATCTCCATTCTTGCACGATCATGTCCCTTATGAATGTATTTATGAATATATTTAACTGCCATAACTGAAGCGCAGTATTCCACATTTAAATGACAATCAAACTTCTTCAATAAGTATGGGTTATGTGGAACAACCATTCTGTTGTCAACATAGTGAACTTTGCCATTTACTTTGGAATGATATGCATAAAGTCTATCTGTATTGTTTCTTCTTCTGTACTTAGGAAAGCCATCTCCACTCATATCAGTCTCTTCACAGAAATTTTTTGGAAATTTTTTTGAGCATTCATTCTTCTGTTTATCCCAACAAAGAAGACCTTCTACATGAGGACCATGCATCATGTGTCTCAGTTGGTAGTAACGTAGAGAAGAGTCCTCATCAGATAATTCTGCACATACAAATCTATCTACATCCTGTGGCTGAAGAAGCTTGCAATCAGTTCTCAATGCTGCTAAGATATGGGCATGTGGAAGACCTCGTTTCTGGAATTCGATTGTATACACATATGCAACAATGGGTCCAAGCAACTGTCTTTCTACAATATCTTTAATCAATTCCTTTACTTTAGCCTGAAAAATATCTGTTACTATAGTTGGAATATCATTTACAGTTGTTCCAGGAGAAAAGTAATTTTTAAGAACGTTTGTAATCTCTGTCCATTTTGGGTTACAAGTCATTGTTATAAAAAAGTCGGGTCTTCCAACCTTTCGGCATATTGCCATGGAATCTTGATACAATTGTTGTAAACTTCGAGGAGAACCAATATAAGTTGCAGGTAGAATAACAGCATTACCAAGTCGTACTGTATTTTCCTCATTTAATACACTTCTTTCTAAGTGATCGACTAATCCCTGATAACATTCCGATCTGAGTTGTTGCTGGTTGAATCTTATGAAATCTAAACGTTGACGTTCAACTAATACATAACAATTAATGATATACTGCTGTGTAAGTTTTCCAGCATTTAGCAAAGGATTAAATTTATTCTTCCGTAATGCTAAACGATGACCAAAATATTGTAAAGGTGTAATCTTTGTACCCTTTTTCGACAACATATTGTAAGTCCATCCTAGATCACCATGAGGAAATAATATGGGAAATGTCATGGGATCTGCATGTTGCGAGGTTTGACTGATAATGGTGGTCTCAGTGCCATTTTCTTGTTTTGAATAAACTTTAAGATCCACACATGGGATACAATTATCTTTTGACTCAATTATAAAAGCAACTTCTGAAGTTGTTGGTTTATTATACCTTCGCTGATCATCAAACTTGTAGGTTATAAAATTTAAAACGTATTCCGGTCCATCAGTTGTATTTAATTCACGTAACATTCTGTAATTTTTTGCATAAGGATTTATACGTCTGAGAAGTTTTTCAACTTTAAGATTAATTTCTGAATATTCAGAATTCATGCGCAGATTTGCTGCCTTTTCTTCATCATCATAAATATAAATCTGTCCATTTCGAGGTCGATTTCCTTTAAAGTTTTCAAGTGAAGTAGATGCATAATGATAAACCTGACCTTGAATTTTAATAAGGGGAGGACCTCTTCCTTGCACATCTTCGATATTAGCTGCAAACGTAGCAAAAGCAAACGATGAGTTGTAAGCCCTAATGTTTGCTCTAAAATGTTTTGCGTCTGGATTATTTGATGTAAGTAAATCTTTAAGTTCCGTTGGATACTCAGAAAGAGGAGGTATATTAACAACACCACCATGACAACAAGAATTCACAGTTCTTCCTTTCTGTTCTTTAAAATGAATAGCTCCACAGTGAATACATTCCATATTATATTCACCTAAAGAATGTTTTTCAACATTGCATACTGAGCAAAGACTGATATCTGCAGCAAAAAGATATTTCTTTTTAGAGACTCTGATTTTTTTTTTTCTTTATGAGAAATAGCTTTGTATTCTTTATGAGAAATATTTCTGATAGAACTGTTTAACGGTTGCAATATTATAGAATTGTGTGCAGAGTGTCCAACTTTTTCTTCTAGAACATTTATTCTGTCTTGAGACTGAGCTGCTACAATAAAATTTATATTTCTTTCTTGTGTTACTACTTCAGACATTGTCTCCTCAAAATGTGAAAAATTGGTTGTTTTTTCTGTAAGATTTGTAGCATATGTTGTAGTACCCAAAATATGAAGTCTATTTGCTGCTCTTGCTTTTTCCCTATTTGCAGCTAGTCGAGCCTTTGCTTCTTCAGAAGGTTCATTTTCTGCATAAATTTTCAAACCTTTATGCCTTTTTTGTACTATTTCTTCAAGAGAACTTTCAATAAACTTCGAATAAGGTTCAGTGTTGCATATTATAGAAGGACCTACTTCAGGAAAAACTGTTGTATTTCTACATGATGTGTCTGCATTTTTGAATGGCAGCAATATTATTGAATTTGAAGAATGTGAATCTTTTTCTTTAACATTTATTGATTCCTGCGATTCCACTATGCATTCTGCAGCACATATTGAAGAGGTCAAAACATGAAGTTTGTTTGCCGCTATTGTTTTTTTCCTGTTTGAAATTAATCGAGTCTTAGCCTCTTTATAAGGTTTCGTTTCAGCACTTATTTTTAAATGTTTAAATCTTTTTTGTTCCAATTCTTTTGCAGTATTTTCTAAATAGCTAGTGTTGCACAATATTCCAGAAGGACCTACAGCACATGTTTCAGAAGGTAAAACAGAATGTCTTTTTGCTGTTGCTTTTTTCCTATTTTCTGCTAGTTGTGCCTTTGCTTCTTCAGAAGCTTCACAATCAGCAATAATTTTCATACTTGTCCATCTTTTTTGTTGTATTTCTTTTCCAGCATATTCAGTAGAATTAAAAATTTCCTGATATTCTTTATTAGAAGCATTTGTCACCGAACTGTTTAATGGATGCAGCATTGCAGAATTGTGTGTACACCCTATTTCTTCAAGAGCACCATTTCTAGAGGGACCAGCATTACACAAAATATTACTTGTACTTTCATTAGAAATCTCCACTTCTACAATATTACTTAATTTTCCAGAAGGATTCTCAATAGATTGCTTGAAAGATATGTTTTTCCTTTTGGCAGCATACCGAGCCTGTGCTTTTCTACCTTGAGCTTTTTTTTTTCTAAAATATTGTGAGATATGTTCTGTACTCTTCTATTTGTACATATTGTTTCTTTAGATTTGTCAGTTAGTTTTGCCCTCCATATTTTTTTATATTCATTGTTTAATATTCTTTTTTGTTGAATCTTCCTTTCTTTTGTTATTTCCTCAGAAGAAACTGCTTCTTTAAAAACTGGAAAAGTATTTGTTTGATTTATTTTGTCTGTTTTATTTTGAAATTTTTGTTTTTCTCTCCATCTCTTTTGACGTTCACTGGATAATCTTCTTTTTCTTTGAATCTCTGTTTCATCCATTTTAAATACAATAGATAATCTAATAATTAGCTGAAATGTATAGTGGGGAAAAAAAGCTTATATACAATGAATGCATTGTGAGGAAGAACAAGAATAAGTGGGATTCCATGGTAACCAATGTCCTGTTTGATATTTTCGCCAAACTGACATAAAAAAAATCTCGCCAAACCCAGTATTGTCGGGTTGCGTGTTATTTATTTTAAACTATTAAAAAGATCATTCGTTTATATAAAATACTAGCAGGCTATGCCCGCTTCGCTGGTCCATATTTCCAAACAAACCTTGACTCCAAAAAAAAAAAAAAATGGCGATTTAAAAATTTTATTTTAAAGCAGTATAGACCACCCTGGAATGTTCTTCCATATTGCTGAAAATCATGCCAACGCCATTGCAATATTGTACTATTGTAAGTCTTGGCGAAAATTTGGGCAATTAAGCACCATCTCTTTTATTTTATCATTTATAGTAGAGTTTCGTATGAACATGAGACCGTTATGACAACAGGAATCACAATTTTCTCGAGTCATCACACTATTACATTAGAGGGCATTGCAATGATTAGTGAGATTGAGTATCAAACTCTATTAACTTTCGGATTGTACATTATCATTTCTTAGTTCTTAAAATCCCGACATCTGAACTTGCACTATGTGTAGTTCTGGTAGCCTACATACAATGTCATTTCATGTTACATTTTTTAATAAACCTCCTCTTCTAATAGGTCTACTGTAGTTTCCTATCTACCTTAATCTGTTCCAGCAAGAATACATAGAGTAAAAAATGTAAAGAATTATTGACAGATAAAGAAAAGTTTTTGTTTGTTTGTATTTATGACGGCCATTTATCTACACGTGGGATATAGGCCCTAAGGAAAGGATACCCTCCGTGGGGGAGGCAGACGAAGAAGGGTGTTTCACTTATATATTTAGTAGAACAATGAAGCATAAAAAGTATGTTTTAAAGCTGTATTATTTGAATAACATTAAAATTACATCAGTTTCACTGCCTCTTCCTTTTATAAAACAGTTGCTAACATGTAGCCGTTAAATCAGAATAATCTTTATGACTAAATTTTGTAGAAAAATAAGTCTTTAGTTTGCATCTAATAAAATCGTTCTACCTTCTGTAATCGATTCCATTATGATTTTTAGTGTCAAACATTAGAAGTGCTAGAAACGATATTGTTACAAATGTACCAGACTTATTTCATGTTTGTCCTCAAATAAATGTGAAATTTACGATCATCCATTATTGGCATTTAATGTTATAGCTTGACGATAGATTTTTGTTCGACTACTTGATTATTCCGTCGATCAATTTCGCCAAATTATAAAAATGGACATAATTTTTATTTTAAATAACCAAAGAATCAATATATTACTAAAATGTTAATAGAAATACAAATAAACATCGAATTAAAATTGGTTGATGAAGTGACAATTACGTATGACAAATTTAATGTCAAATGGTCGATGAGATTATCAAGTATTATCAAATTATATAAACAAATTGTATAAACAATAATATTGCCAATAATATGTAGGTCAGGTGTCATCTACGGATCCCGCTGGCGCGATTGCAGCAAATTGCGATTTTATGCCTCACGTGGTAATCCGGTAATTAGTTGATTATTTTTGAGTAAATTATTTCATTATTTTTCTTTTCTCTTTTAAAATTATATAAATTGTTTTGTTCCATAATTATTTATTGACTTAGTTTATTATTATTATTTCCTTTTTAAAATAATAGAAAATAAATAAGAGTAATATAAATGTAATTGGTATTTGAAAACGCAGTGTTCTCCAAATTGGCATCATAAAAAAAATCACGCCAAGGTGAAGCGTGTATAAAAGTGGAAAAATGTTTGCAATAATATAAACAAAAAAAAAACGTAAACAAATAATTAAAAATTCACCATTTCGATAGTTTTTTAAAATAACATCAAAGTTAATTCTCCAGTCGGGCAGCAATAGTAAATTTTCTTTTCTTCGTCTGTTTCATAATAAAAAAAATATAAATTTAATAACTTCTAATTAAATAATCTGACTAATTTTCTGTAATCGGATTTATGATCTAAAAGATAGATAATTATATGATCGATAATTTTTGACTAATTTGGCGGAAAAATCGTTTTCGAATACCAGTTTCATATATATATTTAAATTATTTTCTATTATTTAAAAAATAATAACAATTAGTATTTAAATAATAAGTATAGAACAAAACAGTTTACATAATTTTAAAGAAGAGAGAGGAAATAAAAAAATATTTTATTAATAATTAAATAACAATAGTCGGGTTGCCATGCCAGGCAAAATAACATTAATTTAGTGTCCATTAGTTACCTCGGTGTGTATATATCTGTGCAAACAAAATTCCGATAACATAATAAATGACGTCATATTTATTTTCCTTTGAATTTTTTTTATTTTAATTTTTCACGTGGATACTGTTCAACTAAAAATTAATTGCCGAGGAGAAATTATTTTCCATATTTTGATTTTTTTGGCAACGGGAAAGAAAATGGTTATTTTTTATCGGAAAAATTTTAATTGATTCTGTATGAAAAATAATGAAATTTTGAATTATTAAGGAAAATATTTGAATAAATCAATTAAAAATTAGCCTATGTTCACCGGATATAGTGTAGCTTTCAAACGGTGAAAGAATTTTTCAAAACCGTCAAGTAGTTTCGGAGCGTATTCAATTCAAACAAACAAACAAACAAACAAACAATCAAATCTTTCCTCTTTATAATATTAGTATAGATTATAGTTACTTACAGACGTAAAAATAGCCACCTCTCTCATGGATGACTCTTTAGAACAACAAAAAATAAAAAGTCAGTTGCCATGCAAGGAAAACAACTTAAATATTAAAAGAGAAGTGCGTGCCGATAAACAAACCATGGACGCAACACCCAGTGCTTGTATCGCTTTGAGCATTTTATTTATGGATAATATCATTGTTTTATATACCATTTACTTCTTCTTGTATATAAAAATAGGTAAGTGTCTTTCTTGCGCAGAAAAAGTTGTATAAATCTTTAAAAAATAACCCCCATTGTACCAATTAGTTGTCGAATTAAGAAAAAAAAAAATCAATGTCCAATTCCTGTATTGCTCCCAGGTATTCATACGTATTCCAAATTTCAAAGCTCTACAGCAGGAAATTTGGTGAAAAATGAGCACAGATGTCACATAATTGGCGTGAAAATGGGATTATTTTGTCCGAAATAGTAACCCGGCTAATATTGTTTTTTCCTAATAAAATGCTTATTTATATTCATTTTTTTAATTATATAAATTATTATTTTTCTATAGTTATTAATTATATATTTTTTTATTTACTGTAAGTTTCTTTTGAAAATAATAGTAAATAATTTAAAATGTATATGCAAGCGTTATTCCACAACGACGTTTTCGCCAAATGGGCTTTACAAAATATTGCGCCAAATCTGGTGCATCTATGACAAACGTGACGAAAAATAAGTGACAAGAATTGACTTCCACACGCAAACAAATTGTAAGTTAAAACGAAACATGCACTAAAAATAAATAAAAAAAGAAAATGATGTCATAAAAAGCAATATTTTATTAAAACACGTAATTGTTTCTAATTTTCACACGCGAAGTATAAAAAAATCTTTTAGTGATTAAAAAATGCTATTAAGAGATTACCACAAAAGCTCAAAATCAAAGTATTTTTTTTTTTAAAGTAACAGATTTATTTTCCTAGTTGATTAATTTTTAAAATGTTTCATTGATCATCAGTATTACTGCGTGCGTATTTTTATTATTATTTTTTTTTATAATTACTCCATGTACTCTAATTAGGTTGACGACCGAAAACACCAGCCAGTGAAAAATGACGCACACCAAATTTAACAACCCCTCTCCTCATTAGTCGAAGCATAGCATAACCCCCCCCCCCCTCTTTGATTTTCAATAGATTGATTGAAAGATATGTTTTTCTTTTTTGGCAGCATACCGAGCCTGTGTTTTTTACTAGCCCTTCAATGACAAACTTCCTCTGTACGAGGAAGGATCATTCCATTTTTTAGCAGGTGGGGAAAGGTAGGAGGGAGTGATAGCGGCCGCTGCACGCGGTACGAAGATATTGAATGTAGTACGATTTGTTTTGATTCGACTCCATTTGATAGTTTGATTAAGCCTGCGCTATGTCTAATGATTATACAACCAAAAGGCCTTTTTCAAGGCCAACTTCGACTAACTTTGATGACGACTCGGAACAGAATTTGGCTAACGATTATAGGAATACAATATTGACCTCAGAAAACGATGTTGACGATTTGGAACGGACTTTGGCTCAAGATTGCATGAATACGGATAAGGTATTGACGCCGGTGGATAATATTGACCAGGACTCGTCACCTTTGGTTTATTCCCAAAGAGTGAATGAATTTTCATGTGCATTATGTAAAGTGACTTTTTCTCGTAAAGATAATTTACGCCGGCACGAAAAAAAAATTCACTCTCTGGTTGAAACAACGAACAACCAAGCATGTGGTGTGTGCCATTTGAAATATCGAACAATTTTCGACCTCCATGAACACATAGAAACTGAACATCCTGAAATCAAATTGCAATTCCATGATAAGACATTTTATTGTCAATCTGATTTTGATCAGTGGAAAGGTGAAATAGAGCGTCAATCAGTTTCGTCTTTCATTTTAAACAGTCATAAAATTTATGAAAACTCAGAAGTGTTTTATTATAAATGTCACAGAAGTGGTTTTTCAAGAACTTGTGAAACCCAAACAAGCAAAAAGAATAAAAGACGTTCTAAACATGAAGGAAAAATAAAAACTGGTATCACTTGTCCAGCAATGATCAAGGTTATTAAAGAAACTGTTCACGAGGCTACTCAGATCTCTGTAAGATACCAATCAACACATGTAGGCCACAAATGTGAAGTAGGAAAACTTCCCCTGCCAAAAGATGATCGAGAAATATTAGGCAACATGCTGAGTTCTGGTATACCAATTAGTGCTGTAATGGATAAAACTCTAGCCCAGTTCTCACCTACCAAACGATTGGGCTATACAACACGCCAAGATATGTACAATGTTGCACGAGATTTCAATGTCAATAACATTGTACATAAAGATGATGCAATGGCAGTTGATATTATTGTCCAAAAAATGATGCAAGAGGAGTACAATCCTATACTAGTCTACAAGCCAGTCGGCCAAAAAATGGAGCAATATCCATGCATTGAGGAAGAAGAATTTTTATTGGGAATCTGTACAGAAGCTCAAATTGAATTGTTAAATTTATATGGCAAAGATTGTGTCATGTTAGATTCTACACATGGCACAAATCAGTATGGGTTTTATTTAACAACTCTATTAGTCCATGATACAAACCACGAAGGACTACCAGTAGCAATATTTTTTTCAAAAAGAATTGCAGCAGAAAGTTTTGAGCCATTTTTTGATGCCATCAAATTGAAATTGTCAAATTTTGAGACTTCGGTACTAATGACTGATGATACAACTACATTTCTGAATGCGTGGAACAAAACGTTTCAAAACAATCCAAGACATTTATTATGTTCATGGCATGTGATGAAAAATTTAAACAAAAACTTAAACTCAAAAGTAAAAAATACTGAAATTAGAGAAAAGATGAAAAGAGACTTAAAACAACTGTTACATGAGTTAGATCTAACTACATTCAAGAAATTTCTTGAAACTTTTTTAGAAAACTATAAAGATGAAGAAGCTTTCATCACATATTTTAAGGAGTACTATGTGCCCAGAGTAGAAAAATGGGCATATTGTCATAGGAAAGGCTTAAAAATCAACACTAACATGAAACTTGAGCGGTGGCACCGGCAAATTAAGTATGAAGAAGCTGGTGGTTTAGTAATGAAGAGACTGGATAAGTCATTAAACATAATCTTGAAAGCAGTGACCAAAAAGCTTATGAATCGTCTGATTTCGATTGAAAGAGGGAAATTAACAAATCGTGTTAAATTAATTAGGAAAAGGCATACAGAAAGCGAAAAGATGGATGAAAATATGTATTCCATTACACCAATGGATAATGGCTCATTCATCGTTAGCAAAATACAAGAACAAGGTATTGTGACATATGATATTGAAATGGAAGATGTCAAGTGTAATTGCTCTACGGCATGCATGGATTGCAAAATTTGCATCCATACACTATCATGTTCTTGTCCTGATTTCAACATAAGATATCTCATTTGCAAACATATCCATTTTGTTTGTAGAAAATATAAAATTGCCCGAGAAGATAGTATAAATATCAATTGTCCAGGTACATCTTTGGAGGAAGGACATTTGGTTATTGATATTTCGGAAAAAGAAATTTCTGAAAATGTAGAAAAGGACATCATCTTAAAACAGGTAAATAAAAAACCGAGACTGGATCTTAACAACATAAAAGCAAATCTTCAAACCCTAATTCAAGACATATCCAATAAAATCCAGTCTTCAGAATCTTTTGACGATTTAGATCACGTTGAAGACAATTTGAAAAATATTCAAGCATACTTGGAAGTAACCAAAAAATCTGAACGCCAGATTTCCAAAATTTCCCAAACTACTTCTTCTAATAAAAAAATATCTCCTCAAAGGAAATTTAAAATTCCAAAAAGAAAACAGAAAAAATAAACTGATTCATTTCACTTACATGAACTATGAGCTTAGTATTTTGTATCATTTTCATATTCTTTCTTTTCTAAACATGGCAAAAAAATTTATTGATTTCTCTAATACTATTCTGACATATAGTACTTAATAAAAATGCTTTATCTGTGCAAAAATGTTCACTCCTTCCTACCTTTCCCCACCTGCTAAAAAGTGGAATGATCCTTCCTCGTACAGAGGGAGTTTGTCATTGAAGGGCTAGTGTGTTTTTTTACCTTGAGCTTTTTTTTTCTTTCTAAAATATTCTGAGATATGTTCTAAACTCTTCTACTTGTACATTATTGTTTCTTTAGATTTGTCAGTTAGTTTTGCCCTCCATGTTTTTTTATATTCATTGTTTAATATTCTTTTTTGTTGAATCTTCATTTCTTTTGTTATTTCCTCAGAAGAAACGGTTTCATTAAAAAGTGGAAAAGTATTTGTTTCATCTGTGGATGTTACACCAGATATTTCTAAAGGCAAAACATGAAATAAGTTTCTTGTTTTGTTTTCTTTCTTATTTACATGTACCTGAAGCTTTGGATCTTCCGAAGGTTCAATATGATCACTGATTTTAATACGTTCAATTGTTTTATTTTGAAATTTTTGTTTCTCCATCCATCTCTTTTGACGTTCATTGCATAATCTTCTTTTTCTATGAATCTCTGTTTCATCCATTTTAAATACAGTAGATAATCTAATAATTAGCTGAAATGTATAGTGGGAAAAAAAACTTATATACAATGAATGCATTGTGAGGAAGAACAAGAATAAGCAGGATTCAATGGTAACCAATGTCCTGTTTGATATTTTCGCCAAACTGACATAAAAAAAATCTCGCCAAACCCAGTGCTTATATCGCTTTGAGCATTCTATATACGGATAATATCATTGTTTTACATACCATTTACTTCTTCTTGTATACAAAAATAGGTAAGTGTCTTTCTTGCGCAGAAAAAGTTGTATAAATCTTTAAAAAATAACCCTCATTTTACCAATTAGGTGTCGAATTAAAAAAAATCAATGTCCAATTCCAGTATTGCTCCCAGGTATTCATACGCATTCCAAATTTCAAAGATCTACAACAGGAAATTTGGTGAAAAATGAGCACAAATGTCACATAATTGGCGTGAAAGTGGCATTATTTTGTCCGAAATAGTAGCCTGGGTAATATTGTTTTTTTACTAATAAAATGTTTATTTATATTCATTTTTTTATTATATAAGTTATTATTTTTCTAAAGTTATTAATTATATATTTTTTTATTTACTGTAAGTTCCTTTTGAAAATAATAGAAAATAATTAAAAATGTATATGCAAGCGTTATACCACAAAGACATTTTCGCCAAATGGGCTTTAGAAAATATTGCGGCAAATCTGGTGCACCTATGAAAAACGTGAACACACAAGACATCCATACAATGAATAAGCAGTTGCAGACCTTTCAAATGATATGTCACATGACTGGTTTTGTAAAGAAATAAAAAATGTTCACCCCCCTCGGGGGCAGAGTGGGGTGGTGACACACAAGACATCCATAATATGAATTAGCAGTTGCAGACCTTTCAAATGATGTGTCACACAATTGGTGTTGCAAAGAAATTAAAAATGTGCTCCCCTGTGGGGCAGAGTGGGTGGTGACACACAAGACATGCATAATATGAATAAGCAGTTGCAGATCTTTCAAATGATGTGTCACACGACTGGTGTTCTAAAGAATCAAAAATGTGCCCCCCCTGGGAGGCAGAGTGGCTGGTGACTCACAACACATCCATAATATGAATAAACAGTTGCAGACCTTTAAAATGATATGTCACATAATTGGTGTTGCAAAGAAATTAAAAAGTGCCCCCCGGGGGGCAGAGTGGGGTGGTGACACACAAGACTTCCATAATATGAATAAGCAGTTGCAGACCTTTCAAATGATGTGTCACACAATTGATGTTGTAAAGAAATTTAAAATGTGCCTCCCTGGGGGGGACAGAATGGGGAGACACAAAATACATCCATAATATGAATAAGCATTTGCAAACCTTACAAATGATGTGTCACACGACTGGTGTTCTAAAGAATCAAAAATGTGCCCCCCCTGGGAGGCAGAGTGGCTGGTGACTCACAACACATCCATAATATGAATAAACAGTTGCAGACCTTTAAAATGATATGTCACATAATTGGTGTTGCAAAGAAATTAAAAAGTGCCCCCCTCGGGGGCAGAGTGGGGTGGTGACACACAAGACATCCATAATATGAATTAGCAGTTGCAGACCTTTCAAATGATGTGTCACACGACTGATGTTGTAAAGAAACTAAAAATGTGCCACCCCTGGGGGGGCAGAGGTGAGGATGACACACAACACATCCATAATATGAATAAGCAGTTGCAGACCTTTCAAATGAAGTGTCTCACGACTGCTGTTGTAAAGAAATTAAAAAAGTGCCCCACCCTAGGGGGGCAGAGTGGGGGTGACACACAAGACATCCATATTATGAATAAGCAGTTGCAGACCTTTGAAATGATGTCTCATACGACTGGTGTTGTAAAGAAATTAAAAATGTGCCCCCCCTGGGGGTGCAGACTGGGAGATGACACACAAGACATCCATAATATGAATAAGCAGCTGCAGACTTTTCAAATGATGTGTCATCCGACTGGTGATGTAAAGAAATTAAAAATGTGCCCCCTGGGGGGACACAGTAGGAGGGGAAACACAAGACATCCAAAACATGAATAAGCAGTTGCATACCTTTCAAATGATGTGTCATACGACTGGTGTTGTAAAGAAATTAATGTAAAATGTGTAACAGTAAAATGTGAAATAGTAAAATGTGCCCCCCCCAGGGGGGCAGGGGGTATGAAACACAAGACATCCATAATATGATTAAGCAGTTGCAGACCTTTCAAATGATGCGTCACACGACTGGTGTTGTAAAGAAATTAAAAATGTCTTCCCCTGGGGGGGTAGAGTGGGAGGTGACACACAAGACATCCATAATATTAATAAGCAGTTGCAGACCTCTCAAATGATGTGTCACACGATTGGTGTTGTAAAGAAATTAAAAATGCCCCCCCCCCCTGGCGGGGAAGAGCGCGGGGGTGTGACACACAAGACATCCATAATATGAATAAGCAGTTGCAGACCTTTCAAATGATGTGTCACACGACTGGTGATGTAAAGAAATTAAAAATGTGCCCCCTGGGGGGACACAGTAGGGGGGGGAACACAAGACATCCAAAACATGAATAAGCAGTTGCAGACCTTTCAAATGATGTGTCACACGACTGGTGTTGTAAAGAAATTAAAAATGTGCCCCCCTGGGGGTCAGAGTGGGGGATGACACACAACACATCCATAATATGAATAAGATGTTGCAGACCTTTCAAATGATGTGTCACACAACTGGTGTTGTAAAGAAATTAAAAATGTGACCCCCTGGGGGGCAGAGGGGAGGTGACACACAAGACATCCATAAAATGAATAAACAGTTGCAGACCTTTCAAATGATGTGTCACACAATTGGTGTTGTAAAGAAATTAAAAATGTGCCCCCCTGGGGGGCAGAGTGGGGGATGACACACAACACATCCATAATATGAATAAGCAGTTGCAGACCTTTCAAATGATGTGTCACACAACTGGTGTTGTAAAGAAATTAAAAATGTGACCCCCTGGGGAGAGCAGAGTGTGGGGGTGACACACAAGACATCCATAATATGAATAAGCAGTTGCAGACCTTTCAAATCTTGTGTAACACGACTGGTGTTGTAAAGAAATTAAAAATGTGTCCCCCCTGGGGAGCAGAATGGGGGATAACACACAAGACATCCTTTAAATGAATAAGCAGTTGCAAACCTCTCAAATGATGTATCAAACGACTGATGTTGTAAATAAATTAAAAATTTGGCGAAATATTACAGTTATCGCCAAATTGGCGTCACTTTTGACAACTAATTTTGGTCGCCAAATTTGGCGATATATCGCCAAGTTGGCGACAAACTTGGCGATTGTTGGCGATGGTAACCTTTCCTCTCTTTATGGTAACCCATATGGCGATGCACAGACGGAGCCCTTTCCTGATTGGTCTATTCGACTCATGGAAGGATTGGACAACCCGGATTCGTTACTTCCGGAAATCTTCCACATCAGCATCATTCCAGGAGTCATTCCTTTTAAGGCTAGTTTTTTTTTACTATAGAAGGACTAGGAGGGCTCCGCCCCCCTGCTCGCTACGCTCGCCAACCCCCCGCGTTTCGCGATTAAAATGTGGTAGGCTACCCCTGCTTGCTGCGCTCGCCAATACCCCATGGAATCACTTCGCGATACTTTATTTTCCATACACTCAATTTTGGTATTCCTCTCATAAACGTACACTTATTAAAATACCGAGCAATAAATATCCATAAAAACCAGGAAAATCTACCAAAATAGCATCATAGGGGGAAAAAAAGGAAGTGTACTCATTTCCAAGTCTACCCAGGAGGTAAAGTACTGGACTCGTTTTAGCCCAGGTAATGATAAAAAATGAGTTGTCACTCTAAATGTGAGCATTTTAAAATTTTTTATTTTTACCTTTACAGCTAACTGATGCAAAGTAAGGGGGTTCTCCAACTTCTGACCATTCTGAAAGAAAATCTTGATATTATTTGAAGAAATGCATTGTGATAGTGCCATATAGAACTGAACTTGTGCAAAACTTCAACAATCTTGATATTTTTACTTTACAATACTTCCGTGTATACAATGTTCTCCAACTTGTGACCATCCTTAATGAAAATCTTGATATTATTTGAAGAAGTACATCGTGATAGCGCCACATACAACTGACCATGTGCAAAAATTGGCCGGTCAATGTAAAGTCCAACTCTTTCAAATGTTTGTCCTTGGGACTTATTAATTGTCAATGCATAAGCTAGTCTAACTGGAAACTGTCTGCGATATAATACAAATGGCAGCTGGGCATGACCTCCTGATGTATCTAGTTGAATTCTTGGAATATTAACTATAGTTCCAGTTTGATCACCAGTAATAATTTTTGCAGTTAAAATCCTAGCATGAATATTTTGAACAAGTAAACGTGTTCCATTACATAATCCGTCAGCTACTGATAAATTTCGAATCAACATGACTATGCATCCGACTTTTAATTTTAACTTGTGAGGTGGCATACCACAAGGGGTGAGTGAATGCAAGTATTCATCAGGATATCTGAGTGTTGCTTCTTCTTCTCGAGTGTCAGTTCTGTCGATTCCAGTCAAAGTTGCCTTGTCAATGCTGTAGCAAATTATTTCTTTTCCAGGTATCTTATCTAAAATTTTTTCATTAACTCTGTTAACTTCATCATTTTGAGGAGACAATATAATTCTTGACTGAAGATCAATAGCAAAATCTGTGACATCTTCAAAAAACCACTGTACCAAGTTGGAACAAAAAAGAGCAGATGATGTTTCAATTTCAAGCTCATTGACATCTCCATTACCAATCTGTTGCAGCCATTTTGAAAAATTCCCTGTCTCAGTTGCTACACGCATGTTAATCTTCAGATGATGAATTTCAAACAGTTTCCAAAGGGTGGATGATTTCAAACACTGAGAAATAATTTGTGCGCGGGAAGCTTTCTTTACAACTGGTAGAACTTGTCTGAAATCCCCACCAAGTATAATTGTTTTTCCTCCAAAATGTATATCACAATTCATAACATCACGTAATGTACGACAATAATCTCCAATGCTTTCCTTGGAATCATACTTGCTTCATCCCAAATAACTACATCAATTTCTTTTAGTCTAAGCTTGTCACGCTTCTTAAGAAAGCAAATACCATCTTCTCTAAGATCTATAGGCAAGTTGAAAAATCAGTGAGAAGTTGTCCCACCTGGTAATAAAATGGATGCAATGCCAGTCCATGCAATACATATGACTTTCTTCTGCAATGTTATAAGTTTGTGATACATCCCATTATACAGAAAAGTTTTCCCAGTTCCACCTGGTCCATCTATGAAGAAACACTGAGCTTGATTTTCACTAATGCAATGTATGATCCTGTCATAAACCTTTCTCTGATCCACATTAAATTTACTCTCAATGTCTGCGCATTTCCTTAGATGACTATCGAAAGAAAAATGATCTGGAGGATTGAGGAAAGAATGTGGTTCTGGCAATCCAAATTCCTTACAAGACCTA
The DNA here is from genome assembly GCA_964019185.1 of Maratus speculifer. Lineage (NCBI taxonomy): Eukaryota > Metazoa > Arthropoda > Arachnida > Araneae > Salticidae > Maratus > Maratus speculifer. Next base: position 62,896,649 of record OZ025295.1, read on the forward strand.
TTATCTGCATGAAAATGAGCTTCAATCTCAAATAAAGCTTCAGATTCACTACTGTTTCGATCAGTTAGATGATGCTTGAAAGTATCCCACAGTTGCAAAGCATTAGACGGTTCATCTCCTATAACATAGTATACAAAGAACTTTCTGAACTCTCTTGGCATTAAAATAGATGCAGCTTCTTGTAACACAGCAGTAGCTTCTTCACTGGTTTCTGTTAATCCCATTGCAATTGCTGCTTCTCTATAAGTGCAATAAATTACTCCTTCATGTCTGCGAAGATCTTCAAAGCATGTCGCTCCAGCAACTCTATTTAAAATTAGCTTTAGGAAGAATCGTTCTGAATCTTTTGGGGAAACATTAACAATCCGTCCAATTACTTTATCAGCTCTCTTTCTTGGAATCCACTTTTTGCTTCCTGCATTCCAGGAATAATGTTCAGGTATGTTACAATAATGTATTTTTCTTGCAGATTCGCATTCTTTATTCAAATTGAACTATCCAAGTAACATAGTTTTGCAATCTTTATTTAGAGCTATTTGTTCTGATCCTTCTTTAAATGTGACGTACTGTTGATTCTCAAGGTGCACTGGTAGTCTTATAACAGTGTGACTTCTATCATGCAAGGGCAGTGAATTTAATCTCCAAGCTGCTTCCATGGGACTTATATATCGACTGTCAATATATTTTTGAACCTCATTAGTGTCTCCAAGCTTCATCTCCATTCTTGCACGATCATGTCCCTTATGAATGTATTTATGAATATATTTAACTGCCATAACTGAAGCGCAGTATTCCACATTTAAATGACAATCAAACTTCTTCAATAAGTATGGGTTATGTGGAACAACCATTCTGTTGTCAACATAGTGAACTTTGCCATTTACTTTGGAATGATATGCATAAAGTCTATCTGTATTGTTTCTTCTTCTGTACTTAGGAAAGCCATCTCCACTCATATCAGTCTCTTCACAGAATTTTTTTGGAAATTTTTTTGAGCATTCATTCTTCTGTTTATCCCAACAAAGAAGACCTTCTACATGAGGACCATGCATCATGTGTCTCAGTTGGTAGTAACGTAGAGAAGAGTCCTCATCAGATAATTCTGCACATACAAATCTATCTACATCCTGTGGCTGAAGAAGCTTGCAATCAGTTCTCAATGCTGCTAAGATATGGGCATGTGGAAGACCTCGTTTCTGGAATTCGATTGTATACACATATGCAACAATGGGTCCAAGCAACTGTCTTTCTACAATATCTTTAATCAATTCCTTTACTTTAGCCTGAAAAATATCTGTTACTATAGTTGGAATATCATTTACAGTTGTTCCAGGAGAAAAGTAATTTTTAAGAACGTTTGTAATCTCTGTCCATTTTGGGTTACAAGTCATTGTTATAAAAAAGTCGGGTCTTCCAACCTTTCGGCATATTGCCATGGAATCTTGATACAATTGTTGTAAACTTCGAGGAGAACCAATATAAGTTGCAGGTAGAATAACAGCATTACCAAGTCGTACTGTATTTTCCTCATTTAATACACTTCTTTCTAAGTGATCGACTAATCCCTGGTAACATTCCGATCTGAGTTGTTGCTGGTTGAATCTTATGAAATCTAAACGTTGACGTTCAACTAATACATAACAATTAATGATATACTGCTGTGTAAGTTTTCCAGCATTTAGCAAAGGATTAAATTTATTCTTCCGTAATGCTAAACGATGACCAAAATATTGTAAAGGTGTAATCTTTGTACCCTTTTTCGACAACATATTGTAAGTCCATCCTAGATCACCATGAGGAAATAATATGGGAAATGTCATGGGATCTGCATGTTGCGAGGTTTGACTGATAATGGTGGTCTCAGTGCCATTTTCTTGTTTTGAATAAACTTTAAGATCCACACATGGGATACAATTATCTTTTGACTCAATTATAAAAGCAACTTCTGAAGTTGTTGGTTTATTATACCTTCGCTGATCATCAAACTTGTAGGTTATAAAATTTAAAACGTATTCCGGTCCATCAGTTGTATTTAATTCACGTAACATTCTGTAATTTTTTGCATAAGGATTTATACGTCTGAGAAGTTTTTCAACTTTAAGATTAATTTCTGAATATTCAGAATTCATGCGCAGATTTGCTGCCTTTTCTTCATCATCATAAATATAAATCTGTCCATTTCGAGGTCGATTTCCTTTAAAGTTTTCAAGTGAAGTAGATGCATAATGATAAACCTGACCTTGAATTTTAATAAGGGGAGGACCTCTTCCTTGCACATCTTCGATATTAGCTGCAAACGTAGCAAAAGCAAACGATGAGTTGTAAGCCCTAATGTTTGCTCTAAAATGTTTTGCGTCTGGATTATTTGATGTAAGTAAATCTTTAAGTTCCATTGGATACTCAGAAAGAGGAGGTATATTAACAACACCACCATGACAACAAGAATTCACAGTTCTTCCTTTCTGTTCTTTAAAATGAATAGCTCCACAGTGAATACATTCCATATTATATTCACCTAAAGAATGTTTTTCAACATTGCATACTGAGCAAAGACTGATATCTGCAGCAAAAAGATATTTCTTTTTAGAGACTCTGATTTTTTTTTTCTTTATGAGAAATAGCTTTGTATTCTTTATGAGAAATATTTCTGATAGAACTGTTTAACGGTTGCAATATTATAGAATTGTGTGCAGAGTGTCCAACTTTTTCTTCTAGAACATTTATTCTGTCTTGAGACTGAGCTGCTACAATAAAATTTATATTTCTTTCTTGTGTTACTACTTCAGACATTGTCTCCTCAAAATGTGAAAAATTGGTTGTTTTTTCTGTAAGATTTGTAGCATATGTTGTAGTACCCAAAATATGAAGTCTATTTGCTGCTCTTGCTTTTTCCCTATTTGCAGCTAGTCGAGCCTTTGCTTCTTCAGAAGGTTCATTTTCTGCATAAATTTTCAAACCTTTATGCCTTTTTTGTACTATTTCTTCAAGAGAACTTTCAATAAACTTCGAATAAGGTTCAGTGTTGCATATTATAGAAGGACCTACTTCAGGAAAAACTGTTGTATTTCTACATGATGTGCCTGCATTTTTGAATGGCAGCAATATTATTGAATTTGAAGAATGTGAATCTTTTTCTTTTACATTTATTGATTCCTGCGATTCCACTATGCATTCTGCAGCACATATTGAAGAGGTCAAAACATGAAGTTTGTTTGCCGCTATTGTTTTTTTCCTGTTTGAAATTAATCGAGTCTTAGCCTCTTTATAAGGTTTCGTTTCAGCACTTATTTTTAAATGTTTAAATCTTTTTTGTTCCAATTCTTTTGCAGTATTTTCTAAATAGCTAGTGTTGCACAATATTCCAGAAGGACCTACAGCACATGTTTCAGAAGGTAAAACAGAATGTCTTTTTGCTGTTGCTTTTTTCCTATTTTCTGCTAGTTGTGCCTTTGCTTCTTCAGAAGCTTCACAATCAGCAATAATTTTCATACTTGTCCATCTTTTTTGTTGTATTTCTTTTCCAGCATATTCAGTAGAATTAAAAATTTCCTGATATTCTTTATTAGAAGCATTTGTCACCGAACTGTTTAATGGATGCAGCATTGCAGAATTGTGTGTACACCCTATTTCTTCAAGAGCACCATTTCTAGAGGGACCAGCATTACACAAAATATTACTTGTACTTTCATTAGAAATCTCCACTTCTACAATATTACTTAATTTTCCAGAAGGATTCTCAATAGATTGCTTGACAGATATGTTTTTCTTTTTGGCAGCATACCGAGCCTGTGCTTTTCTACCTTGAGCTTTTTTTTTTTTCTAAAATATTGTGAGATATGTTCTGTACTCTTCTATTTGTACATATTGTTTCTTTAGATTTGTCAGTTAGTTTTGCCCTCCATATTTTTTTATATTCATTGTTTAATATTCTTTTTTGTTGAATCTTCCTTTCTTTTGTTATTTCCTCAGAAGAAACTGCTTCTTTAAAAACTGGAAAAGTATTTGTTTGATTTATTTTGTCTGTTTTATTTTGAAATTTTTGTTTTTCTCTCCATCTCTTTTGACGTTCACTGGATAATCTTCTTTTTCTTTGAATCTCTGTTTCATCCATTTTAAATACAATAGATAATCTAATAATTAGCTGAAATGTATAGTGGGGAAAAAAAGCTTATATACAATGAATGCATTGTGAGGAAGAACAAGAATAAGTGGGATTCCATGGTAACCAATGTCCTGTTTGATATTTTCGCCAAACTGACATAAAAAAAATCTCGCCAAACCCAGTATTGTCGGGTTGCGTGTTATTTATTTTAAACTATTAAAAAGATCATTCGTTTATATAAAATATTATAGTTACTTACAGACGTAAAAATAGCCACCTCTCTCATGGATGACTCTTTAGAACAACAAAAAATAAAAAGTCAGTTGCCATGCAAGGAAAACAACTTAAATATTAAAAGAGAAGTGCGTGCCGATAAACAAACCATGGACGCAACACCCAGTGCTTGTATCGCTTTGAGCATTTTATTTATGGATAATATCATTGTTTTATATACCATTTACTTCTTCTTGTATATAAAAATAGGTAAGTGTCTTTCTTGCGCAGAAAAAGTTGTATAAATCTTTAAAAAATAACCCCCATTGTACCAATTAGTTGTCGAATTAAGAAAAAAAAAATCAATGTCCAATTCCTGTATTGCTCCCAGGTATTCATACGTATTCCAAATTTCAAAGCTCTACAGCAGGAAATTTGGTGAAAAATGAGCACAGATGTCACATAATTGGCGTGAAAATGGGATTATTTTGTCCGAAATAGTAACCCGGCTAATATTGTTTTTTCCTAATAAAATGCTTATTTATATTCATTTTTTTAATTATATAAATTATTATTTTTCTATAGTTATTAATTATATATTTTTTTATTTACTGTAAGTTCCTTTTAAAAATAATAGTAAATAATTTAAAATGTATATGCAAGCGTTATTCCACAACGACGTTTTCGCCAAATGGGCTTTACAAAATATTGCGCCAAATCTGGTGCATCTATGACAAACGTGACGAAAAATAAGTGACAAGAATTGACTTCCACACGCAAACAAATTGTAAGTTAAAACGAAACATGCACTAAAAATAAATAAAAAAAGAAAATGATGTCATAAAAAGCAATATTTTATTAAAACACGTAATTGTTTCTAATTTTCACACGCGAAGTATAAAAAAATCTTTTAGTGATTAAAAAATGCTATTAAGAGATTACCACAAAAGCTCAAAATCAAAGTATTTTTTTTTTTAAAGTAACAGATTTATTTTCCTAGTTGATTAATTTTTAAAATGTTTCATTGATCATCAGTATTACTGCGTGCGTATTTTTATTATTATTTTTTTTTATAATTACTCCATGTACTCTAATTAGGTTGACGACCGAAAACACCAGCCAGTGAAAAATGACGCACACCAAATTTAACAACCCCTCTCCTCATTAGTCGAAGCATAGCATAACCCCCCCCCCTCTTTGATTTTCAATAGATTGATTGAAAGATATGTTTTTCTTGTTTGGCAGCATACCGAGCCTGTGTTTTTTACTAGCCCTTCAATGACAAACTCCCTCTGTACGAGGAAGGATCATTCCATTTTTTAGCAGGTGGGGAAAGGTAGGAGGGAGTGATAGCGGCCGCTGCACGCGGTACGAAGATATTGAATGTAGTACGATTTGTTTTGATTCGACTCCATTTGATAGTTTGATTAAGCCTGCGCTATGTCTAATGATTATACAACCAAAAGGCCTTTTTCAAGGCCAACTTCGACTAACTTTGATGACGACTCGGAACAGAATTTGGCTAACGATTATAGGAATACAATATTGACCTCAGAAAACGATGTTGACGATTTGGAACGGACTTTGGCTCAAGATTGCATGAATACGGATAAGGTATTGACGCCGGTGGATAATATTGACCAGGACTCGTCACCTTTGGTTTATTCCCAAAGAGTGAATGAATTTTCATGTGCATTATGTAAAGTGACTTTTTCTCGTAAAGATAATTTACGCCGGCACGAAAAAAAAATTCACTCTCTGGTTGAAACAACGAACAACCAAGCATGTGGTGTGTGCCATTTGAAATATCGAACAATTTTCGACCTCCATGAACACATAGAAACTGAACATCCTGAAATCAAATTGCAATTCCATGATAAGACATTTTATTGTCAATCTGATTTTGATCAGTGGAAAGGTGAAATAGAGCGTCAATCAGTTTCGTCTTTCATTTTAAACAGTCATAAAATTTATGAAAACTCAGAAGTGTTTTATTATAAATGTCACAGAAGTGGTTTTTCAAGAACTTGTGAAACCCAAACAAGCAAAAAGAATAAAAGACGTTCTAAACATGAAGGAAAAATAAAAACTGGTATCACTTGTCCAGCAATGATCAAGGTTATTAAAGAAACTGTTCACGAGGCTACTCAGATCTCTGTAAGATACCAATCAACACATGTAGGCCACAAATGTGAAGTAGGAAAACTTCCCCTGCCAAAAGATGATCGAGAAATATTAGGCAACATGCTGAGTTCTGGTATACCAATTAGTGCTGTAATGGATAAAACTCTAGCCCAGTTCTCACCTACCAAACGATTGGGCTATACAACACGCCAAGATATGTACAATGTTGCACGAGATTTCAATGTCAATAACATTGTACATAAAGATGATGCAATGGCAGTTGATATTATTGTCCAAAAAATGATGCAAGAGGAGTACAATCCTATACTAGTCTACAAGCCAGTCGGCCAAAAAATGGAGCAATATCCATGCATTGAGGAAGAAGAATTTTTATTGGGAATCTGTACAGAAGCTCAAATTGAATTGTTAAATTTATATGGCAAAGATTGTGTCATGTTAGATTCTACACATGGCACAAATCAGTATGGGTTTTATTTAACAACTCTATTAGTCCATGATACAAACCACGAAGGACTACCAGTAGCAATATTTTTTTCAAAAAGAATTGCAGCAGAAAGTTTTGAGCCATTTTTTGATGCCATCAAATTGAAATTGTCAAATTTTGAGACTTCGGTACTAATGACTGATGATACAACTACATTTCTGAATGCGTGGAACAAAACGTTTCAAAACAATCCAAGACATTTATTATGTTCATGGCATGTGATGAAAAATTTAAACAAAAACTTAAACTCAAAAGTAAAAAATACTGAAATTAGAGAAAAGATGAAAAGAGACTTAAAACAACTGTTACATGAGTTAGATCTAACTACATTCAAGAAATTTCTTGAAACTTTTTTAGAAAACTATAAAGATGAAGAAGCTTTCATCACATATTTTAAGGAGTACTATGTGCCCAGAGTAGAAAAATGGGCATATTGTCATAGGAAAGGCTTAAAAATCAACACTAACATGAAACTTGAGCGGTGGCACCGGCAAATTAAGTATGAAGAAGCTGGTGGTTTAGTAATGAAGAGACTGGATAAGTCATTAAACATAATCTTGAAAGCAGTGACCAAAAAGCTTATGAATCGTCTGATTTCGATTGAAAGAGGGAAATTAACAAATCGTGTTAAATTAATTAGGAAAAGGCATACAGAAAGCGAAAAGATGGATGAAAATATGTATTCCATTACACCAATGGATAATGGCTCATTCATCGTTAGCAAAATACAAGAACAAGGTATTGTGACATATGATATTGAAATGGAAGATGTCAAGTGTAATTGCTCTACGGCATGCATGGATTGCAAAATTTGCATCCATACACTATCATGTTCTTGTCCTGATTTCAACATAAGATATCTCATTTGCAAACATATCCATTTTGTTTGTAGAAAATATAAAATTGCCCGAGAAGATAGTATAAATATCAATTGTCCAGGTACATCTTTGGAGGAAGGACATTTGGTTATTGATATTTCGGAAAAAGAAATTTCTGAAAATGTAGAAAAGGACATCATCTTAAAACAGGTAAATAAAAAACCGAGACTGGATCTTAACAACATAAAAGCAAATCTTCAAACCCTAATTCAAGACATATCCAATAAAATCCAGTCTTCAGAATCTTTTGACGATTTAGATCACGTTGAAGACAATTTGAAAAATATTCAAGCATACTTGGAAGTAACCAAAAAATCTGAACGCCAGATTTCCAAAATTTCCCAAACTACTTCTTCTAATAAAAAAATATCTCCTCAAAGGAAATTTAAAATTCCAAAAAGAAAACAGAAAAAATAAACTGATTCATTTCACTTACATGAACTATGAGCTTAGTATTTTGTATCATTTTCATATTCTTTCTTTTCTAAACATGGCAAAAAAATTTATTGATTTCTCTAATACTATTCTGACATATAGTACTTAATAAAAATGCTTTATCTGTGCAAAAATGTTCACTCCCTCCTACCTTTCCCCACCTGCTAAAAAGTGGAATGATCCTTCCTCGTACAGAGGGAGTTTGTCATTGAAGGGCTAGTGTGTTTTTTTACCTTGAGCTTTTTTTTTCTTTCTAAAATATTCTGAGATATGTTCTAAACTCTTCTACTTGTACATTATTGTTTCTTTAGATTTGTCAGTTAGTTTTGCCCTCCATGTTTTTTTATATTCATTGTTTAATATTCTTTTTTGTTGAATCTTCATTTCTTTTGTTATTTCCTCAGAAGAAACGGTTTCATTAAAAAGTGGAAAAGTATTTGTTTCATCTGTGGATGTTACACCAGATATTTCTAAAGGCAAAACATGAAATAAGTTTCTTGTTTTGTTTTCTTTCTTATTTACATGTACCTGAAGCTTTGGATCTTCCGAAGGTTCAATATGATCACTGATTTTAATACGTTCAATTGTTTTATTTTGAAATTTTTGTTTCTCCATCCATCTCTTTTGACGTTCATTGCATAATCTTCTTTTTCTATGAATCTCTGTTTCATCCATTTTAAATACAGTAGATAATCTAATAATTAGCTCAAATGTATAGTGGGAAAAAAAACTTATATACAATGAATGCATTGTGAGGAAGAACAAGAATAAGCAGGATTCAATGGTAACCAATGTCCTGTTTGATATTTTCGCCAAACTGACATAAAAAAAATCTCGCCAAACCCAGTGCTTATATCGCTTTGAGCATTCTATATACGGATAATATCATTGTTTTACATACCATTTACTTCTTCTTGTATACAAAAATAGGTAAGTGTCTTTCTTGCGCAGAAAAAGTTGTATAAATCTTTAAAAAATAACCCTCATTTTACCAATTAGGTGTCGAATTAAAAAAAATCAATGTCCAATTCCAGTATTGCTCCCAGGTATTCATACGCATTCCAAATTTCAAAGATCTACAACAGGAAATTTGGTGAAAAATGAGCACAAATGTCACATAATTGGCGTGAAAGTGGCATTATTTTGTCCGAAATAGTAGCCTGGGTAATATTGTTTTTTTACTAATAAAATGTTTATTTATATTCATTTTTTTTATTATACTAGGGGGGGCCTCGCCCCCCTGCTCGCTATGCTCACCAACCCCCCGCGTAATCGCTTCGCGATTCCAAATTATTGGCTACCCCTGCTTGCTGCGCTCGCCAATACCCCATGGTAGGAATAAGCAGCTGCAGACCTTTCAAATGATGTGTCACACGACTGATGTTGTAAAGAAATTTAAAATGTGCCCTCCTGGGGGGCAGAGTGGGAAGCGACACAAAAGTCATCCATAATATGAATAAGTAGCTGCAGACCTCTCAAATGATATGTCACACGTCTGGTGTTGTAAAGAAATTAAAAATGTTCCCCCCAGGGGGGCAGAGTGGGGGTGACACACAAGACATCCATAAAATTAATAAACAGTTGCAGACCTTTCAAATGATGTGTCACACAATTGGTGTTGTAAAGAAATTACAAAATGCGCCCCCTCTGAGGGCAGAGCGGGGGGGGGGGGTTACACACAAGATATCCATAGTATGAATAAGCAGTTGCAGACCTTTCAAATGATGTGTCACACAATTGGTGTTGTAAAGAAATTAAAAATGTGCCCCCCCTGGGGGGCAATGTGGGGGATGACACACAACACATCCATAATATGAATAAGCAGTTGCAGACCTTTCAAATGATGTGTCACACAACTGGTGTTGTAAAGAAATTAAAAATGTGACACCCCCCCCCCTTGGGAGAGCAGAGTGTGGGGGTGACACACAAGACATCCATAATATGAATAAGCAGTTGCAGACCTTTCAAATATTGTGTAACACGACTGGTGTTGTAAAGAAATTAACAAGTAAGAAAAATCATGCGTTAAGCATAGATTATGAAGCACTTTCCAACACTTAATGAAATCTTTAACAAAACTTTGTTATTTAGGGAAATAATAGTGTATAGCCAAATATACCCAAATATGTATTCCAGTACATTAGAACAGCCCTGTATTTCATATGTCAGTTCATATAATGGGAAAATTTAGCTTAGCAAGAAAATACCCAGTAGCTTGAAATTTCTTTTTCAGCAATTCATACTATTAGATGGAAACATACTTGAATACTTTTGTTCAGCCCTGTAGTTTACATTGTACCTTTATTACACGTCAGCATTAGGCTAAAATTTATTGTAAACTAAAACACTTTTAAAACAACTGAAATCACATTCTCATAAATCATCATTCATAGGCGTCCATGTACCGAATTCTTTGCGTGGCCCTGTATATCTTTTTATCTATATTCCGCAAACATTTCTTAGTAAATTGAATGCAGCTCAGTGTAAAAATACATAGCTTATTTAAGAACCACGTTTAAATAATTTACGCTCATATTCAGTAACGTTGGTGAGCTCTTTTGGGTAGCCCTGTATATCAACTATAACATTTATACACACTGTATAATGTGCATATATTTAGCGAAATATAAACGCGAATATCATAATTAAAATGCATTTCATCCCTCCATCAGCCATCATCGGACACATCTACGGTACTTCGGAAAGAATATACTATTTGAAATCTTTGTATGGCCCTGTAAATGCTATGTACTTCATATTAAGCAAGACAGTAGCGTATAATTTATATTAAGCTTCAGTGACATATATCAATTTTATTATACATGAAAAAGCTTAAAATATTTAAAATATGTCACATACAATTCCCCCTTTTACCATTATCTAATGGAATTCTTTTGTGTGGCCCTGTAAATGAATAATAGCTACATTTTCACCTTATATTTTATAGAATGCATATTTTAATATGTTTGACAGGGTATAACATCTTTAAAATTCCTTTGAAACGATTTTTCCCCATAGGCCGTAATGTAATAGGAAACTTTTGATTCGCCTTGTAGATAAACTAATCATGGTAGAAACTTCATTTTCGATAGGATTTTTGCTAGGGTAAACGTTAATAACGTCCTAAAATTTCATGGCAATCCGAGTATGTTAACGATATTTTCCCATGGGCCGTGATATAATGGAAAACTTTTTATTCGCCCTGTATATAAACTAATCATAATAGGAACTTCATTTTCAATAGAGTTCGTGCTAGGGTAAACGTCAATAACGTCCTAAAATTTCATGGCAATCCGAGTATATTAACGATTTCTCTATATAGGCCGTATGTAATAGGAAACTTTTGATTCGCCCTGTAGATAAACTAATCATGGTAGAAACTTCATTTTCAATAGGACTTTTGCTATTGTAAACGTCAATAACGTCCTAAAATTTCATGACAATCCGAGTATATTAATGATTTTTCCCCATAGGCCGTAATGTAATGGGAAACTTTTGATTCTCTCTGTAGATAAACTAATCATGGTAGATCCTTCATTTTCAATAGGGCTCGTGCTAGGGTAAACCTCAATAACGTATAAAAATTTCATAGCAATCCGAGTATATTTACGGAAGTTAGAGCACGGACAGACGGACAGACGGCCAGATGGCCAGACAAACCAAATGCATAAGCACTTTCCAACTTTGTTGGAAAGTGCTAAAAATGTGTCCCCGCTGGACAGCAGGATGGGGGATGACACACAAGACATCCATTATATGAATAAGCAGTTGCAAACCTCTCAAATGATGTATCAAACGACTGGTGTTGTAAAGAAATAAAAAAAATTTTCGAAATATTACAGTTATCGTCAAGTTGGCGTCACTTTTGACAACTAATTTTGGTCGCCAAATTTGGCGATATATCGCCAAGTTGGCGACAAACTTGGCGATTGTTGGCGATGGTAACCTTTCCTCTCTTTATGGTAACCCATACGGCGATGCATAGACGGAGCCTTTTCCTGATTGGTCTATTCGACTCATGGAAGGAGTGGACAACCCGGATTCGTTAGTTCCGGAAATCTTCCACATCAGCATCATTCCAAGAGTCATTCCTTTTAAGGCTAGTTTTTTTTTACTATAGAAGGATAAGTTATTATTTTTCTAAAGTTATTAATTATATATTTTTTTATTTACTGTAAGTTCCTTTTGAAAATAATAGAAAATAATTAAAAATGTATATGCAAGCGTTATACCACAAAGACATTTTCGCCAAATGGGCTTTAGAAAATATTGCGGCAAATCTGGTGCACCTATGAAAAACGTGAACACACAAGACATCCATACAATGAATAAGCAGTTGCAGACCTTTCAAATGATATGTCACATGACTGGTTTTGTAAAGAAATAAAAAATGTTCACCCCCCTCGGGGGCAGAGTGGGGTGGTGACACACAAGACATCCATAATATGAATTAGCAGTTGCAGACCTTTCAAATGATGTGTCACACAATTGGTGTTGCAAAGAAATTAAAAATGTGCTCCCCTGTGGGGCAGAGTGGGTGGTGACACACAAGACATGCATAATATGAATAAGCAGTTGCAGATCTTTCAAATGATGTGTCACACGACTGGTGTTCTAAAGAATCAAAAATGTGCCCCCCCTGGGAGGCAGAGTGGCTGGTGACTCACAACACATCCATAATATGAATAAACAGTTGCAGACCTTTAAAATGATATGTCACATAATTGGTGTTGCAAAGAAATTAAAAAGTGCCCCCCGGGGGGCAGAGTGGGGTGGTGACACACAAGACTTCCATAATATGAATAAGCAGTTGCAGACCTTTCAAATGATGTGTCACACAATTGATGTTGTAAAGAAATTTAAAATGTGCCTCCCTGGGGGGGACAGAATGGGGAGACACAAAATACATCCATAATATGAATAAGCATTTGCAAACCTTACAAATGATGTGTCACACGACTGGTGTTCTAAAGAATCAAAAATGTGCCCCCCCTGGGAGGCAGAGTGGCTGGTGACTCACAACACATCCATAATATGAATAAACTGTTGCAGACCTTTAAAATGATATGTCACATAATTGGTGTTGCAAAGAAATTAAAAAGTGCCCCCCGGGGGGCAGAGTGGGGTGGTGACACACAAGACTTCCATAATATGAATAAGCAGTTGCAGACCTTTCAAATGATGTGTCACACAATTGATGTTGTAAAGAAATTTAAAATGTGCCTCCCTGGGGGGGACAGAATGGGGAGACACAAAATACATCCATAATATGAATAAGCATTTGCAAACCTTACAAATGATGTGTCACACGACTGGTGTTCTAAAGAATCAAAAATGTGCCCCCCCTGGGAGGCAGAGTGGCTGGTGACTCACAACACATCCATAATATGAATAAACAGTTGCAGACCTTTAAAATGATATGTCACATAATTGGTGTTGCAAAGAAATTAAAAAGTGCCCCCCTCGGGGGCAGAGTGGGGTGGTGACACACAAGACATCCATAATATGAATTAGCAGTTGCAGACCTTTCAAATGATGTGTCACACGACTGATGTTGTAAAGAAACTAAAAATGTGCCACCCCTGGGGGGGCAGAGGGGAGGATGACACACAACACATCCATAATATGAATAAGCAGTTGCAGACCTTTCAAATGAAGTGTCTCACGACTGCTGTTGTAAAGAAATTAAAAATGTGCCCCACCCTAGGGGGGCAGAGTGGGGGTGACACACAAGACATCCATATTATGAATAAGCAGTTGCAGACCTTTGAAATGATGTGTCATACGACTGGTGTTGTAAAGAAATTAAAAATGTGCCCCCCCTGGGGTGCAGACTGGGAGATGACACACAAGACATCCATAATATGAATAAGCAGCTGCAGACTTTTCAAATGATGTGTCATCCGACTGGTGATGTAAAGAAATTAAAAATGTGCCCCCTGGGGGGACACAGTAGGAGGGGAAACACAAGACATCCAAAACATGAATAAGCAGTTGCATACCTTTCAAATGATGTGTCATACGACTGGTGTTGTAAAGAAATTAATGTAAAATGTGTAACAGTAAAATGTGAAATAGTAAAATGTGCCCCCCCCAGGGGGGCAGGGGGTGTGAAACACAAGACATCCATAATATGATTAAGCAGTTGCAGACCTTTCAAATGATGCGTCACACGACTGGTGTTGTAAAGAAATTAAAAATGTCTTCCCCTGGGGGGGTAGAGTGGGAGGTGACACACAAGACATCCATAATATTAATAAGCAGTTGCAGACCTCTCAAATGATGTGTCACACGACTGGTGATGTAAAGAAATTAAAAATGTGCCCCCTGGGGGGACACAGTAGGGGGGGGGAAACACAAGACATCCAAAACATGAATAAGCAGTTGCAGACCTTTCAAATGATGTGTCACACGACTGGTGTTGTAAAGAAATTTAAAATGTGCACCCCTCTGGGGGGTAGAGTGGAGGGTGACACGCAAGACACCCATAATATGAAGAAGCATTTGCAGACCTTTCAAATGATGTGTCACACGACTGGTGTTGTAAAGAAATTAAAAATGTGCCCCCCTGGGGGTCAGAGTGGGGGATGACACACAACACATCCATAATATGAATAAGATGTTGCAGACCTTTCAAATGATGTGTCACACAACTGGTGTTGTAAAGAAATTAAAAATGTGACCCCCTGGGGGGCAGAGGGGAGGTGACACACAAGACATCCATAAAATGAATAAACAGTTGCAGACCTTTCAAATGATGTGTCACACAATTGGTGTTGTAAAGAAATTAAAAATGTGCCCCCCTGGGGGGCAGAGTGGGGGATGACACACAACACATCCATAATATGAATAAGCAGTTGCAGACCTTTCAAATGATGTGTCACACAACTGGTGTTGTAAAGAAATTAAAAATGTGACCCCCTGGGGAGAGCAGAGTGTGGGGGTGACACACAAGACATCCATAATATGAATAAGCAGTTGCAGACCTTTCATATCTTGTGTAACACGACTGGTGTTGTAAAGAAATTAAAAATGTGTCCCCCCTGGGGAGCAGAATGGGGGATAACACACAAGACATCCTTTAAATGAATAAGCAGTTGCAAACCTCTCAAATGATGTATCAAACGACTGATGTTGTAAATAAATTAAAAATTTGGCGAAATATTACAGTTATCGCCAAATTGGCGTCACTTTTGACAACTAATTTTGGTCGCCAAATTTGGCGATATATCGCCAAGTTGGCGACAAACTTGGCGATTGTTGGCGATGGTAACCTTTCCTCTCTTTATGGTAACCCATATGGCGATGCACAGACGGAGCCCTTTCCTGATTGGTCTATTCGACTCATGGAAGGAGTGGACAACCCGGATTCGTTACTTCCGGAAATCTTCCACATCAGCATCATTCCAGGAGTCATTCCTTTTAAGGCTAGTTTTTTTTTACTATAGAAGGATTCAAATATTTTCCTTAATAATTCAAAATTTAATTATTTTTCATACAAAATCAATAGGCATTTTTCAGATAAAATTTAACCATTTTCCTTTCCTGTTGCCAAGAAAATAAAAAATTGGAATAATAATTTTTCAGCGGCAATGAATTTTTAATAGAAAACTTCCACGCGAAAAACTATAATAAAATAATTTAAAAGAAAATAAATATGACGTCATGTTTGAAATAAAAATAAAAGGTGTATTTTTTATAATACATTTAACAAGGATATTTGTTTAGTTAATGGGAAATTTTGTGTAAAATATGGTGACATAAATTAAAAGTAAAAAGAATGAAAAAGAATTATATTTTTAATAAAATGGTTCCCTCATGAAAATGTGACGTCATAGTTGAAATAAAACAGGTACTTTATAGCACTCGTGAAAAATACAAGGGGTATGAATATCAGTAGCTAATGGAGCGAGATAAATAATGACGTCATATTTAAAATGAATCAGAAATATTTTTTAAGTATAATAATTAACTAGCAGGGGTGACCGAGCTCAGCTCGGACAAAATTAACTTTTTGTTCAACTCAATATAGTATTATTACTGTAAAACATGTTATTAATAATAGTATTTACAAAACAATCAATAAGAAAACTATGTTTGTATGCACATGTTCATAAATTTTACTTTATTTTAAAATTTACAACGAAAGGACATCAATACAAATCACTTTTTTAGCTCGACTCTGATTAGTTTAACTATGCATCTCGAAGACTATTAAGAATGTATAAGAAATTTCTTCACATTCTGATAGACAATATTTTTTGCCAGATATAACCAAATTTGGATACATTCTTTCAGTTGGCGCCAAATATGTGTTTTGGTTTCGCAACCTTAATAGTCGATTTTTCGGCCAGTATTTTGTCAAATATCGCTAACTTATTGGCTTTTGCCATAGTCTCGTGATCCTGACCCTTATTACCCACATTATCCACTAATCACATGTGATCAAGCACGTGACTTAGCTCAATGGTCTTCAGGTAATCAAAAACAGTAGAGTATAAAATGAATCAAAATCGTTTAAGCTATTTCTTAAGTAAAATTAGCTTGACAGCATTCAACAATAAAACGATATGACCCACTAATATAATTTTGTTTAATATGCAACTCAGCTCAATAGTCTTCTCGTGACAAAAGACGTTCCGTTGCAAAATTTAGGTAAAATTGACTGAGTCGTTGTTATATATAATTAGAATGACCCGAACCCATTAAGACCTAAAACGACCCACTAATTGAATTGTTACGTGCATGTGTCCTATCTCAATGGTTTTCTTTTACCCAAAAACGATATAATAGAAAATATACTCAAAATGCTGAGAACAATTTTCTAGATAAAATTAGCATGACCCACAAATGACCCTTATATCGAAATCTCTCGAAAATATGGCTTAGTTCATTAATTTTTGCGTGCCGAAAAACGTTAAATACAAAATTTAGATAAAATCGATTGAGCCAATTTTTAGGTATAAATAGTTTGATCTTGACCCAAGTTTGATTATGACCCAAAATGACTAATTAATAAAATTTTCTCAAATATCTGATCTAACCCATAGATGTAGGAATAACTAGATTACGCACACGGGGAGGAAAGTTGATTCTCCGCGCGCGAACGATTCTTCTCCACTAGAGTGGCAAATGGCCGGCGATCCAGTAATCAATGTATGAAAATGTGCATTCTTAAAATGCATTTATATCTATATACATATACATATTTTAATCCTTCGTGAATATTTCAAAGTTTAAATCTGATTTTTAATCACCAATTAGTACTTTTTATCTCGAAGTTACTTTTTATGAATAAAATAAATAAGAATAATGGAATTTTTTTAACAACTATCTTTAAATACCTTTTAACCTGGAAGTTAAACAAAACAGTATGCGCATCAAAATCAGTAATTGGCATCTTTTTTAGGGGCGTCCGTAATTATGTAAATACATAGCACGTATAGTTGTCGTTCAGTCCGTCCGTCTGTCTGTCGATCCGTCCGCATACAACAACACAAAAACTACCCAACCGAATCGTTTGAAAATTAAAATATGTAATCATTACTTAATTTTGTTGAGTCATTTCAAATTTTATGAAAATCGGATGCATAGATCAATTACAGGGACAATCAAAAGTATTCCGTTACATTACGGTGAATGGAGAAAAAAGTTTCAAATGCATTGTAATCGTTTTAAATTTAAAATATACAATTATTAGATAATTTTGTCGAGTAATTTCAAATTTTATGAAAATCGGATGTATAGTTTAATTAGAGGGGCAATCAAAGTTATTCCATTACAATACGATCAATGGGAAAAAATAGTTTCAAGTACATTTTAATTATGTTAAACTCTTTCGAATATAATAGAATTGACATGAAACTATAAAGTACATATATACTAAAATATACATTCTGTACAATCTGTGATGCAAAGAATTTTTA
Organism: Maratus speculifer; assembly: GCA_964019185.1. Classification (NCBI taxonomy): domain Eukaryota; kingdom Metazoa; phylum Arthropoda; class Arachnida; order Araneae; family Salticidae; genus Maratus; species Maratus speculifer. The sequence goes on from OZ025295.1 coordinate 62,914,832, forward strand.
TTATTAAATTACAGGGCCACACAAAAGTATTCCACTACATAATGCTATACGTGGAAACATTGTTTGGGGCGTGTTTTTATTATATTAAACTATTTCACATTTTATGAATATGATATACGTTGCTGAGGTGTAATGAAGTTACTTCCTGTATATTTACAGGAACACAAAAAAGATTTCGACCACTATACTGTATCCAAAATAATGTTTACTATAACAGCAAGATTTGAATATTTTTAAAATTTCATTTTAGTACGAACGAACCTCATTTGCTACGCTTTACGTGCAATTTCCAACTCTTTTTTTTTTTTTTTTTTTTTTTTTTTTTTTTTTCTCTAAGCAAAATAAATTTTTTTAAAATGGATGTCCAATTTTAAATGATTTTATTTTCTTTTTCCAGGAAGTTTATAATAATGTGTAAAGTAAAATTTTTCCTCACTTTGCAACTTTTAACCTCCTCCTTTACATTCAATGACTTCTATTTTGTTTTTCACACAATATTTCAAAATTTCCAGACGTTTAAAATATTTTTTCTCCTTTCTTTCTGCCCATGTTTCTTTGCAATGACAATAAATTATTGTGTCAAATTTTCCTTACTCACTAAACTTAAAACATTTCTTTCCCAGCCATAGTTGTTAATCGTTCATCCCCCCCCCCCTAAAAAAAGTGCAAAAGGTTAAATAAATAATTTAAAAAAAAATACTTATTTTAGCTGTGCTATCTTTTTATCTGTGTGTGTGTGAAAAAAATTAAATTAATTAAAATCTCTATAAATAAAAGGAATTCCGAGGATAATTAATTAATTAATTAATTGAGGCACAGGGGAAAGCAAATCTTGGCAATGCGCCAACTCGGTCCAGAGGAAGCAAATCTTGGCAATGCGCCAACTCGGTCCAGAGGTATAAAAGCAAGATAGAAAAAAACGCGCAGGTCTGTGCATTCAAGTACAACCACCCATATGTATATGCTGAAAGTTTGTTCTGACGCTCACCCGACGCACGTGGAGTGCCGATGGTCCGGGAAGCGTACCATACACATAAATTATTAAATAAACCTTCAAATTAAGCCCGGCGAAGCGGGCTGGGTATGCTAGTATAAATTAAAAAAATGAATAAAAAAGCATTAATAATGCACATTTTTAGATTTTTTTTAGCCAAACATTTCTCAACAAAGGTAGACAAAGCATGAAATATTTTACCAAGGTCAATATTCTTAATAAATCTTTGGTATTTTTAAAATACAACATGAATGAAGTGATAAATAAATCCGTTCATTTACATTTTATAAAAAGTGTGAATGAGTGAATTAGCTAAAAAAATTATAATTTTTGTCCATTTCAATTTTAAGATATAATAACTAGAACGATAAAAAAATCCAAATCTTTGAATTACTTAATAACGCATCAGACAAAATCACAATAACGTATATCTGCTATGCATTACTGTGGTAGAATAGCAAGTTCCACTTGCTTTTTGCCACTCTAATGGATGTTGCAACCGAGCCGCAACAGAATCAAAAGGTATTGGGAGAATAACATTGAATGCGTAATCTAGTTATTCCTATATCTATGATCTAACCCAATGATTTTCTTGTGTTCGAAAACGATAGAATATAAAATTTAGCCAAAATTGCGCGAGACATTGTCTAGATAAAATTAGAATAACCCAAAAGTGACCCACTGATCGAAATTTCTCGAACATGTGACCTAGTCCAATGATTTTCTCGTGCCAAAAATAAGCTGTATACAAAATTTCGTTAAAATCGATTCACCCGTTCTTTAGATATAGCTTGACCATGATCCATCATGACCCACAAATGGCCCTTATAATCGAAATCTCTCGAACATGTGACTTAGCCCATTAGCTTTCTCGTGTATAAATATTGTTACACTCAAAACTTCGTTAAACTCGATCCTGCCGTTCTTTAAATATAAATAACTTGACCCAGACCCTTTATGACCCATTAATCGAAATTTCTCGATCATGTGATCTAGCCCAATGATTTTCTCGTGCCAAAAAATGTTGTATACAAAATTTCGTTAAAACTGACCCACATGTTCTTTAGATATAGCTTGACATGACTCGTTATGACCCATAAATGACTTATATAATCGAAATCTCTCAAACATGTGAGATAGCCCATTAATTTTCTCGTGTCAAAAAACTTACATACGAAATTTCATTAAATTTGATACTGTCGTACTTTGTATATAAATAGCTTGACCCAGACCTTTTATGACCCAAAATGACCCAGTAATCGAAATTTCTCGAACTGAAACCTAGCCTAATAGTTTTCTCGGGCCAAAAAATGTTGTATACAAAATTTCGTTAAAATCGATCCACCTGTTCTTTAGCTATAGCTTGACCATGACCCATTATGACCCATCATGACCCACAAATGACTCTTATAATCGAAATCTCTCGATCGTGTGACTTAGCCCTTTAGCTTTCTCGTGTCAAAAATCTATTGCATGCAAAATTTCGATGAAATTGATTCTACGGTTATCTTTATATATAAAAATCTTCTGTGCGTGTGTATGTAATTGAACTCCTCCTAAACGACTGGACCGATTTTGAAGAAATTTTGTCTGTGCGTTCCAGTAGATACGAGAATGGTTTAGATTCACATTTCGTCGAAATCGATTCAGTACTTTTTTAATAATTAGGCAGAAACTAATAGTTAGTGATTTTTCGCTAATTAAAGGTGCTATATATATATTAAAGAAAGTCAGGATTTCGTATTAATCATAGCACAAAAATATCTACCATACCAAAAATCTTGAAAACTGGGGTAAAAATATTTCTGATAACATCGAGTGCCGCTAAAAATGGATTTTCGAAAATTCCACCCCTAAGATGAGTATAAAAAAGAACGAACTTTGAAAAACTTCCATAAAAATCGGCTTTTGTAGTTATTTTTTAACCGATAACATATTTTAGTGTATCTTTTCATGTTGAATCGAATGGTACCAAGCAAATTCTTTTAGGTTCAGTAGTTCGCGAGATACTTAACATTTTCCTGATTTGGCGGTGTCTTCGGCGCAAAAAACCTGAAATTTTCAATCCTTATCTATATATATAACAGAAAGTCTAAATTTCGTATTAATAACAGCACAAAAAAATCTGAAAAACCTAAAATCTTGAAAACAGGGGTAAAAGTACTTCTGATAACATTGAGTGCAGCTAAAAAGGGATTTTCGAAAATTCCACCCCTAAGGGGGTTAAAAAAAGGAACGAACTTTTAAAAAATTCCTTAAAAATCGGCTTTTGTATTTATTTTTCAACTGATAACTGGTTTTAGTGTATTTTTTATGCTGAATCGAATGGTACCAAGCAAATTCTTTTAAATTCAGTAGTTCGTGAGATACTTCACATTTTCCTGATTTGGCGGTGTCTTCGGCGCAAAAACCTGAAATTTTCAATCCTTATCTATATATATAAAAGAAAGTCTGGATTTCGTATTAATCACAGCACAAAAAAATCTACCGAACCAAAAATATTGAAAATTGGGGTAAAAATACTTCTTATAACACCGAGTGCCGCTAAGAAAAGATTTTTGAAAATTCCACCTCTAAGGGGGTTAAAAAAAGGAACGAACTTTCAAAAAATTCCTTAAAAATCGGCTTTTGTAATTATTTTTCAACTTATAACATATTTTAGTGTATTTTTGCATGCTGAATCGAATGGTACCAAGCAAATTCTTTTAAGTTCAGTTGTTCGCGCTTCACATTTTCCTGATTTGGCGGTGTTTTCGGCGCAAAAAACCTGAAATTTTCAAACCTTATCTATATATATAAAAGAATGTCTGGATTTCGTATTAATCACAGCACAAAAAAATCTGCCGAACTTAAAATCTTGAAAATTGGGGTAAAAATACTTCTGATAACATCGAGTGCCGCTAGGAAGGGATTTTCGAAAATTCCACCCGTAAGGGGGTTAAAAAAAGGAACGAACTTTTAAAAAATTCCTTAAAAATCGGCTTTTGTAGTTATTTTACAACTGATAACTGGTTTTAGTGTATTTTTTATGCTGAATCGAATGGTACCAAGCAAATTCTTTTAAGTTCGGTAGTTCGCGAGATACTTAACATTTTCCTGATTTGGCGGTGTCTTCGGCGCAAAAAACCTGAAGTTTTCAATCCTTATCTTTATATATAAAAATCTTCTGTGCGTGTGTATGTAATTGAACTCCTCCTAAACGACTGGACCGATTTTGATGAAATTTTGTGTGTGCATTCCAGTAGATTCGAGAATGGTTTAGATTCTCATTTCGTCAAATTAGGCAAAAACTAATAGTTAGTGATTTTTCGCTAATTAAAAGTGTTGAATAAGTTCGATGAATAGAGTGCGGACGGAATGCCTGAGCGGTCTAAGGCGCCAGATGTAAGCTCTGCTTCTCGAAGAAAGAGATCGCGTATTCGAACCCCGCTCCTGTCAAACGTGTATGCTTTACAGTAATATAGCCTGTAATCTTGATTAACTGACTTCAGAAAATCGTTAACTTTTAACAAAAAAGAGAAAAATAAACTTTTCTATCAAAAATTGAACCGACTTCAAAAAATACTGAAGAGTGAAAAATAATTTCCTTACATAATTGTAATAAGAAATCAAATTAAGAGCGTAGTGTTTATCGTGCGTATTACTATATTTAAGTACATTTATTTGATTTTCTGGTTTTGGTGCCAGGAAGGACAACTTCTGTCGGTGACAGGACAACGTCTGTCGGGTCTGCTAGTTTAAATATAAATAGCTTGACCCAGACCCTTAATGACCCAATATGACCCATTAAAATTTTTCCTCGAACATGTAACCTAGCCCAATGTTTTTCTTGTGCCCGAAAACCATAGAATGCAATTTTTAATCAAAATTGCGTTAGAAAATCTCTAGATAAAAATAGCATGACCCACAATGACCCCACAAATGACCCACTAACCGAATTTTCTCGAACATGTTACCTAACCCAATGGTCTTCTTGTGATCCAAAGCGATACAATATAAAATTTGGTCAAAATCGTTACAGCCGTTTTTTAGATAAAAATGGCTTGACCCATAATGACCCAAAAATGACCCACTAATCGAAATTTTTCAAACGTGTGACCCAGCCCAATAGTTTTCTCGTACCAAAAAACGATTGGGTACAAAATTTCCTTAAAATCGATCCAGCCGTTCTATAGATATAAATAGCTTTATCCTGACCCATTATGACCCAAAATGACCCAGTAATCGAATTTTCCCGAACATGGGACCTAGCCCAATGGTCTTCTCGTGCCCGAAAATGGTAAAATCCAAATTTTTGCGAAAATCGTTAGAGCCGTTTTTGAGATAAAATTTACCCACACAGACACACACACACACACAATTTTTGCTCGCATTATAGTATAAGATAAGTTATAAGTTACATACAAATGGATATTTTTATTCAAAACTCATAATTATCAATGGAAGAAATTTTTTGTGGGGAAAAAGTGGAAAATAAAATCACTGATTAATATATTTTTGGCTCGATTTTTTAACACTTTCGAACAAAGATGAAAAGTTATTATGCTTTCGGTTTGTCTGTCTGTCTGGTCGCTTTCCAACTTTCGTAAATATACTCCGATTTCCATGAAATTTTTGGACATTATTAACGTTTACCTAGCACGAATACCTATTGAAAATGAAGTTTCTACCATGATTAGTTTATGTACAGGGATAGTCAAAAATTTTCCTTATATTACGGCATTATGGGGAAAAATCGTTTTAATTAAATTTAACGATGTTACAGCCTGTAGAACATATTCAAATTTATATTCATTTACAAAGTGCACTAAAATATGCATTTTGTAAAGTATGTAGTGAAAAGGGCACTTACTATTCATTTACAGGGTCAGACAGAAGAATTCCATTACATAGGAATAAAGGGAGGAACAGTTTCCGACATATTTTAATTATGGTAAACGATTTCATGTATAATCAAATTGATATATGTTGCTGAGGCTTAATGTAAGTTATTTCATGCATAATACGAAGTGCATAGCATTTACAGGGACATACAAAAGATTTCAAATATTATATATCCTATCCGAAGTACTGTATATCATGGATGATGACTGTTGCATGGATGAAATGCATTTTGAATTATGATATGTGCTTTTAAGTTTCGCTAAATGTATGCATATTAAATGGAAAGTATAAATGGTAATAGTATAAATAGTTAAATTTAGATATACAGGGTTACACAAAAGATCTCGGAAAGGTTACTGAATATGAGCATAATTTACTTAAAGGTGGTTTTTAAGTAAAATATGCATTTTTATTTTGAACTGCATTTAGTAAACTAAGAAATGTTTGTAGTATATATATAAAATGATAAACAGGGTCCGGCAAAGAACTGGATACAAGGTTGTCTTCGGATGATAATTTCTGAAAATGTAATTTAGGTAGTAATAAGAAATATTTTTGTTTGAAATAAATTTTAGAAAGATACTTTCGTGTATTAAAGGCACTTGGAAAACTACAGGGCTGATCAAAAGAATTCAAGAATGTTTCTATCTATTAGTATTAATCGCTGAAAGGAAAATTTTGACCAGCAAACAAATTAGCAACTAGGGATTATCAGAAGTTTTTTTTACCATAAATTCGCGATAAAAAGTTAATTACACATGCTTTTCATCATCGAAATTTTTTGCTTGATTGATCAATTATTTCTTCTTTAAATGTTATGTGAACGAAGTCACGGGTAACTGCTAGTTTTTTTATATTAAAACTAGAGGGGCCCGCCCCCCTGCTCGCTATGCTCGCCAACCCCCCGCGTAATCGCTTCGCGATTCCAAATTATTGGCTACCCCTGCTTGCTGCGCTCGCCAATACCCCATAATATGAATAAGCAGTTGCAGACCTTTCAAATGATGTGTCACACGACTGGTGTTGTAAAGAAATTAAAAATGTGCCCCCCTGGGGGGCAGAGTGGAAGGCGACACAAAAGACATCCATAATATGAATAAGCAGCTGCAGACCTCTCAAATGATGTGTCACACGACTGGTGTTGTAAAGAAATTAAAAATGTGCCTCCCTGGGGGGCAGAGTGGGGGTGACACACAAGACATCCATAAAATGAATAATCAGTTGCAGACCTTTCAAATGATGTGTCACACAATTTGTGTTGTAAAGAAATTACGAAATGCGCCCCCTCTGAGGGCAGAGGGGGGGTTACACACAAGATATCCATAATATGAATAAGCAGTTGCAGACCTCTCAAATGGTGTGTCACACAATTGGTGTTGTAAAGAAATTAAAAATGTGCCCCCCGGGGGGGCAGAGTGGGGGATGACACACAACACATCCATAAAATGAATAAACAGTTGCAGACCTTTCAAATGATGTGTCACACAACTGGTGTTGTAAAGAAATTAAAAATGTGACCCCCCTGGGGAGAGCAGAGTGTGGGGGTGACACACAGGACATCCATAATATGAATAAGCAGTTGCAGACCTTTCAAATCTTGTGTAACACGACTGGTGTTGTAAAGAAATTAAAAATGTGTCCCCTCTGGGGAGCAGAGTGGGGGATAACACACAAGACATCCATTATATGAATAAGCAGTTGCAAACCTCTCAAATGATGTATCAAACGACTGGTGTTGTAAAGAAATTAAAAATTTGGCGAAATATTACAGTTATCGCCAAGTTGGCGTCACTTTTGACAACTAATTTTGGTCGCCAAATTTGGCGATATATCGCCAAGTTGGTGACAAACTTTGCGATTGTTGGCGATGGTAACCTTTCCTCTCTTTATGGTAACCCATACGGCGATGCATAATTCGACTCATGGAAGGAGTGGACAACCCGGATTCGTTAGTTCCGGAAATCTTCCACATCAGCATCATTCCAGGAGTCATTCCTTTTAAGGCTAGTTTTTTTATAGAAGGAAAATGTCATAAAAATTTTGATTTTGAGATTTTGTGATAATCTCTTAATAGCATTTTTTGATCGCTAAAAGAATGTTTTATATATTTCGCGTATGAAAATTAGAAACAATTACGTTTTTAAATAAAAAGTTTCTTTTATGACATCATTTTCCCTTTATATTTATTTTTATTGTATGTTTTCTTTTAACTTATATTTTGTTTGTGTGTGGAAGTCAATTCTGGTCACTAATTTTTCGGCACGGATACCACAAGCGCATCAGATTTGGCGCAATTTTTTTCAAAGCCCATTTGGCGAAAACTCCGTTTTCAAATAACGCTTACATACACATTTTTAAATAATTTTCTATTTTCTAAAAGAACTTACAGTAAATAAAATAATAATAATAATTAATAACTATAAAAAGAAATATTTTATATAATTAAAAAATGGAAATGAAAGTAAATAAACAATTTATGAGTAAATAAACAAATAATAAATAAATAAAGCCGGGTTACCATCTGAGGTAAAATAATGCCATTTTGACGCCAATTATGTACCCTGGTGCATATGTGACATCTTTTCCCATTTTTTATCCATTTTTTGTTGGCATACAATTTTGAAATTCGGAATATCTATGCATACCTGGGAGCAATACTGGAATTAGACATTGATTTTTTTTTTTAAATTCGATCCAAAAAGGGGCAACGGGGCTATTTTTTAAAGATTTATACTGCATAAAAAAGCCACTTACCTATTTTTATATACAAGAAGAAGTAAGTGGTATGTAAAAACACTTATAGTATACATAAATGAAATACGTGAGATAATATACTAGAGATATAAGCACCGGGTTTGGCGAGATATTTTATGCCAATTAGGCGAAAACATCGTTTTGATTACCAGATACATATAGCATGCTATAATAAAACGTTATTTATTTATTTCAAAATGAAAAAAGGAATAAATGAAACATTTTCTGTTATTAAAAAAAAGAAATAACAATTAATAAATGATGATAGTTTTAGAACAAACAATTTATTATATCATTTATATGATAACCAGCATGTTAGGCAACTGAACGCCATTTTGGCAGCAATTAGGTACCTCGGTGTGTATAGGGCATGTATGTGCCATATTTATTTGAAAAACTGAGCATGAACATTTACCAAGTGTGTTTTCATAGTCGCTTATACCTTTTTGCAACATATCGCACCTTCCGAAGCCAAAACTGCACAAAAGAAAAAAAATCAATATTTGGAGGGGTTTTTTTTTTCTTTAATGTAATGCACATTTTGTAATAAGTAGGCTCGATAATCAGACCTCGTTTTTTTTGCTTTCACAGATGATATTTCATACGACGTCTTTTTTGGATTCGTCGTTTTCCCATATTTGATAGTATGCGTCTACTCGTTTTGTAACTTTTTTTGTAACTTTCTTCTTTATTAACAGCGACATTTGGATTTCCTATTTAAATAAAAATTCTTCTCAATACAAAGAATTTTGTTAAAATAAATAAATAAATGAAATGCGGACATCTATTGCTCAAAGCACAAAATTTTTCCTATTGAGTTAATAAAAATCAGTAAAAATATAATTTTTATGATAATAAAAAGGTGATTATGTAATAACAGATTCATATATTATGTACGTTATGGATTAAGTATGAATATTTCTTCACTATTTATAAATAATATTAATAATAAAATAAAATGCGGACAGACCAAAGTCTATATTTGACTGAAAACAACAACCATTTTCTAAATGCTTTAAAAAGATGCCCAATGAAAAGTGATATTTCAAAAGTATTATGAAATTAGTTAAAAACCATTTATTTTAAACTAAATTAATAAAAGATTTATATTTTTAATGAAATAAATGGGATTTGAAAAATTATTGAAAATTTATCACCATAGATGTATCAATATTACAATCAGTACTTTGTATACAAAATGGAACAATTAGCAATACTTTTTGAACCCGAAAAATGGTCGTTGCTTTTTTTAAGGTTAAAAAGGAGGTTACGAAATATTCCTATACAGAGATGCCAAGCCCCCGCTTATTGCACAGCAGAATTTTCTTATAGGAAAAGTTATTTTTTAAATCCGCAGAATGTTCCTATTTAATAAAAGATTTTCTGTATTAAAATACCGGTATCCAAAATGCAGGAGACTTGGCAGCTCTGCCTATAACATTTTAATTAATCACGGTACTTTTTTTAACCGGATTCAAATTTAGTGAAGACAACGTTTTTTGGCCAAAAGCAGCTTTTATCCACATGTGTAACTACGATACAATTCCTTGATGCTGAAATAAAATGTTTTGACTTATGCTATTATTGCTTCCTCTTATTTATTTATTTGAATTTTAAATAAGGTGGCTCAAAATCGTGTTTTTTAAATGTACGGAAAAAATGCATTTCGAGAAAGGGCGAAAAGAACAATATTTGGCGATTTATTACCTGCGTTTGGCTAAGTTTCTTATTACCTTGTATTTAATACTCTTCACAATACTTAGCTGTTATATGGACTTAGGTGCTTTTATAAAAAGTTTGACGTAGTTCGGGCTTAAGAAAGTGAGTATTTTACTGAATAATACAAATAAATGAAAAATGAATACTAAGAAATACTGATAAAAGAAAAATGAAGCGTTATATTGATCTATGTATATTTAAAAATGTATCTACTAGCACTATTTAGATAATTTATGTGTATATAATAGGAGCTTTTGATTCTGTATTTCTATGCTTTAAACAAAGCATTAACGTTTGTGTGTTTTTCGTTATCATTGGGAGTACCTAGCCGATTTAAAAAATAATATGGGCAAAAAATGTTGGTAACTATCTTTGTTGCAAAATATACCATATTTTGCGTAGGAACAATAATCACCATCAATGCACGAGCAAAAAAAGTTCTAAAATTGAGAATTCTTTGATGTCGATATGACTAAAAATTTTAAATCATTTTTTTTTTTGGTGGCAACTTTTAGGATATAATATTCTTGTTATGAACGATTTCTAAAACATTCGACAATTTAATTTCACAAATTAAACATTTTTTTTCTAGAAAAAGTTTTAAACCCAATTTATTGAGAATATTGCAATTTCTAGGATACTGTTGGGGTCAGAAACTATAACTTTGGCATCACAGTAACTTATAAGATGTAAGTGCTCGTTTAGGACAAATTTTTAAAAAAGGATTTTTTTAACTGTTATCGACAACCTCATTGCATCCGTGGAAAACAGATATTCAACATTATAAACTATTCGGACGGATTTCACACCGTATAAAATACACTCCATTCTCTTCAAACATAATAGTTTATGTTATTTATAGTTTCTCAAATCGGTGCGAAGCTTCTGTTTATGCTCATGACATCATTTCAAAGAGTTATATTTCCAATATAGGAAAATTTGGTGTTTTATTTTCTGTATTACTTTTAACATTTTGCATATTTCCAATTTTATATCCATGCATGGTTTGCTTTTCTTTTATAAAAATAGTATATGCAACTTTATATATAAGATTTTGTAATTCTATGATTCAATATGCTTATTTTCATCATATTTTATTACAATGAATGACCAATTAAAGGTAACATCTCTTTTTCTTTACTTATCGCAAGTTATTAAATGTTTATTCTCAGCAATATCGCTCAGACTAATCCCTCTGAGGGAAGTCCTAGTTAATATAAGTAGAAAATATTTCTGATTCATTTTAAATATGACGTCACTATTTATCTCGCTCCATTAGCTATACTGATATTCATGCCCCTTGTATTTTTAACGATTGCTATAAAGTACCTGTTTTATTTCAACTATGACGTTACATTTTCATAGGTGAACCATTTTATTAAAAATATAATTTTTTTTTCATTCTTTTTACTTTTAATTTATGTCGCCATATTTTACACAAAAATTCCCATTAACTAAACAAATATCCTTCTTAAATATATTATGAAAAATACACCTTTTATTTTTATTTCAAACATGACGTCAAATTTATTTTCTTTTAAATTATTTTATTATAGTTTTTCGCGTGGAAGTTTTTTATTAAAAATTCATTGCCGCTGAAAAATTATTGTTCCAATTTTTTATTTTTTTGGCAACAGGAAAGGGAAATGGTTAAATTTTATCTGAAAAATGCCTATTGATTTTGTATGAAAAATAATTAAATTTTGAATTATTAAGGAAAATATTTGAATAAAATAAATAAAGATTAGCCTTTGTTCATTCCACTCCTATAATCTATCCATAGGCAAAGATTCAAAGACATTAATCCATCCGTTTTCAAGCCAAGTTCATTCCAATTTTTCGGACACACTTTCACATTTATAATATATATAAGGATTTATAATATATATAAGGATATAAGGATTTGGACGGCATTAATTGCATGCACAGCACATACTAATGTCTCCACCGAATTCGTTGGCCAGCTTCATGTGCTAGCATCTTGATTTAACCCTTTCCGGCACAGGCAAAATCTGTTAGTAAAATGAGATATTATCGACTGACACCGGAATTCACAAATGAATGTTTTAGATAGTTTGAATCCCCTAATTTCAGCTATTATTGTAAAAGCAAATTTTCACTGAAATATTACTGGTGCCATTTGCAAGTTTGGAATTAAAATTAGGTATCCCAGACCGGGATATGTGTGCCGGAAAAGGTTAAAATGGCGACCATTTAAAAAAAAAAAAATTAAAACTTAAAAAATTAGATCAAGTAAAGTAATAAAAACTGAAAAACATTTTTTTAACCTTTGAGGGGCAAGCAACAATGCCTCTGTAATATTGCACCCTCACTGAAAAAACAATCCGATTTTTGTCATGCTTTAATTCTCGTAATTGTAAACAGATTTGAATGAGTTTACTTGAATGCATAAAACATACAAATGTTTTGACTAAGTTCGTTGGCAATTTAAAATTTATTTTTTAAATTTAAAATTCCAAAAGCATAGAAAATAAATGTATAATTAAAAAATATTTTCATCGGAATAGTTTGACCTTAATACAAGAATTCCGAAACACATTTTGCTTTGTCTTTATCTTAAAAAAAATGGCTGAGATATAGCAGTTTGAATTCCCAGAGTGGCTGACATTTTGAAACAATCTTTTTCACACTATGTAATAGCACACGTGTTAATTAACCGATTTGGATCTAACTAAGAATATGTACAGTAAATACCAAGGCCAAGACCAAGCTCGTTAACCAGCTTAAAATTCCTTTTTGTTTCAATATGGTGATCATATAAAAATGCGGTATTTTAAAAAGAGATACAAAAAACTAGAAATTGAATGTTTTTCTTTAAGTCTTTGAATATGAAACAAGGATCCTAATGCATTTATGTTTTGTCTTTAACATAAAAAATGGCAGAGAAAAAGCAGTTTGATTTTCTAGGTTGGCTGACATATTCAAACAATCTTATTTTCGTCCTGCGATGGCTTCAATATTTTTTAACCAATTCGAATATGACTAAACACGTGTACAGAACATACGAAAGTCGCGAACAAGTTCACTGGTTAGATTTATCGATATTGTTGTACGTGAAAATGTGTGCACATCAAGATAGTGTCAAATTTGGCAGCGAAGCATGGATCATTCAATATGAAGCCAACTTGTATTTAGCTAACTAATAGGGCGAAATTCGCAATCATTTTCCGTATTGAAGATAATTTTCATTGAAATTACCTATAATCGAGTTCCAATAATTTTAGCTTCTTGTGTTGAGTAAAATCAGCTATATCGAAAAAGAAAACTCCGTGTAATATGAAAGCCGTCTTTTACTCCGGATACATGCCAAAAGGACTTTTTTGGATGCTGACTAAATAAACTCCACATTAGAGTATTATTGTATATTGTAAAGAGAAAAGATTATATGTGTGAGTGTATGTTATTTATATATTTGTGCGTGTTTTGGGCGTACTAAAAGGATTTGATTGATTTTCAAATTCAGTACTTTGAAAATGATGGTGACATCTATTATAAATATTCTCGCACAGAATACTTGGTTGTCAGCATTTTTTCTTTAGCTATGGTTTTCCATTGTCGTTTCAAATATGATTAATGGCGTTGCATGCAGTAAGCACGGAACAGAGGCAGAAACAGTGGTATTTTATCAATGATGGAAATAATGGAGGTCAAACGTATCGAGTGGGTTTCATTCTTCATGTAATTTTTTGTGGCCTATTTTGATTTTAGTCGAATTTGGATCATTTGGATATCGTTGGTGTGTTCAGATTCATAAATGATGTATGTAAACATACTGACTAAGCATTGAATCAAAACTCTAAAAACAAATTTTATCGACAAATATAACTTTCTCTATGCCTTTTACATTCTTCGTTAGCATCATGTTTGAGTAATTTCTTCTTCTGCCTCGATTAGACGTCTATTGCTTGCAACACCGTCTGTTGCAGATAACTAGAGCTAAACCAAGAATCGCAGTTAAAAAGATCCTATTATCATGCATTACTCCCCTGCAAGAATTTTTTAACAGCTGTCGCCGATTGCAAGTTATTAAATTTTAAATTTTTATTCCATTTTAGGTCACCTTGTAACTTATAAGTATTTGTGTGGGTGTCTGTATATGTTCGTATGTGAGTGTGTATGCATAACCATATAGCAAAAATTTCTGAATTTTACTCATCTTTTCTTCTTTTCTAACGAAGAATTCACTTTATATATATTTTCTAAGTAAATTATCTGAAAAGACAGTACTGTAGAATGTCATACAGGAAAAATGTCCGTGTTTTGTAACTTTATTTTATAGCAAAGCAACTTTTTACGTCAAATTTATGCTCAATATTAAATACCACGTAGCGATTTTTTTTAACAGTATTCAGACGCAAATAGTGTCATGAAATGTAGTGAGATTCTTATTCAGAAATTTCGAGTTTACGCCAGAAAATTTTTAATACAATTTTTTGTTATTTTGTTAACAAAACATCTATCCTTATAATAACCAAAAATAACTATTCAAACTTTCTAGAAAAAATTTAGAATTTCTTAAAGTTAGTTTTAGAAATGATGCATAAGTGCGTCAGTCTTCCTGTATAATGTTAATATACATATTAATTGAAAATATTTTGGGCTTTGGAAACAAGGAAAAGAAAAAATTGGAAAAGATTAAAAAAAATGAAGGAGGTAAAGTAAAGAACTTTTTAAAAATGAGAAGAACTTTCAAATCTTAGATCCCTTTTATGGAAGAATCCCATTTCATATTCTGAGTCCCTTGGTTTCATATCGAAAAACCATTCTTTATAAAAAGAAAGAAAAATAGCACTTTTTTCTAAATCCTAGAAATTGCAGATGTCGCATAAGTTTTTTTAGAAAAAGTGCATCAAAACCATATTTACATTGGAAAGATGAATTTTTAGTTTTTAATATAATTCAGAAGTAAAGAAGAAGGAAAAATATTAGTTTGTTAAAATTCAATGTACATTAGATTCACTAATAATTTAAATTATATATAAACAAGTTGGAAATAGTACGTGAAGCGTAGCAAATGAGGTGCGTTCGTACGATAACGAAGTTTTAAAAATATTACTCTCATATATCAATCTCATAAAATTGTAAATAATTACAATTCAAATGCGCACCAAACAGTGTTCTCCATATACCATTATGCAATGGAATACTTTTGTGTGCCCTTTTAAATCAATAACAAATATTTTTTGCACCACAGATTATGCAAAATGTATTTTATAATATGTACTTTATAGATGCATATCAATTTTTTTACGTTCGAATGAGTGTAATACCATTAAAATGTATCTGAAACAGTTTTCCCCATTAACCGTAATGCAACGGAACACTTTTGATTGCCCTGTAGTTAAACTATGCTTCCGATTTTGATAAAATTTGAAATAACTCGACAAAATCATGTAATAATTATGTATTTAAAATTTCAAACGATTAAAATGCATTTGAAACTTTTCTCCCATTGACCGTAATGTAACGGAATCCTTTTGATTGTCCCTGTAATTGATCTATGCATCCTATTTTCATAAAATTTGAAATGATTCGACAAAATTATATAATAATTATGTATTTTAAATTTCAAACGATTCGGTCGGGTAGTTTTTGCGTTGTTATATGCGGACGGACGGACAGACAGACGGACGGATTAAACGACAACATTAGGTGCTACGTATTTACATAATTACGAACGCACCTAAAAAAAAGCACCAAGTATGGTGGAATTTAAAAATTCAAATTATGGCAGTTTTTACTAATTTATTAGAAAGAAAAGATGTTTGTGTGTTTGTTTATAGAATAATTTCAACTACCGAACCTATTTCAGAAATAATGATGGCAAAATGATGGTCATTATCTCTTTTTCAATACAGGCTGCTGCAGAATTAAAAAGTCCTTCCGGCAGTACCGGGAGGAAGAGGTAGCTTTCATATACCTTATTTATATATTTATTTTATAGTTATATTAATCAAACATACGAATCTCAAATAAGAGGAATCCGATTATATAAGATTGAATACTAGTTTTTCTTAATACTGAATATTAATTGGAATTTTTAGAAATAAGCCATCTTTTGCTAAACCTGGTTTTATTTTAAGCGATATTTAAATTTTCCAAATTCCACGATATCATGAAGTGCATGACATTTTAAAACAACATGGAGTATAAAATTGACCAATGAGCTTTGTCGAAATCTTAATTCATGTGCACATGCACACTCACATCGAAATTGGTTGATATATACGAATGCTGTCGCAAGCAAATTGATTTTTAAAAGTGCCACCCATATTAGAAAGTCAAACTGCTACATCTCAGCTGTATTTTATGATAAAGACAAAACAAAAGAATACTCCGCAATTCATGTACTAGAACAATATCTCCTTCCTTTATTTCTCTGATCAGATGTTTTTTCTTCACAGGTGATTGAACCAAAAGACTAAGATATTCATCTCGGAATCTTCCTCGGGATTCTTTTCGTACTCTTTGCTGGTATCTCAAACTTTTTGATATGTTGACTTTATCCAAATGATCCAAATCGGGAACTCCCACCGTTCGAATATCTTGAATAACCAAAGATGGAGAAAGCGGAACTTCTAAAAGATTTGGTCCCTTTTCATGACAATCATTCAATGACGGCTGACCTTTTTCATGACACGAAGTATCAAATACAGGCCTAATCTTTATTGTAGAATTCTCCTTGAAATTTTTTGCTGGATATTGAGCCCTATCTATAGAATCTACATACAAGCTTTCTCTGTAATTTCTGTCTGGATTTTGATCTTTATCTTTAGAATCGGCATACTTATTTTTCCTGTAATTTCTTTCTGAATTTTGATCTCTACTATGTATCTATTTTCCATAAGATTTGCTACTGGTGCATTTTTTAGGAACAATGAAGTTATTGCATTAGTTAAAGAGCAGTCAATTTTTCCTCCAGGCACTTTGCCCATGATAAGCCAACCTAAAAATGTTTCGTATGCAACTAAGCCACATTTAAGTTTATGCATGTTTCCGGTAAATAGTTTACCACAAAAATCTGCTCCTATCAATAATTCTATATCAGGACAACCTTTACCATAATCCCCAATCCATATTTTCTTTTCTTTCAAGTCCTTATTCCACGATCGTTTTTCAAGCCTAGGAATTTTACCACAGATTGCTGACTGATCCAGCACCTCTATATCACGGGAAAATTTTCCACTGAGTGCTTCAAGTTTTACTTTAAAAGATTGTGATTCTTTTCTTCGGTATTAAATCCACCAAACAATGAATGTGTTAAACTTTTCCTTTCTATTGGATCCAGACCCAAATTGTCAGCAGTACTTTGTAGAATATACGACTTCTGAGAATTGCTATCAATTAGTACTCGGGCTTAACGTTCTTTACTTTTTGACTTCAATCTAATTATCAGTGTTTGAAGTAACACTTTCTCTGTCACAGAATGGCTCGACAAACTGACGTCTGGGGCTGCAGAATCAGAGTGATGATAAGTCGGTTGAGTTTCAGTCGATTTGTTAACTGGCAATTCAGGACACATAAAAACTTAATGTCTTTTATTACATAAAACACATTTCACGTTAGTTTTGAAAAATTTCGAATGACCAATTTTAAAACATAGAAAACAGCATCTTTTGCTTCGCAGAATTTCTCGCTTTTGTTCCAAGTTAAGCTTTTGAGCGTTAAAGTATTCTTTACTATCGTGTAATTTTTCACAAAAGATACAAGAATTGTTTACTTTCTTTTTATCAATGGTTCCTGGAAACAAATCATTAGCAGTGGACGACACAAAATGTTGCGATATTTCTTTTCGTTTATGATACTCATTTATAAAGCTAGATTTTGCCAAGCGAATTCGTTCGTCACTTTCAACTTCTATCTTCAAAAAGAATAATAAATTTTTCAGTTTTTCGCCGTAAACATTATTAGAAGAATCGATTGTAATATTGCAAGGATTTTTTAACCATACTCTGAATAGCTCTTCTGGAATACAGGATTCCACAAGTGGAAAAAGCATTGCAGAATATTTATCTGAGGTTAAGCCTATCGATTCTAGAGCTCTTAAATCCGATTCTAGCTTATCATACAAGTTACTTGTGTTCATCCTATTTTTAGACTCTGTAGAATTTTGAACAACAAGTTTAAGAAGTTGTCTGACATAAAACTCAATTAACAGTTCATTGCGCCCGAATCGCGATTTTAAACTTTCGATAGCCTTTTCATAATTTTCACTAGTCGGCGGAAAACAATCAATTATTTCGCGAGCTCTTGTACCTTCACTTATGCACTGAATTAAATAATGAAACTTGTCTTCCTTTTTCAATATCATTATCTTCATGAATTCTTTTGAATTGCTCCAAAAAAAGAGCCAGTCTTTAATATCTGAGCTAAATTTATTCAACTCTATTTTTGGTAACTTTAATTACTTTTTCGTTACAGGAGAGTTAGTTACTGAATTCGCGTACTGCGATTTTAAATCTTTCTCTAAATAAATTTCTACACTCACGCTAACTTTATCCATTTTTTCATTATATTCCTCTATAGCGTTATATTCAGCTTCATACTCTGCTATATCGCAATTTTCTAACATGTTATTACTTATCTCGTTGTCTAAATCTGCCAAGCGATTGTAAATTCTTTTTAAGCTAGCAAATGTAGATTTAACATTTTCCTCCTTAGGATTATCTTCTTTTAATAAATTTGTTAATGCGTTGTAAGTTTTAGATGTGTATTTTGTGTCGGCCGATTATCTACGCTAGGGATATAGGCCCAGGTTGAGGGATGCCCTTCGTGGGGGTCTTTCTGAGGGAACCTAACCCGTATTTACGCAAGGTTCGAAGAAAACCACGAAAACTCCGAACGGTTAGGCCGACGGCCGCGATTGGGTTCGAACCCAGCACCTGCCGTCTACCAGTTGAGAGGTCAGACCCTCTCGGCCATTGGTGGGGCTGTAAGTTTCAGAAAAATTAGCTCTAACAGGAGAGCGCTTTTTAATTAATAGATCCAAATTCATTAAATGAAATAAAGTAAAACAGTACCTTTTTAAAGATCACGTATTCGGTTCACCAGTATTGTCAGTAGTATCTCCCTGAATATTATTTCATTCAGTCGTACTTTACTTATTTATCAAATTGTTTTATCTGACTCCATTAATTTAAGCTTATTTACTTTAATATTTCAAACTTAAGCTTAATGTACGCATTAACCAGCTAACTTAAAAAAAACATTTTTATTCCATCGAAAATAAAACTATGTTGATGCCAACAACACAAAAGAAATAACAATCTACTTTCAACTCTATGTACACACCAAGTTATATTCAAATCGGTTTATAAATATACATGTTATCACGTGACAAAAATCAGATCATCTCAAAATATCAACCACACTAGAAATTCAAAGTGCTATAACTGACTGAGCCATTTTTAGAGATATAGACGAAACAAAAAAATGCACTGGAATCTTTGTATCAAGGTCAAATGCATAAAAGATGTATCAGCCCTGTATCAGCAATAACGCAACAAATGTTCAGTTCCAAGTCTACGCGTATTAGACTAAAACAAGCGATTGAGCATAGTCCCACAGGTTGGTTGGTTGGTTGATTTTTGTCGTCCGATTATCTACGCTAATGGGATATAGGACCAGGGGGAGTGCCCTCCGTGGGGATCTTTCTAAGAGAACCTAACCCGTATTTACGCAAGGTTCGAAGAAAACCACGGAAAACTCCGAACGGTTAGGCCGACAGCCGCGATTGGGTTCGAACCCAGCACCTGCCGTCTACCAGTTGAGAGGTCCGAACCTCTCGGCCACTGGTGGGGCATAGTCCCACAGAAAATAATCCATTGGTGTGAGATCTCATGTTCACCGAGAGCAGTTCGCAGGTTCATTATGCGTTCATCGAATGTCTCTAACGCGATAAAATGATGGCATTTTGCACAATTTGAAAGCGTTGTTCTGGCTTAATTCTTTTCATGTTAAAATGGGAAATATACTGAACGTAAATCATCTGACCATAGTCTGATTGTGACTAGAAACAGTTGTTGCCAATCTGAGGGAGTTTGGAATGGCGTTTTGAATAGAATTTTGAATTGGTTCTGGATTGGGATAGGTTCTTTTCCATTTAGCTAGGTAAGTGAAGTCAGTTATTAGCAGGAAATCTAGATTCGTTTAAGTTTTGGGATTAAAAAAGCGTATAAAAGGTATTCATAAGATTTTAAGAAACAAATAAAAAGTGCTTTTTTATAGGATACAACTTTCAATTAAACAATATATTAATGGATTTGGAAGTTTGATAATTTAGATCCTTTAGCGAGAGTAAATATATTTAAATTCCTATTCATAAATATAATATTCCAAAAATTGTCCGCACAAAAACCTATGTTATTAAGCACGAAAAAAACCTTTATATTATGGCCATGTAGAAATATGGGAATTTAATTATCCATGTATGCCGGAAGTAAAGTGGTGCATAAGCGAAAAATCAATATCACTAATTATCTCTCTGCTCCGCTCCCAGTCCTCTATGATTTCATATCTTTGAATAATGGACTAAAACAATGATAAAACTACGAGTCAACCTCTGGTGGTATTAAATTTGGTTTCTACTCCACTTCCCTTCTCGTAGACATGGAGCATTAGATTCCCATATTTCGACTTTTTCATAAAATAAAGATTTTTTCTTGTGCTTGATAACTTAGGTTTTTATGCTGTTGATTCTTGGACTATAAATTTATAATTTTTAAACAAGTAAGAAAAATCATGCGTTAAGCATAGATTATGAAGCACTTTCCAGCATTTAATAAAATCTTTAACAAAACTTTGTTATTTAGGGAAATAATAGTGTAAGCCAAATGTACCCAAATATGTAATCCAGTACTTTTGAACAGCCCTGTATTTCATATGTTAGTTGACATAATGGGAAAATTTAGTTTAGCAAGAAAATACCCAGTAGCTTGAAATTTTTTTTTCAGCAATTCATACTATTAGATGGAAACATACTTGAATACTTTTTTTCAGCCCTGTAGTTTACATTGTACCTTTATTACACGTCAGCATTAGGCTAAAATTTATTGTAAACTAAAACAATTTTAAAAGAACTGAAATCACATTCTCATAAATCATCATTCATAAGCGTCCATGTACCGAATTCTTTGCGTGTCTCTGTATATCCTTTTATCTATATTCTGCAAACATTTCTCAGTAAATTGAGTGAAGCTCAGCGTAAAAATCCATATCTTATTTAAGAACCACGTTTAAATAATTTACGCTCATATTCAGTAGCGTTGGTGAGATCTTTTGGGTAGCCCTGTATATCAACTAGAACATTTATACACACCATATAATGTGCATATATTTAGCGAAATATAAACGCGCATATCATAATTAAAATGCATTTCATCCCTCCATCAGCCATCATCAGACACATATACGGTTCTTCGGAAAGAATATACTATTTGAAATCTTTTGTATGGCCCTGTAAATGCTATATACTTCATATTATGCAAGACAGTAGCGTATAATTTATATTAAGCTTCAGTGACATATATCAATTTTATTATACATCAAAAAGCTCAATATATTTAAAATATGTCACACACAATTCCCTCTTTTACCATTATCTAATGAAATTCTTTTGTGTGGCCCTGTAAATGAATAATAGCTACATTTTCACCTTATATTTTATAGAATGCATATTTTAATATGTTTGACAGGGTATAACATCTTTAAAATTCCTTTGAAACTATTTTTCCCCATAGGCCGTAATGTAATGTGAAACTTTTGATTCGCCCAGTAGATAAACTAATTATGGTAGAAACTTCATTTTCGATAGGACTTGTGCTTGGGTAAACGTCAATAACGTCCTAAAATTTCATGGCAATCCGAGTATATTAACGATTTTTCCCCATGGACCGTAATGTAATGGGAAAATTTTGATTCTCTCTGTAGATAAACTAATCATGGTAGATACTTCATTTTCAATAGGGTTCGTGCTAGGGTAAATCTCAATAACGTCCTTAAAATTCATGGCAGTCCGAGTATATTAACGATTTTTCCCCATAGGCCGTAATGTAATAGGAAACTTTTGATTCTCTCTGTACATTATTTTCAATTTGGTTCGTGCTGGGGTAAACATCAGTAACGTATAAAAATTTCATTGCAATCCGAGTATATTTACGGGAGTTACATCGCGGACAGACGGCCAGACGGCCATCCGGACATACGGCCAGACAAACCGAATGCATAAGCATCTTTCAACTTCGTTGGAAAGTGCTAAAAATACTACAATAACGTGTGAATCTAGCGGTTTTCAGCTTATGAGTTGGAACAAATGTTTTTGTGGGTTGCACAATACTCGAGGTTTGGCAAAAAATCTTTTATTTCATCTGTTTAAAACACATAACAAATACAATATTTTACAACTGTAATCTCTATAAATAAAAGGAATTCCGAGGATAATTAATTGAGGCACAGGGGAAAGCAAATCTTGGCAATGCGCCAACTCGGTCCAGAGGAAGCAAATCTTGGCAATGCGCCAACTCGGTCCAGAGGAATATCATTAAGAAATATAAAACAGATAATGTATTTATCACAAAAAATCGTCTGCTAAGAAAATATCAACACTTTAACACGAAACTAACGCAATCGTTGGATACATGTTCCCTCCCGTGTTTCT
Source organism: Maratus speculifer (assembly GCA_964019185.1). Classification (NCBI taxonomy): domain Eukaryota; kingdom Metazoa; phylum Arthropoda; class Arachnida; order Araneae; family Salticidae; genus Maratus; species Maratus speculifer. The sequence goes on from OZ025295.1 coordinate 62,937,859, forward strand.
CATTGCTCATTTTAAGTATTTTTAGAGTTTAATATTAGTTGTTGTTTTTAAAACCGATTTTTCACAAAGTCAGCTGCGACGTATTTCAGACAATGCATTTCTGCATGCTTCCAGTTATTGATAAAATCATACAAATTTCAAGTTCGTTTAATATTGCTAATACGGACCCGGGCAACGCCGGGCGGGTCAGCTAGTAATCATAAAATCTATTAGTTTAAACTAAAACATCATGAGAGAACAGTGCTTTCTTTAATCGGTATTATGTTATGACCTTATATGAGAAACATAGAGAAAATGTGTCTAATTTTTTTTTACTTAAAAGTGGGCCGCATAACAATAAAGATTGGGAACCGCTGCATTAATTAACAGAAAATATACTAAATGATCTCATTCCAAATATATATTAGCACAAGTGCGCTACATAATTCCCTATATATATAGCTATAATAATAATAATTGTTATAAGTTAATTGTTAAATTATAATTAAAATATTATTAGTTATTATATTATTAGTTATATTATTAGTTAAAATATAATTGTTATAAGTTAATATTTATTTTACATTAGTTTAAAACTGGATTAGACTTCCAATATTACAGAAGTCAGAAATGTTGTCAGTTTTGAATTCTACCTCGATAAATGTGACACAATTCGAACAAAGCTAGTATTATTAATAGAGTACTACTTGATTATCCTTTAGCCAATTTCGCAAAACTATACAAATTGACATAATATTTATTTTAAATAACAAAAGAACAAATAAATTAGTAAAACATCAATAAAAATATAAATAAAAATTCGAATTAAATACCACTTGACGATGCAACAAACGTGTATATCGCGTGTACTATAAAATGAATACTACTTTTTCAATCAGTGATTATTGGCATTTAATATCAATGTTTGGCGATAATTTTTTTTTTGGTCCACGGAATTATCTAGTAATACTATTAAAATATACCTATCATTTCACTTCTCTCACAGATGGCATGTAAAACTCAATTTCTGTTAAAAGATTGTAGTTGATCTTTTTTTCTCGTGTCACTCACTGATTGTCTTTAAAAAAAAATTTTGTATAAAAAATACATTTACAAGTTTGAGGAATGAATTAAAATTTGTACGAACTTATTTTCAGCGTTCATTTAATACGACAGATATTTAATCCTCCACCACCCAGTATTATATTCATTCCAAAGATTTCATTTTTAATATTTTATATATCAAAAATTTAATGACATTTCTAAACTTTTCCTCGATAAATATGACAACATTTGACGCAACTAAATAAACGTTATGAAAATATTTTTCTTATTCTTCATTTCTTATAAGATGAAAAGCGAATCTAAATTTATTTCGAAATGAACTTTTGGATCATATCTTTTCTAAGTGTCACTCATTTGTTTATCTCTCATGTATGGTGTTTAGTGTGATATACACTTTCTTAATTTTTATTTATTTTTTTATTTTCTTCTATCTTTACAAGAAGAAAGCATGGAATTCGTAAAAATTTTTTACTTAAGATTTTTGACAGATTACACGTTTTAGGAGTCAGAGAATCCGGAAAACATGCTTTTACAAAATGCCTGTGTGTGTTTGTCTGTATGTGTATTTTCTGGACTCTCTATTTCAAGAACTAACGAGCAGAATTCAATAAAACTTTAGATTCAGTTAGTCCCTGATATAAATTGGTGCTGATTATCTTTTATTGTAAATCGACAAACAAGTTACGCTACTATGCGGCCTTTTTCACGATTTCCTCAACAGTTATAGCTCAAGAGCTAATTGTCGAATTTTCATAAAACTTCAAATTCTATTATAGTCCATGATATAATATGTTGCTGATTACTTTTTAATATAAATCGCGTAACAGTTGGAGCTGCTATGCTGCATTATTCATGATTATAGCAATACGTCTATCTCAAAAACTAATGCATGATTTTTCGTCAAACTTCAAATTCAGATAGTCCCAGTTATTAATTAATGCTGTTAAGTTTTGAGAGTAAATCAATAGGTGTCGCCTTTCTCTAGTGTTGTTTACGATTTCTTGAATGGTTTTATCTAAAAACTGGCGTCGTGATTTTTATCGATCTTCATATTCAGTTAGAACTTGACGCAAGTTATTATTGATTAGATTATATTGTAAATCTCCTAACCGGTGACGCTGCTATGTTTATTTTTCGGATAGCACATGTATTAACGTGTATAAGATTGAAGAAAGCTTTGGGAATGCCACATCTTACTAATTTTTTTTTCACATTTAATATTTTTCAGAATAAAGTAACGTAGGATTTTCGAATTTTCTATTTTGACAGATGAATTATAATGAATGGATATGGTATTATTGTAGTTTTTTGAAAGCATATTTATGATAAAGTTATTTCTTTATATTTAGCAATTGTTGTAGAAAAATAAAAATATAGTTTAAGGCCGATTTCAGCTCGATTCCGGAAAGTAAGGCTTAGAACCTAGAATCTCTTACCGCATTAAATGCTAAAATACGGCACAATAAACACAACATCGATCCATGGAAAATTGGATGTTCATTTTCGTAGCAGGGATTTCTGTAGGTAGTTCTTAGAGATGCAAAAATCCCGCTGTTTTGAAAAACGAGTATAAACCTGGAAATTTTGGAAAATAAACCCTGAATTTTGAGGGATATTGAAAAAGTAAACTGATCCAGACATTTTCAATTTGAAATTTTTATTTTAAAGAAATCATTGAGTAACCTCAAAAATCTAAAATAGATTTTTCATTATAAATTCAGAAAACTTGTGGTTTTTCGCTCTAAGTTTTCATAATTTTTAAAATAAAAAAAAATAGTGGTTGCGAATTGGCGAAAGTTTGATCGGTTCTTTAACATTTAAAATTCTTTAATGCTTGTTTACAAGCGTCCAGGTGTAATCTGTATAAATTTTTAGAAAGTCGAATTGTAACCGTGGATGTATAGTTAATTAGTCAATGTTTCTATGTCGTCAGTCTGTATCCCTTTATTCCGAAACATATAATATTTTAATTTTTCTTGTTTAACATTTTTGTATCTTAAGCATGTATTTCGTTATTTTTATATAAAATATGATGTATATAAAGCCATTAACTGTATTACAATATATGAACCATTAAATTTAATAGAAAATTATCACCTTTATACAAAGGAGAAAAAAAATAACTGAATAGAAATGGAATTTGCAGAACCAAAGCTTAATCCTCAGGCTCCAAATACTTTGGAACTACAAATGGAGTGTGTGGTTTCATCTTCGTATTAGCCGTGAAAAAGCAAAATAATACGAATTTGGGGCTTATATGCATATATATATGTGTATATGCTATTACTTCTGTTTACGTTTGTTGTCGAATTTTGATGCAGCCAAACAGCAAGTTTCACCATACACAAACAGCTGTAAAGTGAATCTATTGTAATTGTATAACTTCTGTATATTCCTTGCCTAAAACTTTCTGAAAACTCCCGCTAATTTTTAAAATTTCCTTTTTTAAAAAAAAATGCAGCTTATTGTCGGGGATGAACGTTGACCGTGAATAAACCCGGTTTTTTCCACTCTTTGGAATTCTAGTGTTACCCCATTATGCAATCAAAATTTACATGTGTTCAAGAAGAGCGTGGTGATTTGAGGATATTTTCATATCGGTCATTCTTCCAAAATAAATGAAGTCCGAGACAGCGGTTAGAGAGAAAGAAATTTATATTTTGAATGGCAGACACGCTATGGGCTTACCGTAAACAGAAACTTAATAATAGACAGAGAGGTGGCAGAACAGACAATCACCCCATCGTATTCACGGCTGAAATTCCAGAATTAGTTAAAACACGATAAACATATTAAAATAAAATTGGTCTGCCTAGTAATATCTTGGTGAAAGCACCTAAAAATCCGATTTTAAAAACCCAAATCTGTGAAAACTTGGAAAATTGGTTGCAGGATAACACATTGGTAAATCTATGAGTCAAGCACTAAAGTCAGGTTTTAAGTATTTTTCATCAAGATATGTTTTGGCAGATTGATTGTATTTTAATGATATGTCAATTGAATTTTCACTAATTCTGGAATTTCAGTCTTGAACTCAATGAGGTGATTGTCTATACTGCTGCATCCTGGTCTATAAATTACATGAAATTATATAGTAAATCAAAAGATTTTGTAAATGCCGCTGTTCAAATACAAAATGCTGGTTTTAATATCTCTATATTAGATTTTTAGTGTTAAAAAAGAGCAGTTGTCACAGTTAGATAGGATTGCGCCTTTTTTTAATAATTATGAACAAAGCAAAAAACACATTTGTGCGATCAAAATGCAGGTATTAAAATCGAACCTGGAAACATGCGCTTATATCTGGTGACAGTGATTGTGCAAGTAGGCTTTTGGGTATAATAAGAATAAACCGCAGAGATCGTTTTCAATTTCCATCAAGCGATGTTGAAATATTGTAAGCAACAAGTATTATTATTGTTTTACGAATTTCGAAATTAATTTATTGTTACATGTCCATGCAGATCTTCTACAACAACTATTTTAAGCTTGTAATATCGATTTAAACGTAACGAGCAAAATTGTATACCTTTTAAATCTTTTTTATAGATGCATTATATGAACTTTGAATTATATAATTGTCTGTTGGAAGAAACGCATCAAACAGATTACTCTTGCAATAGTTCCAATAAAGAAATATGCAAACTCTACGAAAATTTTCTCCAAAATTATAATTTAATATTAAGGGATTCCATTTAAGGTGATTTCAAATGAAACTCTATTTTACTTACCCATCATACGTAGTATAGGGTAAGTCTTGCAATCGTTTTGAAAATCGAAAATTTTTTTGACGGATTTACACGTTTTAGATAGTGGAGATTCCGAAAAACATATTTTTAGAAAAAATTTTTTGCCGTCTGTCTGTCTGTCTGTCTGTCAGTCTGTCTGTCTGTAAACGCTCTATCTCCCGAACAAATTGAGATAGAGACTTGAAATTTTGTATGTAGTTAGTATGTAAGAATGGGATGAATCCTATTTAATATCAGCAACCTCGATTATCCGGAACTATTTTTTTCGGACTCTCGAAAAATTAGTTCTGATGAAAGGTATATACAAATTTTCGAATTTTTTTGTTCTAAGAAATGGACGTAAAAGGCAATAAAATAACACATATTTTGCATATAGAACGAAGTCGATCGGTTTATTAGTTGCCGAGATATTTGTAATCTTCTTTTCCACATTCTTCGATTTTTCATGACCCTGTATTTCATTCAAATTTCAATTCAAAAGTATATTTTAATTGGAAGAGACGCTTAATCCGACGCAGTTAATTGTTAGTTAATAGAATTATTATTTTTGGAGTTATAAGGATGTTTCTTTTACGCAGTTCGGTACTACTTGAGTAGTTTGGCATTTTATATAATTTGTCGAAATTGGTACATCAGCAGTTCTTTAATATAGCATTACTATGTATATTAACAATATTTAAATTTTGTTTACGAATTGCAATGCATTGTATAAATAATTTCACATGTTTTATTTTCATATGCATGTTCATGATGGGTAAGTATTACGATGGCCCCCAACGATTAGTTTTTGAACGCTAGGAGTTTAGATAATGCTAATTTATTTCTATATATAATTATGCTTTATTTTATAAATAATTATTTTGTTTAAACATATTGTTTTAAAAGTAATTAATTCAAGTAACGATTGAGGAGAAATTTCAGAGGACTTCTTAACTTTATTTCGATAAGAATGTCATAAATAGGTATTTAAAATACTAAATTAAATAGGTATTAAATAAGTATTATAGAAAAATTGTTTCCTATTCTAAATTTTTATAAATGGCGAGCAAAAATCAATAAAGTAAAAAAAAAAAAAAAAAAAAAAAAAAAAAAGAAAAAAAAAAATAGAGTACCATTAATTGGGGTAGTATAAAAAAAAATTCAAAAAAGTACTTCGAATGTAGTGTTTATTTTGACTAAATACTTGAATGTAGTGCTTATTTTCTTAACTAACGTAGTTATGAAATGCTGCATGTGTTTATATTTGTACAATATTGGCAGAAAATATTTCTCCAGTGTACTGCTAGTATTTTTCTAACATTGATTTTTCAATCCTACATGTATTTCAATGCAAATTTTCAATGTAATGTATCTTATGTACAATATTGCAAAACATTTTTCTCTTCTCTTAGCATTTAACGTTAAAAAAACTGTGCGGTACCATTTTTAATTATTTTTTTCTTTTATTTTCATCATTTATTGAATGTAACAAACATTTTCCTTCAGTGTTATGCTCGGACGTAAATTTTAAAGTTTTATTATTACATAAACCAAAAATTTAATGGCATTTTTCAACTTTCCTTCGATAAATGTGACAAAAATTGACGCAACTAAGAAAGCGTTATGAAAAGATATCTTTCATTCCTCATTTCTTATAGAAGGTGAAACTCTATTTCAGCCGAGAAGCGTACAGTTGAATCATATCTCTTTTATTGTCACTCATTTATTATCTGAAATGGGAGTTTCGTGAGGTAAAAATCTTCATTTTCTTTTTTCGCATTTAATATTTTATTCGCGTTTGTAATGACCGAAAGATGGCGTTGTAATAGACCTGATAATCGTTTGTTTACGTTTGTTTGTTTACGTTCCATGCTGTAGCACTGTAGCATAGAACCAGTTTAAAGAGCTATTTAAAGTGCAGTTTTTTATCTTTTTTATTTAATTATGGGAGATAAATTACAAATATCGACAATTTTAGAATTTGTAGATGCTGGAAAATCTAGTAATTGCTTTAGAGAAGCTGAAGCATGAAAGCATTGTGTTGCTATCATGCTATTTTGCCATGAGTAAGTCAAATGTATTTTTTTATATTATAGATCTAAACTTTGTGTATAAAATTTTGATTTTAGATAATTTTAATGCAAAGAACCCAACGTTGCACGCGTTATAGAACTGTTTATTTATTTATCGGCCTTTTAAACACTGATTTCATGCTCACGATATAAGTTCTATTTCGTTTCAGACTTTGTCCGCGAGAGGGCGTCTATTTCATTTCAAACGCGAATTAAAATACAGTGAAGTCAGCTCTGGTTACTGACGCAGCAATTTTATTAAATGAATTATTCTAACGAACGGATATTTCATTATCCGTAATCACATTATCACACACGTATGCTGTGCATAAATTTAGAATGGATAATAAAAAAAATAAAGAAATAATTACAGAATACCATTACCATTTGAATAATACGCGTTTAATTTGTACCGCAAATTCGCGCGTATCCGCCGCATGTCAGATAAGTCGATTTCCTCCCAGAATCTATATATTTAAAAGACCTGGCTGTTTTTTTAGTCATCAGCCCTGAGCTTTCTACTGGCCCGATTTTGGTAATAATTTTTTTAAATGAAAGCTGTTTATGTGTAGATGTGCTCATTCTGGCTAATTTTTAATTTATTTCCATTTTTATATTTTATTTTTAATTTTAGAAGCTTTTTCGTGACATTTCTTCAAAACAGTGGCAACAGTTTAAGTTTTTCTCACTATAATGAAAATTTATTTTCCTTTATTACTTTCCAGCAATCAGAAGCTTGATCTCATCGGTGAATGTGTAATCGCATTTCAAAGAAAAAAAAAAATAATGGTTTTCATAAAATTTAATCCTAATAAAATTATTGCACATAATTATTCTATAATCGCGGTACAATACACAGATTATTTACTGATTAATATTATTAAGTATTATGTAAATAAAATAACGGAAAATAAACTTTAATAAATTATAATATCTAAATCGAAATTTTGTCGATGGAGAAAATGTCGTCATTCAGAAAACTGACAAATTTGTTCCATGAATATAATATACTTTGTTATAGCTGTGTCAGTGATGATGTCATATTCACTGACTTTTATTCCTGCTTCTAAATAATCTGAACTTCTATTTATTTAAAAGTTCGTGGTGTGCACAAATGAAAATATTTCTATTAACTGCACCATTTCTATTTAATTATAATAAATATTTTATGAAACTAAAGAATTTTTAAATAACTGCATAAATCACGCTTTTATTTCGGAAAAGATGAGTGTTTCTGAAGGTGTAAATGATGTCATATTAGAAAAAAAAAGGAATAAGACCTGTGATATGCCGATATTACGATATTTCTATTTTACATAACATCGGAAATTAATTAAAATCATTTCATTGTATTAAGTTATTTAAAATAAAAATAAAAGAAATGTTTTCTGCATCAGCAACAAACACAAAATTTTTATTTTTTTAATAGCAAATATATCGTTTTTCTTTTCGTTGCCATAACAGTAAAATTAATTTTGGCAAGTTCATGGAGGCTACAAACCAATAAATAAATTAAATTTATTGCAAATGCCGTAAATATGTAGTGGGTTTGTCATGCAATTGAATAACTCGCTGTCTCTATTATAATTAAAATGTTTTATTTATATTATAATTATTGTACAGTTACCAAGCATTTTTTAAACGGAGAAAAAACTGTATAAGCAGATATTTTTGAAATTGTCTTCCGAAATATTAACTTCTTAAACAATTTGGCATTTAAATAATGTTTAAGGTTTAGAAACCGCATTAAAAAATATTTGTAGCTGAAGTTAAGTCCAACATAATAATTTATGAGTTGCTTTCCTTATTTTTTATTATTTTCTGAAGTTTGTGTATCTTCATCACGAAAAATTATGTTATCCCTATTTTAAGAGGTGGCAGTTATTTATTTCGCTCAGTATCATATTGTGTATATAAGACTAATGTATATCATATCTAATATATATTAATTTTCGTCGAATTTCGGCGGGTGCAGCTAGTTTATTTAAAATAAAATGTCACTTACTTTTGCTTAGAATTTATCTTACTTTTGCAGTAGAAATTTTTTTAAATAAAATTTCCGGTCTGAAAAAGACTTAACTGAACCGCGGCGTATACGGGCGAAATTACGGTAATTAGATTACGTGATTGTCTTCGAATTACATAATTGTCTGTTGGAGCAAACGTATTAAACAGATTATTATTGCCATAGTTTCAGAAAAGGAATATGTAAACTCTATGAATTTTCTTTTTCCAAAAGTGTAATTCAATCTAAGAATTCCATTTAATACGACCACAAATAAACCCCGTTTCCTTAAACCCTAGGAAACCCTTTCCTTAAACCCTATTTTCCAGGTACTGGAATTTATTTTAAATATATAATCACTTTGTATTTTATAAGTAATTATTTTGCTTAAACCATTTTTTTAATTGAGTAATATAAGTAACAGTCGAGTAGAACTTTTGCAGGATTTTATAACTTTTTTTTCATAAATATGTCATAAATGAACGTAACTTAAATAAGTACTATAAAAATTGTCTCCTAATCTGAATTTCTTATAGATGGCGATTGAAAATCATTTAAGTTAAAAAAATGTAATTTAACAAATTACAATGACTATTTGGAAAATGATATTTTCAAAGACTATAATTTTAGACTGATTAATGATTTCTATATTTAAAAAAAACAATTACAATATTTAAAAACACCATTTTTATGATGATCAAAACGTAGCTTACGTAATAACAGAGTCATATTAATATGCCTGGACATTTAGAGTCACGTTAACATTCTTGGGCCAGTCATAAACAAATATTAAATGAAATTTCAGTTTAACAATTTTCGGTACTGTAAATTAAAAAAATTCTAAACATCGCACACTTTCAATTTTTACAGCATCGTATATAGAAAAAATTACTTTAATAGCAACTTGTTTGAAACTTGTATCTAAATTTGTTATTGAGTTATTAATTTTTTTTTTTGTAGTTTTTAATACTTTTTTTGTCTTTGTGGCAACAGAAGTATTTCATTTCTAGACATTAAGCATGGACCAATCAGAAAACGAATTAAATAAAAAACAGAAGTATTTCATTTTTGGACATTAAACATTAGACAAATCAGAAAACAAATAAAATGAGTTAGATAAAGTTGCGGAATTTAACCAATGAAAACATTCAGATATACTTCAGATTTCCCACTTCTCTACCGAGGACAAAAAAATTCCAAATAGTTAAAAAAAACAGCCATCTATTGTAGTAGCTGAAGAAGTAGTAGAACAGTACTGCGCATCTAGTGTTTATTTTCACTATTTCTTAACCAACGTAACGATTAAATATCACATGTGTTTATATTTGTGCAATATTGACATAAAATATTTTTCCAGTGTACTGCTGATATTTTTCTAACATTGATTCTTCATTGCTACGGGTACTTCAATGAAAATTTTCGATGTAATGTATCGTATATATAATATCTTAAGACATTTTTTAATTTTCTTAGCATTGGAACATAAAAAAGAACCGTGCGGTGTCATTTTTAAATTATTTATTTTCATCATTTATTGAATGTAACAAATATTTTCCTTCAGTATTATGTTCGGACGTAATCATAAACTTTTATTATTACATAAGTCAAAAATTTAATGGCATTTTTCGACTGTGCTTTGATAAATGTGACAAAAATTGACACAGCTAAGAAAGCGTTGTGAAAAGATATCTTTCATTCCTCATTTCTTATAGATGGGAGGCGAAGCTCAATTTCTGTTGTGAAGCAGACAGTTGAATCATATCTCTTTTATTGTCACTCACTTGTTATCTGAAATGTGAGTTTAGTGAGGTAGAATTCTTCATTTTCTTTTTCCTTTTTCAAGTTTAATATTTTATTAAAATAAATTGCAATCTGCTCTGGTTACTGAAGCAGCTATTTTATTAAATAAATAACTCTGACGAATGAATATTTTCTTATCTGTAATCACATTATCATACACGTATGCACATAAATTTAGAATAGTGGTAATAATAATAATAATAATAATAATAATAATAATAATAATAATAATAATAATAATAACTAGAAATGTAATTCCTGAATGTCGTTACCATTGGAATAATACGCGTGTAATTTGTAATTAGGGTAAATTGCTCAAATAGAGTATTTCTAAGAAAAATTGGAAATTTCGATAATTAAGATGTCTAAAAATGCTTTAAAAATTGATTATTAAAAAAAATTTTTAATTAAAAAATTTTAAAGATTACTCGAAGATTCCAAACTGCTCATTGGAAATAAAAAGAAGTAGAAAATTATGGGTTTTTTTATATTCATCTAAATTATAAAAATAAAATTAAATTAAAAAAAGTTTCATTTAACCCTTTGAGGAGCAAAGCACTTATGTTCCTAAAATGTTAAAATGATTGATTGACAGCGGTATTCACAAACAAATTTATATGAATGTAACTATACGCTGTGTTTTGCACGCATAATAAAAATCAAAACTTAATTGCAAAATTCCGGTGCCGATGTGGCATAAGGGAATTAAAATTAAGGGGTATATATAATATACCGGTGCCCTTCAAGGGGTTACTAAATCACAAATATGAAAAATGCCAGAAATTTAAAAGATGATGACACTATATGATATAATTTTTTAAAACTTAAAAAATTCCACATTTTCGCGCGGAACGCTTTCGATCAGACCTTGATCGCCATCATAGTAGCTTTGATTGTGTTCTGAAGCTTCTTAATCGTACTCAGTCTTCTGCTGGACAACTAGACGAGTCCAATTTACAGTGGAGGGGTAGAGGGAGAGGAGGCAGCCAACTGAACATTTCTATTCTAAGACTATCATTCCAACGGTATATGATGTTTCATGTATACATTTTTGTGTCAACGTAATTAGTAATTTAAATACAAAAAAAAGTAATTAATAAAAAATGGGTGGGAAATCAGTTGTTAAGACATGAAAAGTTTATCTAGTTTAGCTAAATGCTAGCAAGTATTGTCCGCTACGCTGCTGGTTTGTCTATCCAAATGAACCACGTATCAAACAAAATAAATCAGTGAATTTAACCTTGTGATTTAAAGTAATATAAACCTTTACCTGGAAAGTCTTTTCACATTCCTGGCTCGATATGAACGCCATTGTTCTGTAATATTTTCTAATATACAGACAAATGTTCAGCTGTTAATCTCCTTTTAGTTGATCCATCATAGTAGGATTTGGTATAGAATGATAGAACTGATATAAAACTTTCTTGTCATAATCAATTAGACAACTGAGAGATGATTCGTGCTCCGTATATTTTGCCATTTGGTTTTCTCTGAGTTCTGTTCTGTGGTTTTCTGGTCTTTTCTCTGATATTCTGTGAAGTCGCTGCTTCACGCCAAAAAACTACAAACATTGGGCCGCTTGGAAATCAACATTTGCTTCGTTATTGCAGATATCTGGCTTTAGATGATGAATAAAGTGGTCAAAATTGGACTTTTATTACCTTTCATTCGATCCAATAGCAGTATTCATCTGCCCAAAATTACTTTTAAACGCAAATAGCATAAAATTATTTGTTTCATGAAACCAATATCACGGCAATTAATCTAATTTTTATGTATTTTACTTCTTTTTAAATTTATTTACCTCTAAAAAAGGGACCCTATATTTTCACTTGAAAATAAAAATCATACAAGATCATACAAAATACACTATTGATAACAATGGGCCCCCAACAATAGAATCATTAGAAAAACTGACGTTTAAATATATAAAATTCAACGTTTATTCTTTCAGGTTATTATAACGTGTCTGAGAAATGCTTGGTGTTTCAATTAACATTAAATAACACGATTTTTTAAAATTAAAGTTAAATTGTGAATATATGTTCTATCAAAACAAAAATATGTAGTGAAAAAATTAATATTTTTCGCAGTTTTTTCCTCTTTGGCCTTCCTTTTTTATCTTTTTTTATGTTTAAAAAATTTAATAGAAAATAAATGTCGGAGCTGCTTAGAATGAAATTATCTGCAAGCTACTACTATCTATAAATATGAAATTTTCAACCGAAAGAAAAAAAATTTTTCTTCAATTTAAGTAACGCGTGGATATTTATACCTATCATGTAATATAATTTTTAGAAGCAGCCATTTCCAAAACATTCTACCCCAGAAACTGAATCAAATAAGCAGAAAAATGTTATATTTCAGAGTAAACTTCCCATAAACACGTTTATAATCGATTAAACATTTTAAAATTATTAAGCTATTGCATAGCTTTTATCGCGGGCTTTGAGCGCGGCGACCGAATGTAGAAATTCCGTAACGAAAAAACCTAACACTCCGCTAACCATCGTTTCAGTTCGGTAGACTTCGGCACGGTATCCTTCGGTAGACTTCGGAAGACATTGACGCGGTATTTTTCAGATATTTAGAGGATATCAAGTCTCAAACTTATATTTCTTATTTCAGTTACTATAAATCTATAGTTTCAATAATAAAAATTCCTGATAGAATGTGTATAGAAAAGAATCGTCTTAAGGTAAAACAAGGAAGGATAATGTAGCTATTGGTGATTGGAGACCTGCCCAATGGTGAGGATCGAAAAATTTAAAATGCTTATAACTCGCGATCTAATTTTCGTAGCGCGGCCAAATTTTGTTTGGTAATTTATTATGAGACAGTGTTAATTTTTGGTGACAGAAAACCTCCACGGTGAGGGTAGAAAAAGTTAAAATGCTTATAACTCGCGGTCTAATTTTCGTAGCGCGGCCAAATTTTGTTTGGTAATTTATTATGAAACAGTGTTGATTTTTGGTGACAGGAGAACCCCCCACGGTGAGAGTCGAAAAATTTAAAATGCTTATAACTCGCGATCTAATTTTCGTAGCGCGGCCAAATTTTGTTTGGTAATTTATTATGAGACAGTGTTAATTTTTGGTGACAGGAGATCTCCACGGTGAGGGTCGAAAAAGTTAAAATGCTTATAACTCCCGATCTAACTTTCGTAGCGCGGCCATATTTTGTTTGGTAATTTATTATGAGACAGTTTTAATTTTTGGTGACAGGAGACCTCCCCACGGTGAGGGTCGAAAAATTTAAAATGCTTATAACTCGCAATCTAATTTTCGTATTGCGGCCAAATTTTGTTTGGTAATTTATTATGAGAGAGTGTTAATTTTTGGTGACAGGAGACCCCCCACGGTGAGGGTCGAAAAATTTAAAATGTTTATAACTCGCGATCAATTTTTGTAGCGCGGCCAACTTTTGTTTGGTAATTTATTATGAGACAGTGTTAATTTTTGGTGACAGGAGATCCCCCATGGTGAGGATCGAAAAATTTAAAATGCTTATAACTCGCGATCTAATTTTCATAGTGCGGCCAAATTTTGTTTGGTAATTTATTAAAGTATTGCATAGCTTTTATCGCGGGCTTTGAGCGGGGCGAAAGTATCTAGAAATTCCGTAACGAGAAAAAACCTAACATTCCGGCTAACGTCGCTTCAGTTTGGCAGACTTCGGCACGGTATCCTTCGGTAGACTTCGACAGATATTGACGTGATATTTTTCAGATATTTTGAGAATATCAAGTCTCAAACTTATGTTTTTTATTTCAGCTACCATAAACGTATAGTTTCAACGATAAAAATTCCTGATTAACCTACATGTATTGTAAGATAATAAAAATATCTTAAACGATATTAAATTCTCATTTATAGAATAAAAGAAAAAAAATTGTTATCGGTCATCACGCTCAAAAAGTGTAACTTGAATTAATATCAAAGACAAAAAAAACTGCATAAATAAAAAATAAATAAATAATTATGATAGCATAAGTTGATAAAAAATGCTATGCAATAGCTTTACCGCGGCAGTCCCCGAGTGCCACACGTATTTTTTTTTTTTTTTAGATTATAAAGTTTTTATAAGTTTTACAAAAATTTTAAATGACCTAGAAAGTAACTGCAGTATAAAACAATTAAGTTTTAAGATTATTACATTTTTTAATTGGAAATAAGTTTCTAAATATCTAAATTTTTCAAAGAATAACGAATAAAAAAACATTGTATAGAATAAAGCAAAGATTTATCTATTTTTATTTTCTTTTCTCTATTATTTATACAAGGTAGAACCCGTCGAATTTCGACGAAAGAAAATGTTTTAAGAGGAACTGTTCCATTGTTTTATAATAAACCTACAAAATTAGTTACAATAAAAATTGCACCTTATATGGTTAAGTCTAACTCTTAAAAAAAAAAAAAAGATATTTAACCTAAAGTTACCAAAATACTAATATAAAACTCAGATGTAGAAATTGTTAATTAAACTTTAATAATACATGTAAGAAGTAAAAAATAATAAAGATATGTTATTATAACAAGGTTATCAATTAAATGCTAGTGTTCCAAAACGGAAAAAAGCAGAATTTATTCCACTTTGACACATTGACAGATATTTTTCCCTCATGAAATCTAAACCCGACACCATTTTCACCGTATCAAAATTTAAATATGCACCTTTTATATCGGTATTGACCTTTTTTTAAAAAATATGTACTTTAATTTGACCTTTTTGAAATATTTTTAATTCAAAACTTGAAGTTTCGATGCTATTAACTAAAACAGACACTAAACTGTTTATATCTTTTTTAAGTATAAATGAAATTTTGTAAATGAAACCAAAATTCACCGGGTTTTATATCAGAAGATATACTAGGCACAGCTCTACTTTAATTTTTTTTTCACTTTTAATGAGAAAGTGGCACATACAGATACTGTAATCTGCTTTTTTGGGGGGCTTTTTTCCCTTTGATTTTTTAAAAAGAATAGAGTACTTCTGTCGCCACGTTTAGAAAAGCAGCATTAAAACTACAAAAGAATTAATATTCAGCGTCATGATAAAGGGGGGGGGGGTCGAATGGGGCGGATGCCCGAGCGCGTAAATTTAGAGTTCTCCAAATTTATATTACCAACGTCATTTTTGGCCTGTCGCAAGAAAAAGTTGGGTATGAGGGTCATCAAATTCCCACTTTGCTCTGGGCGTAGTTTTCTCTTCGCACGACCCTGTTAATATTTAAAAATTAAATTAAGATATTGTTTTCAAATAAATTGCATTTAAAAGTACATTTTTTAATCCTATACGACGGTATAAAAAATGAACACATGCGATGTTTAGGAGCAGCAGCAAAAATCGCAAAACCGAAATTGCATTTCAAATTTCAAAATGTTTTGCCATTAGAAAAATGACGTATGCGTTACGCACAGATACGTTTGGCCTTTATAATATAGATTAAATAGATAGATTAAAATATACTTTCGAATAGCGCCAGAATATATTTTAAAAAGACAGATTAATTTTTCAACAATTTTTACTTACCCATCATACGTAGTAGGGTAACATCCCCAGTAATTGGCATGCACCAGGGATTGGCACATCCTACAAACATGTTCTAAAATAAGATTTATATCCAGTCTTTTAAAAATGCAAGACCATATACCAGTTATATGCTCATTTACGTTAAAGATTATAACTTTGATCTATGCTACTAGATTTCAATAGTGCCTAGGAAAGAGAAACAATTATGGCTTGTATGAAATTAGCCATTTTTGTTTCAAATGCTTCTTCTTTGGTTTAAGGAAGGCATGCTTTTCAATTCATTTTTATATGATTTATAATATATTTTAAATTTTTATTGACAACAGTTTTGTGTAGTTAAAAGGGTTACTTTAATTGTTTAAAAGTATTTTCGACACAAATATTTGGATTTCTGAATTATTGATAGATGTCAATTAATGGTGCTTCAATTTTGCTAGTTCCAAATAATTGGCACCCATTCCAATTACAAGGAATTCGCAAGGAATTTGAGATTAAACCACATATTTTGGAAGTACTTTTAAAGTTATAGACTAATTTTGTTTATCATTTGTTTTTATTTGAAAATATGATATATTATCAGTAACTGGAATCCATTAAAGCTGGGGACAGCATGACAATTACTGGGTATGAATATAAGTATATTGTATTGTTTTAAAGTGTTCACATTTCAGACTAATATGCTGATTTCTTACTCTAAAAAAACCTGAAACATGTCATCTTCATCTACAGTAAATTCATTTAAAGCGATTAAACCCAATGCAAAATGTAATTTTTTTTAAAAATATAAACTAGTGCCAATTACTGGATCACAAGGTGTCATACATTGGTTCTCTAGGTGCCAATTACTGGTGATTTCAGCAACTTTTTAAAAATATATTTTTATAAAAATACTTTATCAAGTTTTTTTTGCTTTTAGTTGGCAAAATAGGTGCACAGATATGCATTCTTTGATTTAAAAATATTTCCAAGTATACATCTTATTTTTTTGTAATGAAAATTGAAGTAAGTTTAAAGACAAATTCTTAAAGTTCCAATTACTGGGGATGTTACCCTATACTGTAAGTCTTGCAATCGTTTTGAAAATTGAAAATTTTTTTTGACGGATTTACACGTTTCAGATACTGGAGATTCCGAAAAACATATATATTTTTTAATTTTTGCTGTCCGTCCGTCTGTCTGTCTGTCTGTCAGTCTGTCTGTCAGTCTGTCTGTCTCTAAACGCTCTATCTCCCGAACAAATTGAGATAGAGACTTGACATTTTGTATGTACTTAGTATGTAAGAATGGGACGAAGCCTATTTAATATTAGTAACCTCGATTATCCGGAACTATTTTTTTCGGACTCTCGAAAAATTCATTCTGATGAAAGGTATATAAAAATTTTCGATTTTTTTTTATTTTAAAGAGTGGATGTAAGAGGCAATAAAATAACACAAATTTTGCATAAATAACGAAGTCAATCGAATTATTAGAGTCCAAGATATGTGTAATCCTGTTTTCCGCATTCTTTGATTTTTTATGACCCTGTATTTCAATCAAATTTCAATTCAAAGATATATTTTAATTGGAAATGAGACGCTTCATCCGACGCAGTAAATTGTCAGTTAATATGATTATTATTTTTAGAGTTATGAGGAAGGATGTGTCTTTTATGCAATCCGGTATTACTTGAGTATTTTGGCGTTTTATATAATTTGTAGAATTTGGCTCATCAGCAATTCATTAATAAAGCATGACTATGTATATTAAAACTATTTAAATTTTCCGTTTAAATTTTATTTTGGAATTGCAGTGCATTTTATAAATATTTTACATATGTTTTATTTTCACATTTTATACTATGCATATCCATGATGGGTAAGTATTACGGTGGCCCCCAACGACTAGTTATTTTAAAAATAAATTTGTTTCAAATGATGAACTCACTGCATTTCAATCCTTAACAAAATTTACATATTGAAAAAAAAAACATTAACTGCATATTTAATTAAAATAAAAAAATCCCTGTCGGCTGGGCCTATAGGCGGAGGTAGATTTCGAAGAGTGCTCATTTCAACAATATATATATATATATATGATTAGAGATAAACTCAGTTTAATAACTTCATTTGGCCGTTTATGAAAAATTTTTAATTTCATTTTTCTGCAAAAACTGGTTTTATCAGAATCATCTTAAGAATAATTCAGCTGAAATGCCCATTTTGACAACATATTTTGAAATTGATTCTGAATTTATTAAAAACTCGACCAAAACAGTACATTATACAGTTCCTAAATAACAAAAACTGTCGAATGCACTTGACAAAAAAATTGAATTTAAAAATGAGTCATAAAATAACCGATTTGTTGTTTGAATACATCCTTAATTCTTTAATCATGATTGCTTCAGAAAATTTGTGCGAAATACTCACTTTGACAGCATTTTAAAAAATATATTCTTTCTTTATCAAAAAACTGGCCAATGCGTCACAGTATATAGTTCCTAAATAAGAGGTTCTGTAAATTGGATGCGTTTGAGAGCGAAAATGGATTTTAAAACGAGTCATAAAAAACGCAGTTTGCTATGTGAAAACTTCCTTAAATTTTCAAATCACGAATATTTCGGGAAATTCTGTTCAAAATACCATTTTTGGTAGCCTTTTTCAAAATATATTCTGTCTTTATCAAAAAAACCGATCAATGCATCACATTATATAGTTTCTTAATAAGAGGATCTGTAAATTGGATGCATTTGAGAGCAAAAATGGATTTAAAAACGAGTCAGAAAAAAACGCAATTTCTTATTTGAACACTTCCTTAAATTTTCAGTCACGATGATTTCGGAAAATTCTATTCAAAATACCCTTTTTGGTAGCCTTTTTTGAAATATATTCCGTTTTTATCAAAAAACTGACCAATGCATTACATTATATAGTTCCTAAATAAGAGGATCTGTAAATTGGATGCGTTTGAGAACAAAAATGGATTTAAAAACGAATCAGAAAAAAACGCAATTTCTTATTTGAATACTTCCTTCAATTTTCAGACCCGGTGACTTTCGGAAATTCTGTTCAAAATACAATTTTTGGTAGCCTTTTTTGAAATATATTCTGTCTTTATCAGAAAATTGACCAATGCGTCACTTTATACAGTTTCTAAATAAGAGGATCTACCATTTGGATGCGTTTAACATCAAAAATGAATTTAAAAATGAGTCAGAATATAAGCAGTTTGGATCTCCTATTTTTGTTTAATTTCTCAGAAACTCCTATTTTTGTTTAATTTCTTTTTGCTATATGAATTAATCCTATGAAAAACTTATCAATATAAAAGTTGTAGATATTTTTGAGAAGATGTAAAATAAATTTAATCAGATTTGATATCTTAAAAATTGACGGAGTTATGGATTTTTCTCTTTTTTTAGCGCCCTTTTTCTTTTCGTTTTTAATTTTTTTTATAGGTAAAAGTTGGTCCTATCAAAAACTTGTAAATACAAAAGTTTTAGATAATTCTAAGGACATTTACAAAAAATTTAGTTGGACTTGATATCTTGAAAATTGACGAAGTTATGAATTTTTTTCTCTCAAAATCCCTGTTTTTTTCGCCCCTTGAGCCCACTTCTAAATTTATCAAAAATCTGTCATGCATATACTTTTGGCCCATTTTTAAGAAGTAATATAAACTTTAAACCGATTCGATATCTACTTTAATTAAG
The DNA here is from genome assembly GCA_964019185.1 of Maratus speculifer. Taxonomy (NCBI): domain Eukaryota; kingdom Metazoa; phylum Arthropoda; class Arachnida; order Araneae; family Salticidae; genus Maratus; species Maratus speculifer. Next base: position 62,957,734 of record OZ025295.1, read on the forward strand.
AAGTTATGGCGTTTTTTCGGTTTTCACAAAAACGCCCCCTATTCCGACACCCTTGGTCCGATTTCGCCCATTAACGAACTTAGCCAAGATTTTATCCCCTTTGATTTTATGTACCAGTTTGGTGGAGATTGGTGAAGAATTATAGAAGTTATCGTGTCCATAAAAAAGTGAGATATATAATATAGATAGATAGATAGATAGATAAACTGGTGCGATTGCAATAGGTAGTATTTCTTACGAAATCTACCTAAAACAGTGTATAAAAATTTGAAGTTTTTAAAATCCTTACAAATTTAAAAAAAAAATTATATTTATGCCCATTTTTTTTTTTTAATGTGCATTTCACAAGACTGTGCATACATTTTTAGATACATGTAACTTAAATTTAATATATATATAAATATATATATGTTACAGGCCAAACCCGATTTTAGGCCAAACCGGTCTATCCTAACGCCCATCGGATAAACTAGTTTTTTCTAGGCCAAACCGGTTTATCCTAACGTCCATTGGATAAACTAGTTTTTCCAAAGCCAAACTAGTCTATCCTAAGGCCCATAGGACAAACTAGATTTTCCTAGGCTAAACTAGTTTGGCCTAACTCTTTTAGGATAAACTAGTTTAGACTGGTGTTTATTGGTCTGAACTAGTTTATCCTAGGCCAATTCAATTTGGCGGGATTTTATTGAATTCAATGACCGCCTCAACGCCAACATTCTTGTTTGTCCTAGGCCGATCTAGTTTATCCTAGGCCAATGTAGTTTTACGTGTTTTTAGCTCACGGGCATCAAAGCCAGAGAAATAATGGGCTCACAGGTACTGTATGTATGTATGTATGTATGTACGCATGTATGTATGCATGTATGTACGCATGTATGTACGTATGTGCGTAACGCGATAACTCTTGATAGAAATAATGTATTTGACGTGTTTTTATCTCATCAGGCTATCAAAGCCTGAGAACTAATGCGTCCGTAGGCTCTGTATCTTTGTAAGTACGTAATGCAATAATTCTTGATAGAAATACTCGATTTGCATCAAACTTTCGATATAGGTTTATTCTTATGAGGAGCTTGTCTGATTAATTTTGGTAGGTCATTGGAGAAGAATAAGGGGGGGGGGAGAACGAGAGGCTGATTCCCCCTTCTCTTAATTCAAATAAATGGGTTTCCGTGCATTTTAGCATATTTTATTCAAATTTTAGATATAGGAGCATTCTCTTGAGGCGCCTCCATTATTAGTTGTGGGTGTTCATTGTATAAGCATGAATAGGGGTAACGCCCCATAATTTATGTATATGCTTTTTTCAGGCAGAATTTACTTATTTGCTTCAAATTTTATAAATAAATTCATTCTGGTAAAGCGCTTCCCTAATTAGTTTTGGGGGTTAATTCAATAAGAACAACGGGAAGAACGGGGTATCCCGTCTAATTATGGCAAATGGGATTTTCATGCAGAATTAACCGATTTGCTGCAAATCTTGGATTTGTTTATTCTAATGAAGCGCTTTACTGATTAATTTTGGTGGTTCTTCGGTTAAATATAAGGGAGAAACTTACAATTTATTTCCTTCCTTAAATTAGATAAATTGGTTTTAATACAGAATTATCCAATTTGCTTAAAATTTTGGACATGAATTCATTTGATCAGGTGTTTCTTTAATTAATTTGGGTTTTTTCTATTGATTAAGTATAATATGATAGTGGACATTTTATCGCCTTCCTTAAATTAGATAAATGGGTTTTCATGCAGATTTATCCGATTTGCCTTAAATTTAGAACATAGTTTTTTTCTTTATAAGGCGAATCCCTGAATTTTTTTCAGGGTTTAATGATTAAGTATAAAGGGATGAATAGGGGATTACCCTCCTTAAATTAGATGAATGGTTTTTTGAGCAGAATTTTCTGATTTGCTTCAAATTTTGGATAATTGTTTAATTTTGTAAAGCTTATCGGTTATTAGTTTTGGGGGTTCAATTGTTAAGTATAACTGGGAGAAATGGGAAAAAGTAATCCAACTTACTTCATTTTTCGAGGGTGTTATTCTTTAAAAAAATAAGACCGTAATACACAATTAGTATAAACAGCCTGTGAATGCAAAGCCATCAATTTAATTGGGCAATATTATTTTTAATATTGATCCCGACTACTGCTCTATAGCTAATCTTGTGCAAAGTGGTTTTGTCATCACCCTTATATAATATATTTTATTCGAAGGGTTGTAGAATACTGTCAGTGGTTTGCACATGCCGGGATTTCGAGGCCCGGGCCGTGCCCTTCCCGAAGGAAAGTTATTTTGCCGTGACCCGGTGTAAAAATTAAAAATTCAGCCCGAGCCCTGCCTGTACAAAAATTAGTGAAAAGAGACTCAGTCCGGCTCACACTGGCCCTACTCAATTTCTTCAAAAAATTGAGATTTTACTTAACGTACAATTAGGATTCCTTTATAAAATACTGCATACATATTTATTGGATAAATTTACAATGTATTTTAAATTACGATGCGTTCAAAGAATGGTAATTACACAATGTATTATTGATTATTTAGATTTTTAAACCTTTCAATATTCAAGTAGGGATTCATTAAATAATTAATGTAGTTTAGAACAAAAGAAAAAAAAAAGAGAGTTATAAACATCTTAACTATTGTATCTGTTCAGTAAAATTAGATTTGTGAATATGTTTCACTGTCATTCCTTAATCCTTTCAAGGGCGGTGTTTGCAGTCTGCAAACACTTACTTTTACTGTTCCGATTGCGAACTGGCACCAGTAAATTTTTAGTAAAATTTCGATTTTATAATATACGTGAAAAAGTGGTCTTCATTATTTTCAAATAAATTTGTTCTGAAATTGCGGTGTGAATCAATTATTTGAACAATTTTAGAGCGGAAATACATTGCCCCTGAAAGGGTTAAGGCTTTTCTTAAATTCAAAAGAGCTACATCCTAACACATTTAAGAACTAATTTATTTTCAGAAATGCATAAGATTAACAGGCATTCTCTCTCAGAAAATGTATAATCGAATGGCATTATCCATTTTTTTTATATAAAAACGATGTACCTTTGAGAAAATATTATTAAAACCACGTTTTGAATCTAATTTCCGCTTACGACTTTACGGAAAAGAAAAACTTGACAAGAACAGCTTATATGTCGACAGGTAATCAATTTCTTAAAAATGGAAAACGCTGTTCGATTCCAAATTACGTTCAGCTCCGATCTGGCTCGAATATGCAATAATAATAATAATAATAATAAATGTAAGTCTGATCTCAGTTGGCACGAGTCTGCAGAAAAAAAAAGCAAACACCATGTCCAATGCATCATGTCTCTATGGTGGAGATGTTAAATTTCTGTATTGACTCTTTACACATATTTAATACTTATTCTTGTGAAAGACATGTTTTTTACCGGCCAAACCCAATTTCGAGCCAAATTATTTTATCCTAACGCCAATTGGATAAACTAGTTTTTCCTGCGCCAAACTTGTTTATCTAAATGTCCATAGGATAAACTAGTTTTTCCTAGGTAAGAGGGTAATCCTTCATTTTCCCTCTTCATACTTAACCATTAAATCCCCAAAAATATTCAGGGAATCGTTTTATCAGAAAGAATCTACATTAAAAAAGTTGAAACAAATTCATCAATTCTGCATCAAATACCATTTATCTAAATGATGTTGTGTTACCTGCATTGCCCTTTCTTTTAGACTTAAACAATAAACATCCACAACTAATCACGGAGGCGCTTTGTCACAATGATCCTATATCTAAAATTTTAAATGAAAAGTGATGATTCTGCATGATAAATCCATTTCTCTAAATTAACGGTGGGAGATTAGCCCCCCTTTATTCTTATCCAATGAATTTCCAAAATTAATCAGAAAAGTACCTTATCAGAATGAACGTATATCCAAAATTTGAAGCAAATCGGATATCGCTATCAAGAGTTATCGCGTTACGTGCATACGTACGCACACACATACATACATGCGTACATATATGCGCACATGCATATACAGAACCCGTGAGCCCATTATTTCTCTGGCTTTCACGCCTGTGAGCTAAAAACACGTAAAACTACATTGGCTTAGGTTAAACTAGACCAGCCTAGGACAAACAATAATGTTGGCGTTGAGGTGGCCATTGAATTCAATAAAATCACGCCAAACTGAGTTGGCCTAGGATAAACTAGTTCAGACCAATAAACAGCAGTCTAAACTAGTTTATCCTAAAAGAGTTAGGCCAAACTAGTTTGGCCTAGGAAAATCTAGTTTGTCCTATGGGTCTTAGGATAGACCGATTTGTCCTAGGAAAAACTAGTTTATCCGATAGGGGTTGGGATATACCGGTTTGGCCTAGGAAAAACTAGTTTATCCGATGGGCGTTAGGATAGACCGGTTTAGCCTAGGCCAATCTAGTTTGGCCTAAAATCGGGTTTGGCCTGTAACATATATATTTTAAACTAGTAGTGTAAAACGACAAAACCTAATGCATCATCACAAGCTTTATTACGTTTTCAATAACAAATACTTTAAAGCTAATTCCATGTTCTAATTTATTACATATGCACTATGCCGGATAAAGTCCATTGTGAGCATGATAATTTTTGAATGGAAGAGCTATAGTCAAAAAAAGAGGAATCTAAATATAGTAAAGAGCATTGCGATACATAATTAAACCGCTGCTCGGGAATTGCGGAGTTAGCATTCCTATGTGGAAAACGGAAAAAGATAGAGGTGAAAAGTTACATAAACTTTGTTCCACCCCTTCATCTCTATTGTACTTAAATTTTAATGAGTGTCAAAGTTGTAAACATAATTCTAATTCACCCTATGTAATCAAGTGTCTATATATATTAAAGTATTAAAACTGCTAAGAAAATTCTGATAATAATCACGCTCCTTTCTATTCCCTAAAACATGCATTATTTTTGTTTCTTTCGAAGTTTTTATACAATTGTTAAATATGGATGGACAATGCAGGTCAGCAGATAATGGCATAAAATAAACCTAAACATTTCCGAAGCTAACACGCACAGTTTCAATGAACTCGAAAATGCATAATACGTACAACAACTTTAGAAATATACATTTACCATAATTTACGGAAAGAAATTCTTTAATTCTACAGATGTAGAGTTACAGAAGTCTGTATGCTTACTAAAATTTTATCTGTACACTGTATCGAAAAAATGTCAATCTACAAAACTAGTTTTTGTTAAGGCATGAAAATCTGTAGCTTTTCAAAAGTATCTAATAAAGTTAGAGCAATCTTACTGAAATTTTACTTGTATAAGGGGCTGTGCAAATATAACTTTATCAACTTTATGATAATTTAGACACCCCCCCTTCCAATATTATACGCTATAATCCCTTGAACCCCTCCCCCCCCGGTAATAATATCGTTGATTTTTAGATTTTTTTTTTTTTTTTTTTTTTTTTTTTGTGTGTGTGTGTGTGTGTGTGTATTTGAAGTGATATACAAAACTGGTTACATTTATTTTTCTCATCTTAATTGATTCAAATGAAGATAAGTCAATAACATATCGCTTAGTATCAAATAATACTTGAAATAAATAGTGACTATTTAACGATATTTTATTATAAGTTTTTGTTACATAATGCATTCTACGGTAATAAAGTCTTGTTGCGCTTTAACCGAACGGAAGTGTGCCGGGGAGTAGATAGAATTTCTTATCAACAAAACAAGTGGACAACATTCTTTTTCTTTCTCTTTTATCTACTAGGAAACACAATCTTCATTTCAAATATGCGTCACATATGGTTTCTCGAACCGTGATTATATATGCATACGCATGTGAAGAAAAATAGGAATGCCAAACGTTAAGGCCATTCCATATTTTAGAATTTTATAATTTTATAATGATTTCGTGATTTTAATAATAATTTTGTAATTTCATAAAAAATAGATAACTGGCTAAAAAAGATATCATAATATTTTAAACCCTGTTACAAGTAAAAAAAGAAAATTTTGATTGAATCGAAAATTATATCGATTTCAAAAGACAACCCACTCTCCTCCCAGAGATATCTTACGGTATCATGTGCCGGATTCTCCACCCCCCCCCCCCCTTAAAGGATAACGTTATATTTGCACATTCTCTAATCCGGGTTGTAATTAAATAAAAAATTCTTGGCATCCCAATTTCCAAAAACATCCTTAGTGACCTTACAGATTCTCCCATTTACAGTGAATAAGTGTTGCTGTTACATGAATTTTTGTTGTTGCTGTTACATAAAAATGTTCCAGGATTCCTAGTTTCGAAGAAAAATTTTAGTTATTTTAAAGATTTGTATGTGTTCTCAGTGTATATTCTAATATTTGCAGCAATATATCCAAAATATAAACCTTACACAAGAAACTTTTAGATCATAATAAGATCATCTAAATTACATGTTTAAATCTTGTTTTTGGTGAAAACAGATGGACAGACAGAAACACACACATAAAAATTATATATGTTATGTTGAAACTAGTTAAGATCGAAATATTTAACATATTGAATAAGTAATGATCAAAATAAAAGTTCTCTAATTTATGCAAAATGAGAAATTTATATGCATAACATAGGTCATTTTTGTGAGATAGACACAAAGTCCTTAAACAAAAGAAGCTCGAGGTACACATTGTTTTTAAAACAGAGTTCCATGTTTTTTTCTTTTTTCATGAATATGTTAATGGAATACCCTCTTCCAATATTGACAGACAAGCAAAAGAAATTCTTTTTCTATATTGTCATAAGATATCGCTTTCTGTGCTAAGCTTAATTTGTTATTTTTAATTTTTTTTCTTGTTTTTTTAACCAACTTGAACTAAGAGGAAATTGCTCAGTTGATCATTATTATACATTTTCATATTTTTAAAAGAAATAGAAGAAACTTCAGATGTATTAATTAAACAGTTTTTCAGTAAAACTATCTTGTACGTAAACCCAAATCGCAATCTATTTGTTCTATTAAAAACACCTTAAAGCAATACAAAGAGGATTTTTGTTTACAGATTCACAATAATAGAGATATTCTAGGGATAATTTCCTCAAAATTATCTTGCTTTCTGTGAAATGCAACTATAACATGAGAAGTAGGGTAAGTAGCTGTTACCGACATACAAATAGCGTTGAACTATACGCTCCATACTTTAGAATGTAGTTGATTTTACATCAATGCTGCTAATCTAGCTAATGTTCAGTTCTAAAACTTTTTGTAATGCTGCATTATTTGACAATCAGTATTGTTAATTAATACTTTTTTGAAAATTCATATTAATACAACTTTTTACGTAATGTAACTCGCATTATTTAATTTTCATCACAAAAGGCGAATAGAGCTATTTAAAAAAATTGACATCAATCAATTAATATAAAATTTTAAAAAATGTAACACTGATGGCAATCTATCTATCTGTATTATAAAGGATAAACATATCTGTTCGCAACGCTGACGTCATTTCGACAATGGCAACACTTATTGATGAAATTTTGCTTTTGCAACTTTTACCTACTGCAATTTTTTTAACTTCTAGATATGGCACATTTTACATTTTTTTTAATCGTCATATGGGGGAAAATGTGTACTTAAAATTGCAATTTTTTAAAACTGGATCATTTTTTGCTATTAAGAGTTCTGTGAAGTTATGAATAAAAATCCTGCTTTGTATGTATTTGGGATCTTTATGATTGCATAAATAGATTGCGATTCGGATTTACTTACAAGATCGTTTTACTGAAAAACTGTTTAATCCTGAACTTTCTTCCATTTTTTTTAACAATATGCATAGACATAATAATGTACAACTGCGCAATTTCCTCTTTCTTCAAGTTGATTAAGTAAAGAGGAAAAAATCTGGAAAATTATCAATTTAAAATTAGGACAGAAAACACGATTTCATATGACAACATAGAAAAAGAATTTATTTTGCTTGTCTGTCAATATTTGAAGGGGATCTTCCATTAACATATTCTTCGAAAAAAAAAAAAGAAAAAAAAAGGTGACAGCAGTATTTAATTTTACACAAAACTCTGTTTAAAAAACAATGTGTACCTCGCGTTTCTTTTGTTTAAAGATTTTGTACCGATCGCACAAAAATGAAGTATGTTATGTATATAAATTTCTCATTTTGCATTAATTAAAGAACATTTTTTTTTATCATTACTTATTCAAAAAGTTAAATATTTCGAATTTAACTAGTTTCAACAAAATATAAATAACTTCCATGTGTGTGCTTTTGTATTTTAAATTAACTTTCAAGCATTATTTTTTTTAAATATATATCTATCGCGGGCAGACTCTATTACAGAAGAATTATAACATATTATCCCTTAAAACAATATAAATAGTTTCGACAATATTACATCCCACAACAAAATAATAAAATTAGTAACAAAATACAATATATAAAATAAAATTATTATCTATGTAATTGAATCTGAACTTTACACCATCGAATAGGTAAGATGCGAATGTGCATGTAAATGTATTTTGTTTGAAAACTGCATAGTCTTTTACTTATTAAGAACTTTTAAAATTAATGATAAAAGTTTTTAAAAACTATTAGTAAAGTCAAAAGAAAAACAATAAAAAGAGAAAATATGGTAAAATTTTTTTTTTGGAATAAATGAAAAAATAAACTAAAATAGGGATTATAGAAAGAAGATATATAAATGAGAAAAATAAGTTGAGTATTTAAAAAAAAAAATTTCTACATACTATTTTGCACTTTTTGCCTTCCTTTCGATCATTTTTACACTATGAAATTTTGGCAGCATGAAATTCATAACTAACAAGGAAGGTCTCCATACGGGCATACTCAGAAAAATCTGAAAAAAATACAGAATGTTCTTCTCATATATTTATATATGTTTATAAAAAAACTTCGGCGGAATCTCCTTATAGCGTCCGTAAAAAAATAATTAAAATTTCGTTTATTTGGCGATTTATCTCCGGTTGGCGAAAAAATTAAATTTTGGAAAATACGCTTTTACGCTTCGAATACTGTTTAAAGAAAAAACTTTCCATGTTCAATTTACTTAAATAAGTTTGGTTTAAGTAATTTTAGTTTTGCATTTTTACTTTACTTTAAGCGTAATTTTGTCATATACGTTTATATGTACTTATAACAAAATGAAATTAATGTATTTTATCATTTAAATTCATTAAAATTGTTCCAAATTGAAAAATACACTGTTAAAAATCTGCTGCATTTTGTTGCAACGCGCTTTCTTGCTTGTATAGAAAAAGGTTACTTGGCAGTGAAATGGAGCTTTATCATTGGTTGGAATAGAGATATTATATACAAGCGGTGGAGTGCGTTGCAACAAAATGCAGCAGATTTTTAACAGTGTATGACACGGTCAATCACCGTGGAGCATGCTATGGAGCATTCTCATTGGTCAGAAGAGAGATATTCTATAAAAGTAGTGGAGTGACATTGCAGTAAATGCTGCAGATTTTTAACAGTGAAGTCAATTAAAATCAATTTTCAGATTCGTTAAAATCGTCTGCTTTTGGCGAGGAAATGCACTGCTCGCCAAATCCCGCGTCGCTTTCAGCTTTTCACGCCAATTATTCCAAACTATTTTATTTTTTTACATATCTAATAATGTAATTCCGCCGCTAATTTTCACCGATCCTTTATTACCCACATGAGTAGTTTAATTCGTATTTTTTTCAAAAAATTCTGAGTATGCCCCCAATGGAGACCTTCCTTGTAAGATCTAAGAAATAAAGGAACAAAACATACCTTTTCACATTCATCTTCACGAAACAACTTATTCTAAATGAAAAATGAAATCATCTGCGAACAAATTGCCATCTTTAAAAATTAGATCGTAATTCTTTTTAACTATTGATATCGATTAATATTTAACCATGGGTACTAAACAAAAAAAAAAAGTCTTTTGCATATATATGCTATATATATATATATATATATATATATATATATAATTTTAGCCTTACATTTAGACCTAATAACCTTAAAGAAAAAATACCAATTTTCAAATAACTCTTTTTTCTTTTAGATGACTTCTTTAAAACTTTTCATTAAGTCACTGAAGACATAATTCAGAAATTTGATTTTTTTTTTTTTTTTTTTTTTTTTTTTTTTTTTGGCTGAGTTTACCCAGTGACGTCATTTTTGTCTAATTTCGTTAAAAAATTTCATATGCATTCAACAATTTTAAAATAAAAGCCAAATCTTAAAAATAAAACAATGTTTTAAATAATAAAGATGTATTTTAATTTAATAAAATTTTAACCTACTTTATAATATGAGTAAATATTATATAAAATTCAGTATTCAATCAAATTAATAATATGAATTTATCTAAACGTATTATAAAATTTTATTTATATTTCCAACAAAAAAATTGTAAGACCTTAATCAATTTAAATGCAACACACGAGATTGCTATGCCAACTAGTATCGTTAAAATATGTTCCAAATTCTTATGAACGAAATTCCGGCCTTCTTTTTATATCCTGTATTTTTTACTTAATACATAGATTGCAATTTCAACATTGGTTTCTATTACAGAATCGATTTTCTTTTTAAACAAAAATGGACGATTTCCTCGTGACGTCACAAGATTTAAAGAGCAACTGGCGGTAGGCAAAACAAACGGACTCTAAGAATCACTATACATTGTCCAGCATTCAATTTTTCTTTGTCATCGTTTTTCCTTTTAATTTTATACATATATATACAGGGTGTCCCCTCTCAACGGTGGCCAATGGCTAATTTCTAAACCGTTCGTCATAGACATATAGTTCCAATTGCAAAAATGCTTTAAAAAAGGCAAAGAATTGTTTTTTAAGCGATTTTGGTCAAAAAAATGTTTTACTAAAAAATTACGAAAATTAAATTTTTATACGGTCCCCCGGTCCTATAAGCGATATTTAGTAAAAATTTTTCAACACTCTAGCAAGTAATACAGAAAAGGTCCCATTCATGTAACATTGAAATTGACCGAGTTCTGAAGCTTTAAATTTCATGACTTAAACCACTTTTTTATAGCTGAAAACGGATGAGTTCGATTGAGCTTTAAGGGAACGTACACTAAGTGCGTAAAGTATTATAAAGGGAGTCTTATTTCCAACGCTGTTCAAAGGCTACTTCCTAAACTATCTGTCACAGACATATAGTTCCAATTACAAAATGTTTTAAATGAGCGATTTAACTGAAGGCGCTGTCACCGTATAAGTTTTATGGTAGTGTTAATTATAATTAATTAACTTCTAGATTGGTTATTAAAATAACTGAAGACATGAATTTCAAAATTCTCTTTATCGAAAAAATCAAATTTTGGGAAATAGCGAAAAAACTTTAAATGCATCTATTGGTTTTCATTATAAATTTTGAGATTGCATTGTTACAATAGTGGAGGTTTGTATAGACTGATAGAGAAATCAAAAAGCGATAAGTGGAGTTTTGAAATTCATATCCTGAATTGTATTTTTACGTATGTTTTATTTTATAAGCAAATGAAGCTGATTCTTTTCGTGGTTTTATTTTTAAAAGGTATGTTATTTTGATAAGCTTTTATTTTATTTATAGTTTTCGAATGTAAATTTTCCTAGTTCAAAACTTATATTCAAATTTTAACTCACTTCCAAATATCTGATTGAGGTTCAATTCCCATACTTATTTAAACCCGATGACAATGTAATATTAATACGATTTTAGGTGCGTTCCATTTATTTATTTTATAGGACTACATCAAATTCTATTAGGTTGAGTAATCTAATAGAGCTTTAAATATGTATCATTTTGTAACGATTTGTGACTGTCGCTTTTCATAGTTTAATTTAACAAAATTTCTGTTATTTTTTTACTTATATTTTTAGCACAAATTGCATATTTTACTTTAACATGTAAATGTCAACATAAATTCAGAAACAACATTGTAATTTTTTTTTTTTTACTTTCAATGTTTAAAGTTAAATTTTCTATCTGATGTTTATTTTTATTTCCAGTAAATTTGTGACTGACCCCTATTTTACAGCAAAAAATATGCTTCAACTTTGAACAGCTATAACTCGGTCAATTTTGATCGCAGAGGAATGGGACTTTTTTTGTCTTACTTGTTAGAGTAGTGGTAAAAATTTTCTAAATATCACTTATAGGACCGGGGGACCGTATAAAAATTTAATTTTTGTAATTTTTTAGTAAAACATTTTTTTGACCTAAATCGCTTAAAAAATAATTCTTTACCTTTTTTAAAGCATTTTTGCAATTGGAACTATATGTCTATGACCAACGGTTTAGAAATTAGCCATTGGCCACCGTTAAGAGGGAACACCCTGTATATTATTTCCTGTAATTTTAGCCATGGTAACAAGTTGTTGTGCGGCCGGTTGTACATTCAGATATAAAAAAGGGAGCCCGATAGGCATATTTCGGATTCCGAAAGATGAAAAAATAAAAACATTGTGGATAAAAGCCATCAAGAGAGGCAAATGGACTCCTACTGCTTCCTCTCGTATTTGTGGACAACATTTTCAGACAGGTAAAGATTTAAAATAGAATTAAATATCATAAAATATTTATATTTTTGTTTAAATGTTAATAGGACACATTTCTGAAGTCACACAGTATAGCTTATTGTATGAAAATCATATGCATCGTTATTGTGTTTATGTTACTAAACATTTAATTATAAATATGTGTATTACAATTAAGCTAAATTCCAAAATTATTTCTTAATTCTCAGCTATTTTTTTTTTCTTTTTTTATTACAAGCTTTGTATCTAACTATGTAAATGTATTTTATATGAATAAAACAATATTTTTATTACTTTAATGAAGAAAAATTTCAAGTTATCTGTGTTACTCTTTCTGATTTCATTTAGATTATTTAAAATTATTATTATGTGTGTGATTTATTTTATTTATTTAAATTGGCTAAATTGGCTCAGATTTTAAAATTTCAATTTTAAGCCTTATTTTTAGCAGTAACATCAAAAGCAGACAATTTATCAAACCCAGCATCTATTACTAAATGATTTATTCAAATAGGTACCAGTAATTGGTGGGAAAAAAAATGTAAAACCTTTACTCACCAGAAACAACAAAATCATAAGCAGCCACCGATTTTGTATTCAAACCGGGGCAATTTGTTAAATAAGTTGTTATTTTGCCCGCAGTAATATTTGGACATGCGTACATGTCATTTCGCCAATCTATTTTTTTAATTAAATATGGGTCGGGAAGATAAAAAATACTCCCATTCGGCAACAGAATAGTTAGTTTTTCTCTGTATCTATTCTTAGATACCTCATCTAACTTTTCTGCGTAAGCAGATAAAATTAATGGTAATTTGGAATAATTATGTTCCGCTAACGCCATAGTTTTAAATGCTGATTCCGTTGTGTTTCTGCCTACCACAGCTAGAAGTTGAGTTGTTTGTTGATGCTGGAGGAAATGGCCTATAACTTGATTACATTTGCTTGTTATCCATAACTTCGTAAAGCAGCATAACTTCGGTTGTGTAAATATTTTTAATTTCTTCTATCTTTACAAGAAGGAAATATTAGATTAGTGAAAAATTTCGTATTCCGTTTTTCAACAGATTTACATGTTTAATGGGCCAGAGATAGCGAAAAACATGTATTTACAAAAAGTCTATCTGTGAATCTATAACTCTTTCTATCTGTATATGGTATAAATTTTGTTGGCAGTCTATCTCAAGAAGTAATGCACAGAGTTTAATAAAAATTTATATCCATGTAGTCCCTGATATAAATTGGTGCTAATTAATTTTTTATGGAAATCGCTCAAGAGTTGGTGCTGCTAGGCTGAATTTTGCAGGATTTTCGCAATAGATTAATCTGTAGAATTAATCATAGATTTTCACCAAACTTCAAATTTAGTTAGTTCTTGACATAGATTGTCTTTTTTATGCTTTGGTGTAAATCGTTCAAAAACGGGCGCTGGTATGCTGCATAATTCATAATTTCCACAATAGCTTTTTCACAGGAACTACTTCACAGATTTTCATAAAACTTTAGATTATGTTAGCACTTGATATAATTTGGTATTGATTAAGTTTTGGTGCAAATATCTCAACAGATGGCGTTGCTATGCAGCATTATTCATGGTTAGTGTAATAGTTTTATCTGAAGAACTAATTCATCGATTTCCATAAAACTTCAAATTAGTTAATCCTTGACATAAATTGGGTTTGTTTACATTTTTGTGTCATTTGTCTTACAGGTAAAGCTGCTATGCTGAATTTTGCGAGATTCACACGATTTTAGCAATCGTCATACCTCAAGAACTGATGCACGGAATTTTATATTTTAAATTCCTCATGATGGACATTTAATTTTGGAATTCTGTGATAGCAAATTTCGAAATGTTAATATGTATGAGATAGAAGAAAGTTTGGGATTGCTACTTCCGCATAATTTTCATATATTTTTGTGTTGTGTGAGAGGGAGGGGAGGAGAGGAAGAAAGAATGTTTACAAAATAATTTCTGAAAATTTTTACAGTATGCCATATTTTTCTATTTTCTGCATGTCAGTCCATGTGATAGATGTTGTAAGTATGTTTTTATTTGTTGTAAATGCATATGTATTTATTTCAGTAATTATTTTTAGAATATATGTTAACTTTAAAGGATGTCATTGAGAATTATGATAATTGGTAAAAATTATACGGAGAATACCTGAATACGGGAGGAAAAATAAATAAATAAATAAAATGGAAAAATGTATTATCTCCTAGGAAAAATGCCAAGCTTTTAACTGCTAAAGTGGATTTTTAACACGTTCCAACATTATTGAAAAGTGTTTAAGAATTCGGTTTGTCTGTCTGTACTGTAATTCGTATAAATAAGCTCATATTTTCGTGCAATTCATAAAAAATAATGAAGTTAACCATGAAATATTCAGTATTGTGTCTAAAATTAACAGTTTATTTACACGGGCACTCAAAAACTTATTTTTTATAATGACAAATGGGTGCATTCTAACGACTTCACACTATTTCAGATTTATTAACCCTTTCGAGACAAGCGGCATATACAGAATTATTAATCATTCATAACTAGTTTTTTTCTGGAGAACTTTTTACCTAATTGAGCCGGGAAAATTCTCAGATTAAATAAGGCAAAGTTTACAATAAAAGTTTACTGGTAAAAATAATCAAAGATTCTGAGCATCTTATGCGGCACGGATAACGGTCGCACGTCCACAAGGGGTTAAAATTGGGATAAATAAACAAATTTCAATACAAGATGATTAATATAGAATTGACCATTCATATAGTATTATCGTTAATTTTCAAAGACACACAAAAGAAATCGGGCACAGTACTGTCTTCGAGCAATAATTGCGGAACTGCATTTTCAATTTCGGTAGGCGATTTTAAATTTAACTAATTTCTTGCATGTTGCTCCTTGTGTATAAATTTTATACCTCGTATACTGATCTATACAAAATAATCCACGCACCATTATCCTTATTTGCGGAAATTACTTAAAACCCTCCGACAGTCTTTAAAAAGGGCGAAATTGTAATGTAGTTTTCTTTGCATTTTGTTTTGTACGCAAAAAAAAAAAAAAAAAAAAAAAAAAGATTCTTTCAAAATTACATGAAAAACTTAAAAGTAAATATGAATGTTATCCTTGAAAGCTTTAATTGCTGTTCAATATATTAAAAATCTATTAAATGAATGAAAATATATTATTTTAAATATTACTTGTATTGCAGTGAAACTTGGAGGTAAGTGAACGTGTTAACCCTGGCTTGTCTTAAAGCGAGAGGATTAAAGACAATTTTCAACTATGATATGTATTTCCTATCTGTATGTACTTCCTATCTGTTTCCTATATGTATTTTCTAAAAATCCGTTTTTTGTTTGCAATATAAAAAACATTCAAGTATAATGCGCAGCGTTTTGTTATAACTGTAGTTACAAAAGAAAAAAAATGCAATGTCAAAATTTATATTTTAGAGCATTTATATTTATAAAAATATGTCTATTTATTATGTGTCCTTAATTATATGTACTTTATTATGTGTGCAATCCTTAAAGTTACATAAGAATTTTAAACATCCATGCTGTAGCTATAAAAAATATAAAAAGAAATTTAATGACAAGTTTAGAAGGCATTTGATATAATTTTTGTATCCAGTAAAACATTAAATTTTAGTAAAAGTAAAAAACGGCTAATGCAGGACTGGCATAAACAGAGCTGACAAAAGATTTCTAGATTTATACCTATTACGTCTGAGAGAAGAAATAACAAAAAAATAGTCAGATGTAGCAATCCCAAAACTTTCTTCTACCTCATACATGTCAATACTTGAAAATTTGCTACTGCCTTGATAAAATTAATGACAATCTATGCCCATCGTAAGAATTGTAAAGGTATGAAATTAGGAGCATTAATTATTAAAATTGGACAAATGCGAACATTGAATAAAATGCAGCATAAAAGACCCACTTTTTCGACGATTTACACCAAAACTTAATCAGCAATACAACTTTCAGGCTATAGGGGGAACATTGATGCAGTTTTTTTTCTAAGAAGTTTTTCGGTGTCCAGAAAGTAGAAATTTCAAATTTTTTTTTTCTTGCGGTGTCCGTAAAACTTGTATAGTGTGTAATAAAAATGTATAATCGTTGTTTTATGTAATATTTTTGCATATAATGTTTTAAAAAATCAAAAAAAGTCATTTGTATCAATGTGCCCGGAGCAGATTGATACACCTCATGGGGCACTTTGATAGGTTTGGGAAAATGAAGACAAAATAACTCTAATGAATAGTTTTCATAGAAAACTAGTTAGCAAACCATTTTATATTTATTTATAGAAATTCAAATCATCCACAATTTATTTGTTGCAATATTAAAGCAATCAAAATTAAATGTATAATGACCTGAAGTTCTGTCTGATTGTTGGCTGTGGTAACTTAGTCATATCTCGCACTTCAACCCCAGCATTACCTTCTTTCCTAGGAAAGATGAAAAAAATACTAGGTTTTCTATTTATAAATCGGTTTATAAACAGAAAATCAAGGATAATTATTTTAAAAATTCTGCTTATAATACAATTATTCTTTGCTGTTGTGCAGCTTGTTTCTCTTACTTAAAATTACTCATGTCAAAAATACTTTTTTCTCTGGAGAATCAATATAAATTCGAGATTTCTCAGGCTGCCGTTCTTTTCTTTTGTTAGTTCTACTAGCACTAGCTGTTAGATAAGCTCGCATGTCTTCTGTTTGCAAAAATACTATAAAATTATCTAATATAAAAAATTAGAACTATTTCACTTGAATAAAAACAAATATTAGAAATTTTTGGCGAAAATTGATTGGATTAAGGAGCATATGGTAAAAAAAAAAATAATAAAAAGTAATGAAAAAATGAACTAGAAAAGGCTTTAGGTTGTCTGTAGCTATCATGGAGCACACTGATACGTATCAATGTGCCTCGACATAGACTGTATCAATGTGCCCCATACAGCCATTTTTAATAAAAGGAATCTCAATTCCAACACTTCATAATTTATCTAACAATAAAGAATGAGGAACTAATAAAGAATAGCTTTACTAGTCAGGGAGGGTATTCTTTTCGATTGAAAATACTGAAACAGTTGTATAATACCATTGCAATTATATAACTCAAATTTACTTTTGACCTACAAAAACAATAAATCCCCCGTTCTATTTCATCAAATTACTGAATCGTGCCAAGACGTTCTGTATGCAGTTGTGTACATTAGCATCACCTTTTGGAGCTGTTGTGAAACTTCCTGTAATGACCCTTTGAGAAGTAGAGGGAGTGTATCAATGTACCCCAGTTCCTTCTACATGAATCTGAAGTTTGACGAAAATTATGGATAGGCAGTTGAGACAGATCTATTGCGGGAAAAAATCAGCATGGCAATGCATTCTGTTGAGCCATTGACACCAAAGTGAAAACAGCATCTATTCATATCAAGGACTCACCGAATCTGAAGTTTGACGGAAACTCGTGTATTAGTTCTTGAGAGAGTGCGGTTGCGGAAATCGGAAAAAATGCAGTATACAATCGTCACCTATTGAGCGATTTACACCAAAAACTAAGGAGCATTACTTTAAATGGTAAAGCATTGGCCTTGTAAGCTAAGCATCTGGTTTCGATTTCCGGCATGGGCAATTTTTCGCTCAGTTGGAAATATTCAATTGGTATGATAAATTTACCAATCAGTTTGATTGTGCCAAAATAATAGTACGTCCTTCAAAAATGGAATATTTTTGAAGAAAAATGACACTGTGATGAATAATACGTACATACAATATAACAATTACTAGTTTTCCTATGCATTTTGAGGCTATGAAGGCTTTACCATTCTGAGTCACGAACAGCTCATCATGAAACAAGCCTTTTCTCGAAGAGAACATAGTAATACAACTAACTAAAGTTCTTCTGTACGCGAGTTAATTTTTAGAATCGCCGTTACCCCATTTTCCATAACTTTTTAATAATTTTAGGTTTAGACAACAAACGGAATACACGGTCTCACGATATAAAAATGCTTAATCTAACTTCAACAATTCGAAAAATGTTGTTTCTTTTCACTATCTTCTGTCTTTACAAGAAGAAAGAATTGGATTCGTGAAGATTTTCGAATTCCGATTTCCGACGGATTTATACATTTTAGGGGTCAGAGAATACGAAAAACACTCTTTTACAAAATATTTGTCTGTGATTCTGCGACTCTGCCCTTTTGTCTGTATGTAACATAAATTTTGATGGTACTCTATCTCAAGAACTAATCTACGGAATTTAATAAAAATTTATATTCAGCTAGTTCCTAATATAAACTAATGCTAATTAGTTTCTGGTGTAACTCGGCCAATAAATGGCGCTGCTAAGCTTCATTTTTTACGATTTACGTAAAAGCTTTAACTTAATAACTAAAGAAGGGATTTCCATCAAACTTCTGATTATTTTAGTCCTTGACATGAATTGATGCTGCTCACAGTTTGGTGTAAATTGCTCGACAGGTGTCGTTGCTATGCTGCATCTTTCACGATTTTTGCAGTAGCTCTATCCGAAGAACTAATGCACGGAATCTAATAAAAATGTATTTTCAGGTAGTCATTAATTTAGATTGAAGCTGATTAGTTTTTGGTTTAAATCATTCAACAGGTACGCTACTATGCAGTATTTTTTACAATTTTCGAAATAGTTCTGTCTCAAGAATTAATGTATATATTTTCACCAAACTTCAGATTCACTAAATCCGTGATGTGAAAAATTTCTGTTTATGTTTTGGCATCAATAGCCCAACAAGTGGCGTTTTTATGCTGGATTTTTTCGATTTTTACAATAGCTTTATCTCAAGAACTAATGCACGACGTTTTTTCATTAAAAATCAGATTCTGGTACAGCTTGTTAAGTATTATTGCTGTCTATGTTTTGTCATAATCGCCCAAGAAATAGCGCTTTTATTTTGAGCGCTTGGCCAATTCTAGAACTGGCCAAGCTTCCTGGCCAAAACCCGAAATGCATTAAATGCAAACGTATTTCAGGTTTGGCCGGCCAATTCACGAAATGGCCAGGAAGCCTTTCCCAACATCCGAACTGGGGATTTAAGGCTACCCTTTAGATGCGGGGCCGTCATAAAACTTCTCTTAGAAGTTGCTTGTTACTTAGAGAAGAAGTTGTTTCGCGACATCCCCGGTAGATGGCACTGACATGCACACGTGATAAGAAAGAATGTGCTATTTAATTTCTATGCTATTCTGATATGCTTGATAATTTCCCGCCTACTTGATATATTTTGATAAACTGAATTTTTTGTGAATATTATTTTCAAAAAATTATAGACTATTTGAATTCATAGACACTTTCAACTATGTTAGACAGAATTAAGTCGATTACCTATATCTATTTCGTGAACTGAACAATCACATCTGGCCAGTTCGCGAATTGGCCAATCATTTTTAAACGTTGCTGGCCCGTTCGGGAATTAGCCAATTTCGGGTTTTGGCCTTAACTTATATATAATCTTAATTTCATCTTTATATTTATTATTATAAATTGAATTTAGAACAATAAATAATGTTCTTCAGTCTTCATAAGGAACAAAATATCTTCTAGTTTTTAAACATAACTGGTGTTTGTGATTGAAACTTCTTCATTTCGTCATATAAAAGCATTCTACTTATAATCTGATTTTGTTCTTAGAAGTGTTCGATACCTATTTACTTCTGCGTGCTTTTAATTGTTATGTGAATCATCGACAACCTTTATCTAAAAATAGATTTTTATTTCATTTGGTTTTTACCGGTAAAAGTTGAAATTATTTTTTTGATTGTTTGTTTGTTTCTCTTTTTTTTGCTGGCCAGCTGCGGAAAAAAGTCTTTATTTTCTTTCATTTATTAAGATGAATGCTGTTTCATATATTTATATAATTTTTTTTTTGTTTGTTTTGTTTTATGATGATTTTGAGTAAGATTATTAAGAAACATTAGTTTTCTGAAAAAGTGATTTCTTTTGATATTGTTTTTAAAAGCAAGGATTCTGAGTAAGTGAATTTTGTTTTTGTTTTTTAATCTGTGCACAGAGTTTAAAAATGATTTTGATAAATTTTATTATTTTGCATGTTGTTTATTTTTTAGATGTTAAGTAAGTTCTTTATTCATATTTCGAGTTGTTTTCATATTTATGTGTGGTTGATAATTATTTCGCAATGAATTACCTATAATATTTCATATATTTAAAATGAATGATTTATGTCATTGGTAAGCTAATTTGGTAAAAAGGTTGAATTTTAACGTAGAATAATATTTCTTCTAAATATTTTCATGAGCTCATGATTAAATTAGTGGTATATTTTAGCATGTTTTAAATTATTTTCTGCATTTTTTTTTAACATTTATTTATGAAAATTTATCCATATTTACATGTTTTATTTACCTGTAAGGGGAAGGTAGTCATTTTGTTCTTATTATTTAATGGGTCACGTATCTAATAGTTTTCTAATTTAAGCATAAATCAACAATATCAACAACAATTTGGGAAAAATGGCGTTTCTTTCTAAAGGAAAAAAAAATCGATTTGTTTAATTTGGGCACAGAATTAGAGTTAGATGTAGATAAAGATGATAAACTATCAGTCTTACGTGAGAAAATTATGAAGTGTCAACTGCTTAAAGACGACGAACAATTTGTTAAAGAGGCATTTATTGCTATCGTGGAAGATCGCAAAAAACAAGAAATTGCAGAACAACAAATGATTCAGGATAAACGTATTGCAGAGGAAAGAGCATATGAGCTAGAAAAGCTTAAGCTACATGCTCAAAACCCTACCGCGACAACAGTACCACAAAATCAAATAGACGAGATGCGTATAGATATTAAAAATATCTTGCCAACATTTATTCCTGAAAAGGATGATATGGCTTTGTTTTTGACAATGTTTGAACGTCAAATGAAAATGCTTAATGTCTCCAAAGAATTTTGGGTTTCTCAATTAATTGCCGTACTTCCGAACGACATTGGTAAACTAATCGCCAGAGAACCAGAAGAAATGTTCAAAAATTATTCTTATATTCGTGACATATTGCTTAAAAGATTTAAGTTGACAGCAAAAAAATTTAGAGTGTTATTTAGTCGACATCAAAAAAGAGAAAATTCTACTTGGAAGGATTTTTATTTTGAACTTAGAAATTATTTTGAGGGTTGGTTATCCGAATTAGAAATCAATTCATTTGAAAAACTAACTGAACTATTAATCGCTGATCAGATTAAGAAAAAGTGTCCACATGAATATAAAAATCATTATTTAGATGGTTGGGACAAGTTAAATGATCCTGTCGTGTTGGCTGAAAAGCTAGACATTTACGAAAACATTAAACCTTCTTCTCAAAAGTCAGCAAGATATCCAAAAACGCGTGAAGCGCAGAAACATGTTTTGCCGAAAAATTCAAATGGTCAAGAATTCTGGAAAAATCAAACACCCAAATATGAAACTAACGAACATTTTTCAAATTATAAAAATAATCATTCTACTTCAAAATATACAAATTCAAGATACGAAAACAATGATAAGCGTCCGATTATAAGTTTTTATGGCTGTGGTAAACAAGGTTTTGTCAAAGACAAATGTCCTAATTGTTCTCCATCTACTTCTACGCAGACGCAATCAGCAAATTTTCGTTCCCTTCATCTCAAATCTTGTTCTGTCAATACTCAAGCAACACCTTTGTTATACATAAAGGTAAATGGTGTTACAGGGGCTGCTTGCGCAGATACAGGAGCTACTCATTGCATTGCAGGGGAAATGTTATACAAGATTCTGTGTGACCAAGGAACTGTGTTCGAAGACACCGGTGTAAGCATAACACTTGCTGATGGACTACGAAAAGAAACCAACGTTCTTCAAGCAACAATCACAGTTGAAATAGAAGGTCGTACAACTAGTACAACGATTTTTGCCTTACCCGAAGCCCAGAGAAATAGAACATTGTTAGGCATAGATTTTTTAAATAAAATGGGGATCGTGCTAGACATGAGAAGTCAAAGTTGGTATTTCCAGAACAATCCTAAACGTAAAATTCCCTTTTCTGATGATCCTTTCATTACGACGACGCCTGAAATCTCAGCACTAACTGCCACAGTTAACTCGGTTATGTTAAGAGAAACAGAAGGTCAGCATCTATCTGAGATACAAAGAAAAAGGCTTAATGACTTACTTGAAAAATTTTCCTATACCTTTTGACCAGTGGGAGAAGCAACATCCGTCGTCGAACATCATATAAATACCAGAGACCATCGTCCTATATCACTACCTCCTTACAGGTTATCACCGGCAAAGAAAGAATTGTGTAAAACCCAAATTGATGATCTTCTAGCCAAAGGAATTATTGAAGAATGCGAGTCTCCATACTCTGCACCAATAGTGCTCATTCCTAAGACAAATGGTAGTGTTCGCTTATGTGTAGACTACAGGAAGCTGAATGAAGTTACTATACCAGATACCTATCCACTCCCTCGTATGGATGATCTTTTGCATCAGGCGAAAACTGCTCAGTTCATGACAACGCTGGATCTGAATGTTGGTTACTATCAAGTGAGTGTCTATGAACCTGGTCGAGATAAAACTGCTTTTGTATGCTCTCTAGG
Source organism: Maratus speculifer (assembly GCA_964019185.1). Classification (NCBI taxonomy): domain Eukaryota; kingdom Metazoa; phylum Arthropoda; class Arachnida; order Araneae; family Salticidae; genus Maratus; species Maratus speculifer. The sequence goes on from OZ025295.1 coordinate 62,980,880, forward strand.
AACATATCGCTTTCGAAGAATGCCGTTTGGTCTCCGCAATGCCCCTGCAACGTTTCAGAGGACATCGGATAGCTTTCGCAAAGGACTCCCAGATGTAAATATTCTCACTTATCTTGATGACTTAATTGTTTTATCATCAAGTTTTGAACAACATCTAGCTGATCTTGAAGCTGTTTTTAAAAGATTAGACAAATGGAAACTTTCTGTTAATAGAGAAAAATGAAACTTTGCTTGTACCAGAGAAAAATACTTAGGACACTGGATTACACCGAATGGCCTAGAAGTTGATCCTGGGAAAGTTGATGCTATTGTGAGGATCCCACCTCCGAAGAATATAAAACAACTGCAATCCTTTCTGCAGACATGTTCATGGTATCGCCGTTTTATTACAAGACTTTGCAAAAATATCCAGACCACTTAGTAATCTCACAAAAAAGAATGTGGAATGGCACTGGGGTGCCGATGAAGAAAATGCATTTCAAACCTTGAAGCAATGCCTCGTTTCAGCTCCAATATTGAAACAAGCTGATGAAACTAAACCTTTTTTCATTCGAACTGATGCAAGTAGTTATGCTCTGGGAGCAGTACTTCTACAGGGTGAAGGTGCTGAAGAGCATCCGATTGAGTATGCAAGTAGATTGTTGACTGCTGCAGAACGCAACTATCACACCACAGAAAGAGAAGCACTTGCTGTTGTCTGGGCTCTTAATAAATTCAGAGGATATATTGATGGAACAGAAGTTACTGTGGTATCCGACCACCAGCCTCTCCGATGGCTCATGAGTTTAAAGTCACCTTCTGGAAGACTTGCCAGATAGGCTTTGCAATTACGAGAATTTAATTTGAAAATAGAATATATTCCAGGCAAAGCTAACGTCATAGCTGACATGCTTTCTCGTCCTGCTTGTGATCACACCAATAAAGAAAGTTGCGATATTTGCGCTATAATAGTTGATATTCCTTCTAAATCATCAAGTGATTTACGTGCTGAACAAATGAAAGATGAAGAATTAAAGAAAATTATTAAAAGTTTCGAAGATGAAGAAAAAACTCTTGACTATACTAACTGGACTGATCGCGGTTATATTATGAAACAAGGAGTTTTATACAGGTATTCTCCAAGTTCGGAATCAGAAGAAGCTCAACTAGTTGTCCCATCACATGAAAGGGAGAAAATTTTAAAAGAACACCACGATTCACCTACGGCTGGTCACTACGGTGCTGAAGGTACGTTAAATAGAATATCCAAAAGGTATTATTGGACTGGAATGCGTTCATACATTGTAAATTATGTCAAAAATTGTGCTGAATGCAATAGGTATAAGCCTTCTAATCAAAAACCATCCGGTTTGTTACAAACACCAGTGTATTCACAAAGATTTGAAGTTCTATCAATTGATCTTTTTGGTCCTTTACCAAAAAGTAAAAACGGTAAAAGGTGGATATTTATAGTAGAAGACTGTGCAACAAGATGGGTGGAATTGTTTGCCCTTACACATGCTACTGCAGCGCAGTGTGCAACTACGTTGCTTGAAGAAGTTATCCTTAGATATGGTCTACCGAGACGTATAATATGTGATAACGGACCCCAATTTGTTAGTAGTGTGATGCAACAACTTTGTATTCTTTTAGGTATCAAACAAAATCCAACTCCCATATACCATCCCCAGGCTAATCCTGTGGAGGGGAAAAATTGAGATCTCAAGCCGAGATTTGCTATATTAGTAGAAAATGATCACTGCTCTTGGGAAGAAAAGCTTCCAACAATCCGTTTTGCACTAAATACTGCTAAGTGTGACACTACTGGAGAAACAGCAGCATTCTTGCAGTTTGGAAGAGAATTGAGAACAACGGATGATGTTCAGCATGACATTCGTGCTGTAATTCAAAATGATAATTTTGTGCCTGAGATTACTTCATATCTCAAGAAATTCGCAAAATTCACCAAAGAAATCAAAGTTGAATCTAAGCAAGATCAGAGGAAAAAATTTGCTGACCGTAGTCGGAAACCGGGACATAGTTTTGTTCCAGGAGACAAAGTTTGGGTTGACTTACATCCAGTAAGTAAAGCCTCTAACAACAAAGCGTCGAAGTTCATGCCTAAACGTGATGGACCTTACATCATTTTAACTCAAAAATCACCCACCACTTTTGTCATAGCAAGTATGGACAGTCCAAATGATCCACTTGCTACATGTCACACTTCTGCCTTAAAACTATGTAATGACTCTGACATAGTGCCTGTCGCAAGTAACGCGGGAAACGCGGTAGGCCACCAAAGAAAGTTACTGGTTCCACACCGGGACGTTCGCGGAACCAGAGGGGGAGGCTGTAACAGGGTGACTGCCTTCCCTAAATTATAGTATCTATAGGTGGCGCTATTGCCACCTTCGGCAAAATATCTTGAGATATTTTGCCTTCCTTTGTAAAAAGACATGAAATGAAGTGAAGTAATTGAGTTTTCAGTTAAGATGTAAGATTGGGATGTGTGTTTGCTATACATCTCTCTTAGAGATGTTCTTTGTGCTAAGTAATTTTTATGAATATTCAATTGATTGAGTTGCGCTCGTCTTGCGATTTGTATATAATGTGATATGTATTGTGTCGTCTACAATAAAATGTGACTGTAACATCTCTGTTCTATATTTTAAGTACCGAATAACATCCCACATTATTAAAATTATTTTTTTATTGGATTGATAAAACTATACTTTTATCATTTCAAAATTTTATTTTATTTCAAAAATAACTTTTAATTTTTTTTCAGAATAGTAGATTTCTTATTAATGCATTTCATTAATATATATATATATATATATATATATATATATTGCGAAATTTTTATTCATGATAAATTTTAATTCATTTTATGACTGGTATTTTTTATTAAATACTTCCTTAAAATCTCTTCTTTCATCATGAAATTTTTACTGTTTTTAAATCATTTACATGTTTGCAAAAGATTTTATCACTTTAATTAACATTTTTTTCAACTTCTTTTACTTCATTTAGAATTCACTTTTTATGAGATTTTTTTTCTGTTTTTATATGCAACGTCAGAAAAATACTGATATCTTTTAAGCCTATGTGTTTTAGGAAAAAACAAACTTGTTGACATTTTGCGTATGTTTAAGATAATCATTTCTGTCCTGATCCATATGAGGTAATATCATCATAAATTTTGGATAAAGCAATGCAAACACTTTGCAAACATTTTTATAAAATGTTTGCAAAGAAGACGGTTTTTCTTTGATTAAATCGATTTTTTAAACCTTTATTTGGTAAAATAGCACTATTATTCAATAAAGTGTTGATAGTTGCAAATTTAAGCGCGTGAAACTCTTTGTAAACAATTTCTAATTCATTAAAACATTTCAAAAAACAATTTTGATACATTTTATAAGACCAATTTCTGTAATTATAAACATACAAAAATTCATAATAAGCTCCACTAAAGCACATGTGACAGTAGAAAAGCTAAAGTGAAACAAAAATTAAAATCTCCGAATGGCGAAGGGCATCAGCTGTGGCCAAGAGGTTCTGACATCTCAACTGGAAGACGGCAAGTGCTGGGTTCGAACCCAGTCGCTGCCGTCAGCCTAAACGTTCGAAGTTTTCGTGGTTTTCTTCGAATCTTGCGTAAATACGGATTAGGTTCCTTAGAAAGACTCCCACGAAGGGCACCCCCACCTGCGCCTTATCCCTCGAGTAGATAATCGGCTGACACAAAATAAACCTAAACTGAATGGCGGAGGCCTTGTCGTATCTTTGAAAGAATTCGATTAATGGATCATTTTGAGTCAGGTGTATGCTAATTGTATCTGAACAGCAAGAATGATACAAGGAGAATAAAATATCGAACTGAACATAATGTTATTTTCCCGCTAGTAGATATTGAATATTTAGAAACATTTTTTATCGTCATCACTGAAAGGGATCAGTAGTCCTTAATTAAATATGTGCCCCACCAGTGGCCTAGAGGTTCTGACCTCTCAATTGGTAGACTATAGGTGCTGGATTCGAACCCAATCGCGGCTGTCGGCCTAACCGTTCTGTGTTTTCTGTTGTTTCCTTCGAACCTATCGTAAATACGGGTTAGGTTCCCTTACAAGGAGAGGACTCGAGGCTTGTGTCACCGAATCCAGTGAGCCTTTGGGTATTGATAGAGTACAGTAGGTATATAAAAATATCTCAAGGATAAAATGCAATATTCAGGAAGGCCTTGAAAAACGACCCTCAAAGTTCACCCATTATTGACACAAAATATATAATTAAACAAATTAAACTCCTTTTGCGATGGTTGGATTGTACAGTTGGCGGGACGCCAGACTTTTACTTTTTGGCTGTTTGCGGGTTCAAATGCCGTCCAGGTAATTTTTTTTCTTTTCACAGACAAAATAAGGATTAGTTATTTTCGGACTACAATATCTGATTATTTATACGTATAACAAATATAAATAAGAACATGTTTCTAGGCTCATTAATACACATTTTTTATTTACAAAGAGTAAGAGAGTTTCATTCAAAGGCTACGGATATAAAGAAAAGTTTAAAAAAATCTTATGCTATATATACGTATTTCTTTTACATTTGACATCTGTGGATTTTTGTAAATTATTTATATTTATTTTACAATAATTTAAATATATTTTTAAATTACGTACAGTTATTTTACATTATTTACATTCACTTCAATATTATGTATTTAAAAATTATATGCGTGCTATTACAAGTGACGTTTTGAAGCTTCTCCAAGAGGAATTTTTTACAGAATAACTATTTTTCATTTTAATTAATAAAGAACAATGTCTAATCACCGAAAAACTTTAAAAACAAACTACCGGACTTATTCGTTCTGCAGCAGGTGACTGCTGGAAGAATAATCATTATAAACTCTCGCTGTTTATTTTCTGTAGTGTACTAACAAGCTTGTTTTGCTTAACATCTACCAGCAAAACTACGTGATAAAATGTAAGAATGAATAAAATTAAAATTTTGTCGACTGAATAATTCTGTTTTTTTTATTCGATCCATAAAACTGCAATCTCTCTGTAAATAAATAAGCATATACATAAGTGTGTGTGTGCATGCGTGCAGTAGTATATAGTTTTATTTGTTCTTATTTATATTTGTCATATGCATATATAATCAGATATTGTAGTCCGATAATAACTAATCCTAATTTTGTCTGTCAAAAAAATGACCTGGACGGTATTTGAACCCGCAGACAGCCGAAAAGCCAAAAAAGTAAATGTCAGGCGTCTAGTCAACTGTACAATCCAGCCCTCGCAGAGGAGTTCAATTTGTTTAATTATATATTTTGCGTCAATAATGGGTGAACTTTGGGGGTCGTTTTTTAAGCCCCCCCCCTGAATATTGCACTTTATCCTTGGGATATGTTTATATACTAACTATACTCTATCAATACCCAAAGGCTCGCTGGATTCGGTGACACAAGCCTCGGGTCCTCTCCTTGTTAGATAGACCCCTCCACGAAGGGCACTCCCCCCTGGGCCTATATCCCTCGAGTAGATAATCGACCGACACAAACTAAACTAAACTAAACTAAACCTTAATTAAATGAAATTAGACAAACTTTGAACACCTAAACATGTATAAACGAACTTGTCAAATACATTGAAATATTCAAATCTATTATCGATAAAATTTCGGGAATAAGAAACAAAAATAAAGGAAATGAGTTAGCAATACATTCTAAATTCATCAGCGAATTTACCTCTGTGATCTAGCGTGAGTGATATTTTAATGTAAATGATTTACAAAAAACCCATTTTCAAATCAAATGAAATTTTGACTTTCCTTATTTACAAGTGAGGTAATAAATGACATTTTTTGGGGGGCCCTTACTTTATTCCGTCAAATTTTGTCATTTATATTTGGTTGAAATATCAATATGACGTGAAATTCTCATTTCTGTAAGAAACGAAATTTCAGTTGTTTATATTGAAAATACGACTACTGTTATATATAAGTCAAAAATAACCAAAATATTAAAAATTTTTGATAAAAGATTTTTTAAAGTGAAAATAATGTTATAAACCGAATACAGATGCTGATCACACACTCTAAAAAATAAAAATGTAAATTTGCATACAAAAATGTGTAAATCGATGATACAAAAACGATTTGTTTATATGTGTAAATTGCAAAAATACACACCTAATGTGTAAATTTCAAAATCCAGATTTCAGTGCGTAAATTGATGATAACACTAAGTGTGTAAAAGTTATAATGATCATACATTATGTATCATTCTGCATTAATGTGTAAATTGCACAAGAATACACATATATCTGTGTAATATTCTGACTCATTTAACTGTGTAATCTTCTGTGATTACACGGATAAATGTGTATTAGACAAAAAACACACATTATTGTGTTGTTGTAATTTACACAGTTCTTTGCGTAATATGTAAAATACACATATTCGATGGAGGTTCAATAACTATTGTCTCTAGTGCATATAGAATATCTGTACTGCAATGGGTTGATGTATAATATCGAAGTCTAATGTCTTAGTTGATTCTATGCTTAGTTTCAGTACCGTAGCTGCAATATTCATATAGTTTTGGATAGAGGAGTGAAATAAGGAGGGGGGGTGCAGTTGAAAGCCTGATTTTTAGCTTATGGGGCTAGTTTTGTGACAGTGGATGAGATAAAAGTACTGTTGTTTGGACTCGGGATCATAGTGATGTACTCACTTCTCATCCACTGTCACAAGTGTATCCTCATAAGCTTTAAATCAGCCTATCACACTCACCCCCTTCTTAAAAATTCCCTCTAAATAGGTTTTTAAAACTTCACCTTCCCTCTAAAACTATGTTACTATTGCAGCTACGGTTCTAAAATTCAGCATATTGCCATTTAAGACATTAGTTTTCGATATTCCTCATCAAACATCGTTGTACAAATATTACTTCTCTGTTAATCGGGAAGTATGGGACACATTTTGAAATTTACAATTTCTTTAATTATAAAATTGATTTTACAAATTATGTCTCTATATTGTTTAAGGGCATTAGAAAGTGTTTCATTTTGTATTCTATAAATCCAAATTTTTGTATTTGTGTCAAATAAAGTTGATTTTATCATTTTTGTAAAAAGTGTTTCATTCCTCCCCACTCTCCTACATAAAAATTGCTGTTTTGTTTTCAATATTCTTCCTTGCTTCTTAATTTTATATTTTCCCCTCATTTAGATATTATTTAGCACATACAATTAAAAATTAAGATAAAGAAAAAAAATAATTAATTAATGATATATTTTAGACTAGTCAGATGGAATAATGACATTTGGCAAACTTGCAATCTCCACACTTTTTATTTTCAGAGTTCAGACTCAATTTTTCATTTTTTATTTTTCAGACTTAAGATACAATGTCAATTATATTCAAGGTACTGTGTCACATACAGTTATAAAAGTAAAATTTAAAATAATATAAAAAATAGAAAAAGATATGCAATCTTCATCTCACACACACATACACATATTACTTGCAAATATTTTAGCTGATTTGTTTATGTATACATAAATCACCTACATTATATGTTGAATTTTTTTCTTTTTATAAATATTCATCATTTTACAAAAATTACAATAACCGAAGTTCACAAGGTGTCTTTTCATGCTAACTAGATAATGCTCTAAAACTTTACAGTGAACTTTTTCCACATACCTCATGCCATTTTCGAGAGAGGAACTCTAATTCCGTTATTTTGCACCAGGTGGCGCTGGTGCGGTCAAATCTAACAGTACATAAGACACTCTACTATACCCAGATACCACTGTATGACTGTAGATGCAACCGTTTGGCATTTAAGGTTCCTGTCCCTGCTGCCGAGGACTTTTTACCCTGTTATTTTCTAATATCTCGTTTGTATTTTGATAATTTTAAACACATACATATATATATTTTACTTTGGATAGCTGAGTTCCATCTCTACATCGCTCCTTTTTTTACTTTTTCAATTTTGGTTGCAAATATATTACATAAAGTTAATTTTGATTATGGTTTAAAATATTTTTTATAAAGTTACTTTCACTTTCAAAACCGGTTCAGAAAATGTGTAGTGTCTTTCAAAAAAAAAAAAAAAAATTGCAACCAAAATTGAAAAAATAAACAAAGAGCGATATAAAGATGAACCTCAGCTATCCAATGAAAAAAAAATTAAAAATGTCAGAATGCAAACGAGATATTAGGAAAAAATCTCCAAATAGGATTAGCTTTAGCTCATAAGTGTTTTCGCCTGCATAGGGAAGGACCTTAAGAGGTGAGAAGAACTTTAATGGACATAATCAATTCTTATTAAAAAAAATCTAAAGCTTAATGTTTGTACGCCTGCACATTCAAAAGAATGTCAGATTGCTCATACTTTTTTTTCCAATTAAGAAGTCTTCATCCGCTTACAAACTATTTTGATGAAAACCGCCTAAGAAAATAATGCAAAAAATTCCATCCAAAAATATGCATATAATTTTTTTCTCCAGTTCATCTTAAAGCAGAAGCAGACGAAAAACACGTATTCGAACATTCTTCAGAAATATTTCTTTTAAAGCCAAGAAAAACACAAGAATTTTCCTTTTACTCTATTCAAAAGAAAATGTTCAGGAGAGATATGTCATTTTTTAACGTAATCTTCTTATTTTACTGAGTATATTTTATTTTTCGGCTAATAAATTTGTTCCTGCAAAAATGTACATGTACTGACAGCCAAAAAGAAAATCAAATCGGAAATTAAACGAGAAATGTGATAAATAAGGTTGGATCGTATTAAAACTAGTTAAATATTCACATCTTCACATCTTGGTGCAATAGCTGTAGTACTCTTTAGAAAAATGGTCAATACAAATTTTATTACGATTATAGGCCTGCATCTTCTGAATCATTACCTACCACAGGATACCATTGATTTAATTACGTATGATATGATTTAACAGAATAAAGAAAACTTTTGTTAATATGTTTTTAAAACTTGATTCAATTTTCTTAAAATTTAAAATGACTCGACAAAATCCTTTGAAGATTAAATGTATCGATATTTTAAACGATTCGATTGGGTAGTTTTTGCGCCGACCGACAAGTATATTCGGACAAGTGAGAGAAAGATAGGTTTATGAACCATACGTAGACTACGCGTGTTACGAATTTATATAATTTCATACACAAAAAAATGATCACCTATACATTTGAAATTCCAAATTGTGTTAGAAAAGAAAACATAACTACCCATTCGACTATACAAAGTTATGTTTTATTATTTTTCAATTTATGTTTTAAAAAAATAAGGTAGAGAGTCTTCTACAAAAAAAGTACCAAATTCTGAAATGTTTAATATGAGTACATAATTGTGACATCATATTAGCTTTTTTAGTGAATTTTATCATAGGATACGAAACGGGAATTCATTCAGCCATGTGCTCCGGGGATCATGACAATTTAAAATTTGGAACCAGTGTTGAATTCAGGGGATGGCCCGGCGGAGACATCCCCCGCGGAACAATGAAATGCTCCCCCCCCCCCGGAAAAATTAAGATTTTGTGCTTTTAATGGTCAAAAATTTCGATTTCCCCCACGGAACCCTATAATCCCCCCCCCCCCCCCGGAGCTACGAGAGTCCCTACCGGAGAAAAGTGTCTGAATTCAACACTGTTTGGAACTTTGATGCTGTGTATATAAAATGTTATCCTTTTAGGGGGAAGGTTGGTTGGTTGTGTTTATGACAGCCGAATAGCAACACGCTGGACATAGGTCCTCGTAGGGAGAAAGAGAATGGCAAATTATATCAAAAACTAGCTCCAGATCAGGAAGGTTTGTCTTTTGATACTGTTATCTTTTTTTATCAAGCCAAAATTTTCTCTTTTTGTTGATAACTTGTTCTTTATATTAAAATACCTGTTATATATTTTTAGTCTGTTTTTTAGGTGCGTTCGTAATTATGTAAATACGTAGCACCTATTGTTGTCGCTCAGTCCGTCCGTCTGTCCGTCTGTCTGTCCGTCTGTCTGTCTGTCCGTCCGCATATAACAACGCAAAAACTACCGAACCGAATCGTTTGAAATTTAAAATACATAATTATTACATAATTTTGTCGAGTCATTTCAAATTTTATGAAAATCGGACGGATAGATCAATTACAGGGGCAATCAAAAGGATTCCGTTACATTACGGTCAATGAGGAAAAAATTTTCAAATGCATTTTAATCGTTTGAAATTTAAAACGTATATTTATTACATAATTTTGTTGAGTCCTTTCAAATTTTATGAAAATCATATGGATAGATCAATTACAGGGACAATCAAAAGGATTCCGTTACATTACGGTCAATGGAGAAAAAAGTTTGAAATGCATTTTAATCGTTTGAAATTTAAAACGTATATTTATTACATAATTTTGTCGAGTCATTTCAAATGTTATGAAAATCGGATGCATTGATCAATTACAGGGGCAATCAAAAGTATTCCGTTACATTACGGTCAATGGGGGAAAAAGTTTCAAATGCATTTTAATGATGTTACACTTATTTGAATATAACAGAATTGACATGAATCTAAGAAATATGTACTAAAAAATACATTTTGTACACTCTGTGATGCAAAGAATATTTATTATTAAATTACAGGCCACACAAATGTATTCCATTAAATAATGTTATACGGGGAAACATTGTTTGGGGAGTGTTTTAATTATATTAAATTACTTCACATCTTATGAATAAGATATAAGTTAATGAAGTATAATAAAAATTACTCCCTGCATATTTACAGGAACACAAAGATTTCGACCACTATACTGTATCCAAAGTACGCTCTACTATATCAGCAAGATCTGAATATTTTAAAACTTCGTTATCAACGAACGCACCTCATTTGCTACGCTTTACGTGCAATTTCCAACTTGTTATTTTTATGGAAATACAAAGTTATTATTAAAATCCTTAAATTGTTATAAAATTATTTAATTCCAAATTATAGAATGCCACAAGTTTTGGATTTCTTCTTCTTTTGTCATATGTGTATGAGTGTACCTTTTGCTGTTCGGGAAATCAATTGCGAAGTATTTTTAGAATGATATTTTTGTTTACTGGTATATTAATGAGAAAGTATGTTTTCCATCTGTTTAGTTGATAATAAATTCGATTTGGCCGATCTCCTCCACAAGGGCGGAGCAAAAGCAAAAACATTATTACTGTTAAATGCATCATAAAACAAAAAGCTATTATTAAATATTTTAAAGTAACTATTTCTTTTAAGTGTTATTTGATGTAAAGTTATTTTATATGCAAAGTGATATTTTATCAATTTATTTTCATTTGATTCAATAAAGTATACAAATAACAAATGTATAGCCATATCTGTACATCCCAAAATATCGAAACAAAAGAAAAAAAAAACAAAAATGAAAATTTGACATAACACATAATATGAACTTTGAAACGTTCCCAGCTTTACTTGCAAGATGATTGAAACAAACATAGAGATGGCATTAGTTAAAAATATAGACATTTTATTTAAAATATCTTAGTACATTCAAGCCTTATCCGGGCTCTTCATCACAGAATCTTTTTATAACTAATCGTTGCGTATTTATACAAATACGTGATTTCGTTTTGAAAAAACCAATAATTTTTGCAGTTGAAAGTGAAAGTGGTTTCTTGGTTCAAAAGATGTATATTATTAATTGCATTTCCGTTTTCTTTATTATTTTACTCTACTCTAATTCGTTATTTTATATTTTAAATACGTAGCTTAAAGGTCGACATAGAAGTGTTTGAAATTAGGCAGAAGAAAAATATTTAACTTCCGAGTCATACATTTAAATACGTCACTTTATTAAAGGTATCTGGATTTATTTTCAGCATATTGAACCAAAAACTGGTTATATTGTATTATAGAACGTCGTCACATACTTGATTGTTTTTACACAGAATTTCTATGCGTTCTCTTATAATGGATGCATAATAATTGGATGTTGGAGATATGATTTTCGTGAGACCAAAATCTACTGTGATATTCTAATTGAAACTAAGCGAGAGAGAGCTGTAGATTGATGATAAATTTTTATATTTGCTTGTATGTTCTTTTATTTATTTATTTATTTTGAATATTTTATTGGTTGTTCCGATATATTCCATTAATCCATTGCTATCAGGTTAGTTCAGAGTTGAGGAAGGAATATGTTTAGTTCTAAAATAATGGCATATACACTAGCTAATTCTCTCTTTCTAACTAATGACCAGGCCCCTACCTGCCGAGTTAACACCAGCTAATTCATTATTCAACTGTAATAATTATTGGCTCTCTCATTTTCAAAACGAAATCACGTATTTCTATAAATAAACAACAATTAATTATGAAAATATTATGTAATGAAAAGCTTGGATAAGGCGTGAAAGTATTATATTTTAAATGAAATGTATATTTTTAACAAAAAACATCTCTGTGATTATTTTAATCATTTTTCAAGTTAAACACTGAACATTTTAAAATTCATATTATATATTACATGCTTAAAATAAGGTGAAAATTGCGTTTTGTCATATGATTTTGCATAACAATTTTATATTTAGACATTGATAACGATATCATTAATGGGGAGGGGATAGTAGTTGTAATAACGTATGATGTCAAAAGAGAGTAGACGAACGAAGATCACCAAAATTTTTAAATTTGATAATGTTACATATGTATAGACTTTTTTAATGTTAAATTCATCTGCAATCTTTTAAAAACAGATTGTAATGCGGGAATTGTTTTAAGCGTAACTCAAAAACTGCTTTTTGGAAAGTAAGAACGGCTTTTCAAAAAGTAAGAACTGCTTTCTGATTCTCATATTTCAAGCTTTTACTATTCGATTTCTGTTCAAAAAAGTTATATATTACAGTTTAGTTTTTTTCACAGTTTAATTAACAAATTTATAGAGGGACTTCATTATTAAGGAATGGTCGGACAATATGAAATACTTCAATATTTGGAGTGTACGTGATGCAACTGAGCATAAATTTTTCAAACGTCTTTATAGTAATTCCATGAGGCACGGTACTCGGTTCCTCAGTTCTGTTTGGTTACTTGTTGTCAGAGTGTCGTAGCGAAATAAAATCTTATTCTCAGTTTTTGAGTTTTTACCTATAAATTTTATAAAACTCGTATTAGTCCAAATATCTTATTGTTAGTGATGTTTGTCAAGTTCATCATAAAGTTGAATAGTTATATTTAACGCAGTGTTAGTCAGTTTTCTTCTATGGTAACTTGTTGATGCGTAAAAAGCTTATGTTTTTAAAAATGGTGTTTTGATTAATATGGAATATCGGCAAGACAACTATTTCATGATGAGTCTACAGAAGATGAACTACTACGAAAAATTATTTTGGATGAGCTTTTTACTTTCGAGAAAACTATCCTATAGTCAAAAATGAAAAAAAAAATCTAAGCAAGCTGTTATCGTAAGTGTATATTAAAATACAGTTATTCCTACATAAATTATTTTCCGTCGTTTCTTCATCATAGAGACATACAGGGTTAACGCAGATGAATGATCGAATTTTGAAAATTTAGATTTTCAAAACTGCTACACATATTATAATAAGTGATGTATAAAAATAAAGAGGATAATTCCAAGTTTTTTTTTTTTCAGTTACAAATGTTCAGTCTTCGAAACCTGGAAACCCAGTTTTTAGCAGTTGTCTCGGTTTTACCATTGTGTTTCCCTGCACCGAACGATATGAAAACATGCAGGAATGGGAGCAGGAAAACACAATGGTAAACCTACGAGTCAAACGCTAAAATTAGTTTTCCCGGTATTTTCCACCAAGATATGAATTGGCAGACCGAATGCGTTTTAATGTATGAATCGAGTTTTACCTAATTCTGGAATTTCAGCTGTGAACTCGATGATTTGATTCTTCTGTGCAGCAGCCTTCCTCTTTATCGATTCTATGTTCAAAATCTGGGTTCAAAGCTGAGTAAATTCAAGTGGCACCAATAATTTACATAAAGAACTTCTAAATGATAAGAATGGAAGTTACTATTGCTTTTTCATGAGCTATTTACCTCGCTGGCTGGCAAGGAGCCTTCCGTTCTTAACGCTAGATGTTTTAATTTCAAATTTTAAACCTTTATATCTCGAAAACGGGGAGACGAGAGCAAATAATTTATTCTTCTAAAAACTTGTTTCAATATTGTGAGATATACTCTCTGTTGCACCTGAATTGGACTGTATGTTCCCTACACCACTCATTTACCGGAACTCTACTTCGAGATTAATAAAAAAACGAAAAGTAGCGAAGCTGTGTGACGAAGAGAAAAAGGAAATAAATAGAATGTTTTCAACGACGGCAAAAGATGTGGATTAAAACTAAAACGATGAAATTCGATTATTTAATAGTGACGTGCTAAACAGTTTAAAACTGAAATGCTAAATTGATAAAATGTACGACGAATGGATGGTTTTTAAGGATTGTTGTGAAAATTACGAAGAATGAGTTGATGTTTTATTTTTATTTGTTTTTTTCGTCTGTTCGTTATATAATAAATGTATGTGTCCGTCACAGATATTAGTTTTTATTTCGAGTAAGGTCTCGTCCATCCCATAATTGGTCTTTTCGATTGCTACTTATTAAGATTTTTTTTCATTATTACACTATCGTTTCCTGGTTAATTGTACAGATGAGGAACTTATTGATGGATGAAGAGTTAAGGTTTTTCAAGATGCTGTGTTTCGGGTAATATGAAATATTTGTTTGACAACTGTTCCAAGACAAGTCTAGAAGTTTTAATAGGTTTTAAATGAAATCTGTTGATTTTTAGATCCATTAAGGTTTACTCAGTAAATAATTTTAGTTTTTTTTCTTAAATTGTTGGTTTTCTTGCATTTTTAATATTTCTTATAGCCTATTCATATTAACCGACTGGTTATCATTTTGTAACTTTTTGTAAAAAAGTTAAATAATGATAAGAATTTTTGTTCCATTTTAAACTCCATAAAAATGTGTCAACAATTAGTAAAACTTTGTTCTTTACTAACTTTGAATGTATCTCATTTTTTTTCTATTGACTTACAAATAAAAACGTAAATGATATTTCGCAATATCCGAATTTCATCTATACTTTTGAAATAACTTTTTTTAAAACAAATATAAATTTAAGGTAAATCTATTTTTAGGAGTTTCAAATATGGAAATATAAAATTACAACTCATCCTCTAAGCAATTTTTAGTTACGTTTAAAAAATTATTCCCATCACAATCTGTATTGCAACGAGTACGATTGAATTTGGTATTTCCAAACTTTAAATTTGTTTGATTGCATTACTTCATAAAATCGCTTTCTGCAACTAAAATAATTTTCTTTAATTATTAATGTGACATAAATATAAATGTCTATTGTTTTAATTTTAATCGATTTGGAAAACACCGAGACTTAAAAAAAAGTAATTCTTAAATGTGTTACTATTATTTTTAATTTGAGTATAAGAGTAAAAAGTCTTTTTAAAAGAACTTCAATCCGTCCTCGTATATTGCCGTGAAATTTTTCTTTTTTCCCAGGGACCCCATTAAATGCAAAATATATTAAATAATCGCTGAAAAGCTTGCTTCGAATATCGTTAGATTTGTACAACCGATGAATAAATATAAATTCCATTCTTAGAGCTAAATTGCTTCTATCTCAGAAAAATTGTATTCCGAATTTAAATTCATTTACTTTAAAGCATATTCTAGCAAAGTAATTGTAAATTATGATATTTCGGGATATTTTAAAGTAGACTTTTCGCATTATTCGGAACAAAATTAATTTATGTCAAAATATTAATTTTATTAAGGCTGCAATTCGGTACTATTTTTGTAGTACAGTCGAATCTGCTGATGACGCTCACGTTTATTACAAGATCGCGTGTAATACACGGATTTTTTTCAATCCTTTGGATATCGATTTATGAATAGTGCAATAATATCATTATCTATATAATAAACGCCTAAGTCATTTTACTGTCATCAACAGTTTCGGGTTGACCTTCGCTTTTTATATGCCAGAAAGCCACTTTGGTACTTGGCGCAGGAGACAAATTGCCATATATTGTTCCATCATCTACATTATACATCATAATCGTTCAAACCATGTGACTGTCATAAACAATTACGCTTTTTATATGCAAGGCAGCCATTTTCAATCAAAATTATTTTTTCGAATATACCTACATAAAAGTTGTCATGTTCTTGGTACTTTTATGTTAGCGGGGTGAAAATCTGAACGATAGCATTTTTTTAAGTCGCCAGTTAGCATTTTTTTTTTTTTCGCGCGGTAAATCGGTAAATTAAAAAAATACTTTGATATTGAAGTTAAATGCCATGGCTTATGGTAGTATTTATTAATTATTATTTTCTTTTCTTTCTTTCTGTTTCTTTTTTTTTAAGAAAAAAGAAAAATTCCTGAATTTTAAATGTTTTAGCTTTAAATTAAAGTCGTTTATTTTAAATAAAATCAGTAAAAGGATTATATTTCAAATGAAAGAAATGAACTTCAAAAAATGCAACGGTAACCGTGTTTGGCGATTTATCTCCTGCGTCCGGCTAACATAAATATATCAAGTTTTTGATTTCTGTGCTAGTATCTGCAGATATGGTGAAGGATTGACCAAGTATATTAAATTATGAATAAAAGTAATATGATTAAATACTTAGCACTGTATAAGGGAGACCAAACTGGTCCCCAAGGGCGGCTCGTGTTTAATATGCAAACAGTTATTGCGCGATTCCTCTTAATACGCCTAGATCTTTGATTTTCCGAGGCAAGAAAACATGCTTAAGGCTCCTGCTCTGCAAGCGAAGTTACTCGCGAGCTAATGTTATTCCTATGGGGAGGTTATTATCAAATAACTGGTTTGCATTTCAACTTTAGGTCAAATATCCATTTATCCAAGACCATATAACAACTAATTTTTCTGCAAATATTTATAAGTAAATAATGACAGTGATTTCTTTTTTTTTTCATTTGATTTCATTTTATACAATTGCTTAAATGTTTACGTTTTGCAAAAATAGGCACTGCTCAAAACAATTAAAGGAGATTGAGGTAGTGGATGACTCTTGCGACTGAGAATTTATTGAGATAATTGATGCATGATCGAAAGACGTGGTAGGCTATATGAGAAAAAAATTACGCATGTTTGAACAAAATACAATAAAATGTATTGTATTGAGCATTTAGGTATAAAAGAAAAACATAATTTAAGCATATGAGAAAAATGTGTTTCAATGAAAAAAAAATCAGTTTTTATTAAAGGCTATGGTTTCAGTTTCTCCAAACGATCAGCAAAGTTGAACATTTTTGAGGCAGGGAGTCAATGGGGGTTATTAATGAGGAGCTGGGGTATTTTGAACATAACTGTGGCACTCCTTCAAAAGAGCTATTTTTAATTCTTTAAGAACTTGTGGGGGTGATATTCAGTTAGCGTCTGCCTAGAATATCCCAAACTATAATATATTGAGTTCTATCCGGAGAATATGCTTACCATTCCAGTTGTGTGATTCGTTCCTCGAAAAGAAAGTCTTACGCCAAGTGAGCTCCGAGTGGCATGTAGTTGTCGTCTGTTAACACTAATTTATCTCCAATTGCTGCAACGCAAGACTCTCTAGGTCTGGCGATCTCATCCCGATATCGTTGCTCGGTCAGAGTACCGTTTCGAATGATGTAAATGTCGATGCGTCCATTAATGGTGATACCACCATAGAACATCACTTTCCCACAACCAAATCTGATTTTGCCTTGCGCGAGAGCAGGATTGTTTTTAGTGGTACGTTCCTCTGGTTAAAAATACGCCTATCATCGCGATAAACATAAAGAAGGAAAAAAAGAACTCACCAGAAAAAAGAATTTTGAGCCATTCATTTCTTCTTCAGTTCACATGCTCTGTTGAACGCTTGCGGAATCATGATGTTCGGAGTCATGATGTTCTGCTTTTAACATAACACATACCATTGGTATGCGACACATCTATTGCGTCGAAACAGTTTCGGACAGTTCGAGTGAAAACTCTGGTGCCAGTGTATGAGAAAAGATGTTGTTGAAGAAAAATATTCATGCTTCGGTGTCTCCGAGTCGTTAGCGTTAAATATTTAACTTCATTGGGCGTTATTGCATGTAAACGGTCGTGTGCTGTCTTCGCCTTGCATTTCCAGTCTCTTAATACGACTTCAGATCCTGAAAATCACACTTTCCGAAACTGCGGTGGCTTCTGCTACTCAACAAGCTACTTCGTTCCGTGGTGTTTAGACATCCTCTAACCGACCAAGAACTCTTCAGCTTTTGATTCGGTCAAATAACTTCGATATGATACTGCAATAACTTTCACTCAAAGCATTTACTGAATGTCGATTATTATTTTTCGATTTGTCGTTAAGTAAGTTGAAACCAAAATTTAATTTGCTATCACTAAAGCATACTTTTTGACGTTAAACTCACAATTTGCATACTTAAAAGTTTGCAAATTAGAAAAATATGCTGTGGTGACTCTTTTCTTCCCTTTTCTGGAAAAAAGATGTTTAAACCACCATTTTATATAAGACTTAAAATATCCTTTGTTTTGGTCAGTGTAGTTACATATGGATTAAAAATACATAATTTGTCATTGAATATTTAATTAAACGATTAAAATAACTTTTTCAAGTGTAGTTAATTCAGCTGTTTCTGTTGATTTATTAAAACCTGCATCTATTTTCTCACTTACGATTAGAAAAAAATATATATAACAAGCTCCACCTAGTTATAAAGTGTTAAAGCACCGGGTTCCTGCAACCTCTTTATACCCGAGTTCGAATATCATCTTAAAAAAAATTCTTGAAACGTCCATTTCGCACTATAAGTTGAATAAATTTTGTAAGTGTAAATTTAAACGGATTGTTTTATTTCATAAAAAAAACAATAATCTTTTTACAAATTTAACAA
Source organism: Maratus speculifer (assembly GCA_964019185.1). Classification (NCBI taxonomy): domain Eukaryota; kingdom Metazoa; phylum Arthropoda; class Arachnida; order Araneae; family Salticidae; genus Maratus; species Maratus speculifer. The sequence continues at coordinate 62,999,840 of OZ025295.1, forward strand.
GTATAAAAATGTTTCTCACGGAATACGAATTTTTCATGTATTTCCCAAATCAATCACCTTTTTATGCTGATAGCAGTTATTAAAAGTACTTGTCGTTGCTACTTCTCAATTAAGTTTAAAGGTGAAAGGTAAAAAAAAAGTTAATTAGCTAATGACTAATTGATTAACGAACATTTAAAAGGAAATCTTCTTTGTGATATCCTGTAAATTGATCCAGTTTTTAAAATAAAATGAAAGAAGGAAATTAATCAGTGGAAAAGAATTTTTTGAGTAAATGTAAAATAAGATAGCTTGTTAAAAAGATCAATAGAACAGATATTTGAAACACAAATTGAACAATAAATAGCTCTTTTAATAAAATTAAACTGCGTTTTATTGTTCTCTCTTCTCGATGGTCACATAAATATTTTAATGAATATTTATGTGAATTATCAGTTGCTTTACTAGGAGTAGAACCAACATGGTGAAGAATGTCCACGCCGGATATCGAACCCGGAACCCTTCGAATAGCGCTCCAAGTGCTCTGCCATTTAAGCTATGAGGACGATTCCCAGTTAGCATTTTCACGCTCATGTGTTGGTATGGCTGCTCTGCCGTACAAGATGGAAGTCCACATGAGCACACAATCTTGAGGCATAATATGAAATACAAACAAACCTAGTATCAATGAATACATATGTTTAAATTTCCAGCTGTGAAATTACGCTTGGAAGTATTTAATATTTAATATGTGAATTATCAAAAATTGGGCATCGTCCTCGTAGCTTAATTGGTGGAGCACTTGGGGAGCTATTCTAAGGGTTCTGGGTTCGATCCCCGGATGGACATTTTAACCATGTTGGTTCTACGCTTAGTAAAGAAAGTGATAATTTAAATATTCAATAATTTCAAGCGTAATCTCACAGCTTTTAATTTAAATATATATCCACCAATGCTAGGTTTTTTTTGTGTGTCTCATGTCATGCCTCAAGATTGTGTGCTCATGAGGACTTCCATGCTGTGCTGCAGAGCACCCTTACCAATAAATGAGAGTGAAAAATGCTTAACCAGGCATCATATTCGTTGCTTAAATGCTAGAGCACTTGCAGCGCTATTCCAAGGGTTCCGGGCTGCAAATTCGCAAACACTCAACGTCCCAGAGCTCTGGACGCCAACCTCTGTTGCCAAGCACTTTGGCGAGAAAACGAACGACGGCGCGCATGCGTGAATCTGCAGCATTCTGTTCGCTTCAGTGGATGTTTATGTGTTTGTTTTATCAAATGTTTTTATATTATGGATACTCTTACGGAAAATCATTTCATGTTTTCTAAACATGAAAATAAATGTAAACAATGTTTTGTAAAATCACCCATTTGTAATGTAATGAATTTTTATAAACATCCGTTATAATGAATGTTTAATAATAATCTTTATTGAACCATTTCTACCTCCTATAATAATTTATTTATTAAAAAGAAAAGCAAAAATATCGCATTTTTGGAATAAAATAAGGAAAATATAAATGAATTAAATATAATGAGCTATTAGTTTGCTCCGTACAATTTTCACTGAAAGACTGTGAAACTTTGAAACATTATTTTTTACTTCCTAACTGATTTTATTTAAGGCAATCATTTTATATATTGAAAGGCATAAGCGAATTTAAAGCATTCTCATGTTCACAATGTATATAAATGTATATTTATTATAATTATTCAGAAGAAATTCGATATAAACAAACAATAACTGCTCGGTCGAAATGTGCAATTACCGGTGTAGACCTTTGCAAGTTTATCCGCATTAAGACGAGCGCATGCGCACCGAAATTTCTCACCAAAATGCTTGGCTACAGAGATTGGCGTCAAAAGCGCTGGGACGTTGAGTGTTTGCGAATAAGCTTCCGGGCTCGATCCCCAGCTTGGACGTTTTTAACCATATTGGTTCTATGCTTAGTAAGCAGGTGATAATTCTCATATAAAATATTGAATAATTTCAAGCGTAATTTCACAGTATGGAATTTAAATAAATACTTTAATTAAGAGAAGTTACAAATGTGTATAAAAAAAGGCCCGAATGCAGCGTGTCACACGATAAATCATAAAAATGTGAAAAGTCTGTTATTTTAATTAAAATAATTTTTTCAATGTCATCCGCTCATTTTTGTGACTTAATTTTAAAAGAAAGCCTTAATTTCAACGTTTGGAGAGGAGACACTAAAGCTTGGAGGTAAAGTGTCTCACTTGTAAGCAAAAGGTGTTTAAATCGAGCGCCGATGTTGGAAAGTAAAGTCTTCGCATTAAGATAGATTTATTTAAAAGAAATTTTGTCTTATATTCCAATTTAAGTGTTCATATTATTACGATTTTGAACATCTGACAATCATAAAATCTTTATTAATATTTTAATAATATTTTCAAACAAAATCAAGCAATAAAACTTCCCATAATTTAAAAATAAAATAATAAAATTTAAAATTATTAAAAAAGTGGGGTGGATTAAAATTGTTATAACTTAAAATATTATTTGCAGAATGACATTATTTTTTACATCTAAATAAACAGAAATATCTGAATTTTAAGTGTGATTCAGCATTTTAAAATTAATTCATTATTTTAAGAAATATTTAAAGTAAAAATTTGAAAAACAAATTATGTAACTTATTAAAAAAAATCATATTTTGAAAAATAAATATATATTTAACTAATAAGAATCTATTTATTAAAATACAACACATTGCTCAATGGTGCACAAAACAAGAATTTTAATGTACATTTGTACAATTAAAATAAAATAAAACTATCAACGTTTCGCGCCGTCTTCTGCGAGCGTCTTCAGGAAAATATGATAATGGAAGGACTAAGTTTGCATCTTGATCGAGAGATAATATTTCTAGTAAATTAAAATCCAAATGAATTAAAAGTCTAAAAATGTTGCCACTTACACGTGAGTAAAAATTAAAATATTGCAAAGAAATAAAAATTTTAAGATTTTATGATGTTATGATGTTATGCCATATTTTTGATATATTGTTGGATAAATTATCATTACATGGTTTATTTTCTCCTGCAATGATTTTGATAGATTCTCTTATTTTACCTTAAACTGGGTTATTGCACGGAACTATGATTTTGGCGTCATCAAAGTTAATACGGTAACCCTTGTTCGCCATGTAAAAGCGAGAAAGAGCAGTATTCTGTTTATATTGTTTAATATCTCTGAGATGCTCTTTAATTCTAATTAAAAGTTGCCGCGTAGTCATGCCGATGTAGACTTTTTAACATTATTAGATAAAGTGATGGGGATTTCATAAATACCTGATTTTTGATCTATTGGAATTTTGTCGATCTTATCTGTAACGATGTCAATGAGATATGGAGGTGGAATGGCGACAAGTTTTGTACAAATGTATATTAAAATTCTTGTTTTGTGCACCACTGAGCAATGTGTTGTATTTTAATAAATACATTCTTATTAGTTAAATTTTATGGTGCAGCTGTCCTGTATATATTTATAAATATATATTTTTTCAAATTTGCTGAATCAAAATTAAAGTAAAACAGTAAAAAAAGTCATGTTCTACGTTTGAAGCATTTATCTTTAATGGTTCTTCAGTTATAACAATATAAATCGGAGAAATTATGAAAAAACCCATTATAAAGAAAAATGAATTTTCACAAGAAACCACTTCCATGATAATCATTGCTTGAAAGCTAGGCTTTGAGAAAAAACCAAAACGGGAAACATAATATTTCCTTTTCTAATTAGGATAGAAACGTGATTTAAACGTCATTATAAGGAAAAAAATAATGCAAATTTTTATTTTAGAAAATTTGAAGATTTTTGTGTCTAGATCCCCCCCCCCCCCTTTTAAATGATTTGATTTGAACATTTTTAATTTGATTCAAATAAATAAATCTTTTTTACAATTATTTAAATTAAATTTATTGGTGCTACCATCAATTTAAGGGATTTATAAAGTAAAAGATAAGTTGTTTTGAAAGGAATATTTAATAAAACCCTAAGTGCGATCTGCAATCGCACTTACCCACTTGCTTATATTTCAATTTGTGTTTTAAATGTCTAACAATTGATCTTTTCAAAAAAGTATCTTTTTTCTTTACATTTACTAGAGAAGTACTTTTTCCTGGAGTAATTTACTTCTTTCGTTTGAATGTTAAAACGATTCAATAGGCAGAATAACACAATAAAGATTTACCTTGAATGTTCTTTAATTAATTAGCCATTAGTTAATGAACTTTTTTTGTCTTTTACCTTTATACTTAATTGAGATGCTGTAAATACAAGTTCTTTAATAAATGCTATTAGATTAAAAAGGTAATTGGATTGGGAAATATAAGTAACATTTAAACACTCTCCTTAAAAATTTTATTTTCTAATAGTTGTAAAAAAGCTGTTGTTTCCTATGAAACAAAACAAAATCATTTAAAATTAATGCTACGAAATTTTATTTCGGTTGTTATTCATGTCGCACTTACCTAACTAAACCATTTGTTTTGTAATGTAATTTTTTCAACTCTTTTTTACTATACAGAGTTGCATTTGGGGGGCTGTGCATTAGGGTAGAATGAAAAAGACCAAAAAAAAAAATTTTTTTTTAATTTTTTCTTTGGATAGGTCTAAAAAGTTGTCTTTTGGCTCACTGAATATAAGGTTAAAATTTCATTTCGTTTTGAATTCATCTTTAGTCCCCTACCAGCTCTTAAATATTATGCTCTTTACATGTGAAAATCAAAATTTCACTCTGCAGTGTAAATGACCAAAACAATTTTTTTTTCGGGAATTTTTTCTTTGTATAGGTCTAAAATGTTGCTATTTGGTACACTGAATGTACGGTTGAAAATTCATTTCATTTGGAATTCATTATAGTTCCGTACCAGTTCTTAAAGATTATGCTCTTTTTATGTGAAAATCAAGATTTCACAATGTAGTCTATATTAATCAACTTTTTTTAAAAACTAAATTTCTGATTTCAGTAATATAACCCACAAAAATGACTTCTTAAACTATTACTTGAAAATGATCTAACTATCGTTGGGTTTTAACTCTTTGAATCGCGAATAAAACCCTAATAAAATATTAATCATACTGTCCTAGAGAAGAAAAAACACAATAATTAGACATGCATTTCAATTTTATTTTTCGAATGCACATGCACTCTAAATATAAAGGAAATGCAGTTTTCTGAATATATAGTAATAAAATGAAAAGAATATATACGATGTATTGTAAAACGATCTTTCATTTCATTCTAATTTATATTGGTGTTTGTTATCAAAATTAGGTATTACCTTTCGTGATTTGATGTTTGCTCGTATATATCCGGTTCTTGCTTTTACTACTACAGCCGCTAATGGAGCTTTAACAACTAAGTTTACGCATCTTTCGAATACTTTAATCTAACAGGGAAATTTTGCAATTGAAAAGATGGGACTTTCGATTTTTTTTCTGAGAATTTCCAGTTTCTCTTTTAGTACTCGCTTAAGAATGTGGGGTGATTTCACATTCTTGCCAGTTAATAATGTTTATATAGTTTGTAACACTGAATTTCAATATTGGAATATGAAAATGTCTTATTGTGGAACGTATAATATCCTTCATCCTTAATATTCTTCGGAATCCAAATTCTCCAACATGATTTTTTTTTTTATCAGTTATCGTTCATGTAAATTTTAATCTCAATGACAGAAGTATACGTTTTGTTAAATAACGGGATTGAGAGTTTTCTTTAAATATTTCCTCAAATAACGAAACAACTTAATTGTTTATATAAAAAAAAAAACATTTTGAACTCTATATTTGCGAGAAGAATCTTTCTTGAATTGAAACAACATAGACGAATGTTCATTACAAATTCAGCAATAATCTTCAGATTTTGGGATAAATCTACCTTCCAATCTGCAAACCAAGTAATCAATTGGCAGTTGTCATTCATTTAGAGTGCGACATTCTTGCTGGATTACGATTTACCAGATTTGAGGAGCATTAACCAGATGAAAATGTTTGACCCATGTCATAAAAATAATGTTGATCTACACTTAGGTCTACACTTAAGTCTACACTCATTTCTCTGTGATCAGAGCAGATATTTTTTAATGTCCATAAGTGTCTATTGTTCACATTGATCCAATGAATTTTCAATTAGAACAGGAAAAGCTCCTGAGCCTTTATTTTGTTTATCAAGTTTAATGACTTAGTGGCAATTTGTTTGCAGAAAGCTGACATATTAACCACAACAACAGACGACTAAATCTTAGTTTCAAAAATCTATTGGCACGATTTTTATCTTACTGTTTACAGTTGTTCCGTTACAACCTATTGCCATAAATTTATCAAGGTTTAAATGTTTTTCAGTGCAAGATTTTAATACTTCCTGCAATGATCTTTCCTGGTCTAAAAGATGATGTAATGTGTCCCAAATACAATTCATTTGACTCTTAAATCAGATATTATGTTTTAAACTTATATTTCTATATCTTCCATATATTTCAAATTTTCCATAATTTACTTTGATTTTGGGGAATTGAATAAGCTTCTGATATTCAGAAAAAATGTTGTCTATCATTTGATCAATACGTCTTTGCAAAACCACAATAATTGATGATTTGGATGTTTTCTCTTAGGATTTTTTTTAACCTCTGATTTTGGCGAAACTTTACAATTACTGCTGTGTTTTATTTATTGATATGTTTAATAACAATATTTTATAGCATTATGCTATTGCTGGCAAAACAGCTTTATTTAGTTTTGAAGAAAAACCAACTTCTAGTAACGGTAAACTTCGATTTGCTTACACACGTACTCATTTTGACTGTAAAAATGACAACATACAATTTTTAAAACTCGATAAACCGTTTTAAATATTTAAAAATAAAGACTTAAAGTTTGAAAATGATGAAAGGAATTACACTAAAAATTTTAAATATAAAAATATCAAACGAAATTACCAAAAAAACCTGTTAATGTACAATTTATGGTAAGAATCTATCGTATAAATCAATGAAAATATAAATGTCCTGGTAGGGGACTCAAGAAATTTTTAAAACTTCATGAAATTTTGCACGTGTATTAAAAGTACTAAAAGGCAACTTTTGGCTGCTATCCAAAATCCCAACTTTCGATTTTTCACTCCACCCTACTGTGCATATATAACGTTATCAACTTTTTGCAAATTTTGGACCTCCTCCTCGCATTTTGATACCATACGTTATCATCTCTCCCCCCTTCCAGTAATGATAACATTATTGTATGGTGCAATATAATGGAATATAAAAAGTAAGCAACGTTAAAAGCACCAAATATATTGAAAAGTAATTTAATATATTTGGTGCTTTTAATGTTGCTTACTTTTTAACCGACTTCCAAAAAGGAGAGGAGGTTATCAATTCAACGAGTATATATGCTTTTTTTTATGTATGTTCACTGATTACTCCGAAACCATGCAACCGATTAATTTGGTTTTGGCGTTAAATGAAAGAGCTTGCTCTTGAATTGGTACCACGTCCGTTTCATAGAAATTGGTTCTGTACTTTTTTAATAATTAGGCAAAAACTAATAAAATTAGTGATTTTTCGTTAATTAAAAGTGTTGAATAAGTTCGCTGAATGGAGCGTAGACAAAATGGCCGAGCGGTCTAAGGCTGCAGATGTAATCTCTGGTTCTCGAAAGAGAGAGAGAATGGGTTCGAACACACCTCCTGACGTACATGTATACAATAACCTTTTCCGTATTATAATTTTTACATATATATTTTAGAAATTAAATACTAATTTTGCTGTTAAGAATATTTAGTATTTAATCGTTAGCACAGAGTATCAGAGATCTTTTATCGATTCAATACTTTATGAGTGAAAGAGTACTAAAATAATAGACTTACGAAATGTAACATGACCTTGAATAAGCTCACCGAAGAGATTGCAGTCAGGATAGCCTAGCGGTCTAAGGCGGCTGTTTAAAGATTTGGTTCTCGAAAAAGAGCGTGGGTTCGAACCCCACTCCTGATATACTGTGTGTTTTTCCGTATTATAATTTTCTTAACCGACTTAAAAAAAGGAGAGGAGGTTATCATCGATGTATTTTTTTTATGCATGTTCACCGATTACACCAAAACTATCCGACCGATTAAACTAGTATTTGTGTTAAATGAAAGAAGTTATTCTCGAATTGTTACTGCTTCCATTTTATCGAAATTGGTTAAGTACTTTTTTAGTAACTAGGCAAAAACTAATAAAATTAGCGATTTCTCGCAAATTAAAATTAACATGCGCGTTGAATAAGTTCGCAGATCGGAATACAGGCAAGATGGCCGAGCAGTCAAAGGCGCTTGATTTAAACTCTGGTTCTCAAATGAAATCGTGGGTTCGAACCCCATGCGTGTATGCAATAATCTTTTCCGTATAATAATTTTAACCGACTTCAAAAAAGGAGGAGGAGGTTATCAATTCGACGCGTATGTATTTTTTTTTTCTATGTATGTTCACTGATTACTCCGAAACTATCCAAACGAATAATTTGTTTTTTTGTGTTAAATGAAAGAGGTTACTCTCGAATTGGTACCACATCCATTTCGTCGAAATTGGTTTAATACTTTTTTAGTAATTAGGCAAAAACTAATAGAATTAGTGATTTCTCACAAATTGAAAGTAATATGCACCTTGAATCAGCTCGCGGTATAGAGTGCCGCCAGTATGACCGAGCGGTCTAACGCACCAGATTTAAGCTCTGGTTCTCGAAAAAGATAGCGGGTTCAAGCCCCACTCCTAACATAGGTGTATAATTTGCAATATTTTTTTTCCGTATTATAATTTTTATTAACTGACTTCAAAAAGAGGAGGAGGTGTTCAATTCGACACGTATGTATTTTTTTTCTATGTATATTCACCAATTACTGAGAAACTATCCAACCGATTAATTTGGTTTTTGTGTTAAATGAATAAATTTATTCTCGAATTGGTACCATTTCCATGTCTTCGAAATTGATTCAGTAATTTTTCAGTATTTAGGGAAAAACTAATAAAATTAGTGATTTCTCGCAAATTAAAAAACACTGTCGTTGAATAAGGTCGCCGAATGGAGTGTAGTCAGGAAGGCCGAGCGGTGTAAGGTGCCAGACTTAAGCTTTGGATCTCAAAAGGGAGGGGGAAAAGGTTCGAACCCTACTCCTGACATAATTTACATGCATATTCAATTTACAATGTTTTTCTCCGTATTATAATTTTAATTAACCAACTTCAAAAAGAAGGAGGTACGTATATATATATTTTATGTATGTTCAATGATTACGCTGAAACTATCCAACCGATTAATTTGGTTTTTGTGTTAAATTAAAGAGGTTACCTGAATTGGTATCACTTCCATTTCATCGAAATTGGTTCAGTACTTTTCTAGTAATTAGTCAAAAACTAATAAAATTAGGAATTTCTTGCAAATTAAAAGTAACATGGAGGTAGAATAAGCTCGCCGAGTGGAGTGCAGTCAGGAAGGTATACGTTCTGTCAGATGGCCTTGCGGTCTAAGGCGCAAGATTTAAAATCTGGTTCTCGAAAGAGAGCGTGGGTTCGAACCCCCACTTGACATACGTGTATAATTTACAATATTAATAGTGATAAGAAATTAAATTAAGTGCGTAGTATTTACCATGCGTATTATTATATTTATGTACATTAATTGGATTTTTTGGAGTCGGTGCCAGCTAAGCCAGTTTCAAAGTTAAAATTAAGTATCCAATGCAAATCGTAAAAGAATAAGGTTAAATTTTTAAACTAAATTTTAAATCGTAAAAAAACTCGTAGACACTTAGATGTGTGGCTATTGAAAATTACATGTAACTTGGCTTGGCTGGCACCGACTCCAAAAAATCAAATTAATGTACATAAATATAATAATACGCATGGTAAATACTACGCTCTTAATTTAATTTCTTATCACTATTATCTAAAAAAATTATTTTTCAATTTGCAGTAGTTTTTGAAATCGGTTCAATTTTTGGTAGAAAAGTTTATTATATTCCAATGTTAACTTTATCAATGTCGAACTTTTTGGATTTTAGAATTTATTTCTTTTGTTTGGAATGATATAGAAAACTGGCTACATTTATTTTTAGCATACTTTCTTGATTCAGATGCAAAAGAAGTCAATAAAGTATCCCTTTCTATCAAATAACGCTTTAAAGAAATAGTTACTATTTAAAAGTATATTGTAGTAGCATTTTGTTACCTAATACATTGAACAGTAATAGGTTCTTGTTGCGCTTGTCTTGCACGGAGAAAAAAGGGGAGAGGGGGGATAGAAATTCTAATCTGCAAAATAAGTACGAAACATTATTTCTTTCTCTTTTTTTAAATTATAAAACAAAAGTTTCAATGCAAATATGCTTCATTATATTTTCTCAAACTGTGATTATATGCGCATATATATGACAGAAGAATAGCAATGTCAAATGTTGAGGTATTCCATATTTCAGAATTGGTTAATTTTATAATAATTTAGTGATTTTAATAATAACTTTGTATTTTTATAATTATAGATAACAGACTGAAAAAAAAAGATAACATATCATTTTGAAACAAATAAAAAAGAGAAAATTTCGGTTGGGTCAAAAATTTTATCGATATCAAAATGCAAAATTTAACTCTTCTAGAGATATTTTACGATACCACACTGTAAAAAAAAGGGTCGATCTACTAAAAAAAATTTAGTAATCCTTGTGATTACTAAAAAATTTTTAGTAATCTTACTCGGTTACAAAGAATCTGTAAGAATTACTAGAAAAAAGCTAGCAAAGAATAGAGTTAATAGTTTTACATTTTTAATAGCTATTACTGAAACTCACTAGGTATGGCCGTAATAGCCTAGTGGTCATAGCACCGAACTCCAGGCTGAAAGTACTGAAAGGACCAGGCTGAAAGTTCGATGCTGACCGTCGCCAAATATGTACCGAATGTAAATAAAGGGATTATGAAAATCCTGTCATAGCAGTTACCATGGGTAATGATCTCTGAACTTTCCTTCCCCTTTAGAAACATGTCAAAATAGAGTAGGTAGCAATGTTTGGTGCTGCCATCTATTGCGGCTTTACCGAAACTCTTCCGTTTCAGAAGTTTGTCTTTTTACCCACTGGATGCATCTCGAAGGAAGCTCTTGCTCTTCGGGCATACGTAATGGTTACTAAAAATAATTTTGGGGCTATTACTAAAATTTGCTTGGTGGCTCATACTAAAAAGTTTTAAATTAGTTACACAACAAATTCTTTTGTTCAGTTTACAAAAGAAATGTTTGTTTCATTTGCAAAAAAAAATTTTTAATGGTTACTAAAAAATTCTGTGGAATACAAATTTACTAAGAAATTTTTAGTAAACTCTTGAATTTTTAAGCTATTGCATAGCTTTTATCACGGGCTTTGAGCGCGGCGACCGAATCCAAAAATTCCGTAACGCGAAAAATCCTAACACATCGGTAACGAAAAAACCTAACACTCGGGTAACGTCGTTTCAGCTCGGCAGACTTCGGCATGGTATCGTTCGGTAGACTTCGGTAGACATTGACGCGGTATTTTTCAGATATTTAGAGAATATCAAATCTCAAACTTATGTTTCTTATTTCAGTTACCATAAATCTATAGTTTCAATGATGAAAATTCCTGATAGAATGTGTATAGAAAAAAATCGTCTTAAGATAAAATAAGGTAGGATAATGTAGCTTTTGGTGATTGGAGACCCGCCCAACGGTGAGGATCGAAAAATTTCAAATGCTTATAACTCGCGATCTAAATTTCGTAGCGCGGCCAAATTTTGTTTGGTAATTTATTATAAGAGAGTGTTAATTTTTGGTGACAAGAGACCCCCCACGGTGAGGGTCGAAAAATTTAAAATGCTTAAAACTCGCGATCTAATTTTCGTAGCGCGGCCATACTTTGTTTGGTAATTTATTATGAGACAGTTTTAATTTTTGGTGACAGGAGACCCCCCCCTCCCCCCGGTGAGGGTCGAAAAATTTGAAATGCTTATAATTCGAAATCTAATTTTTGTATCGCGGCCAAATTTTGTTTGGTAATTTATTATATGAGAGTGTTAATTTTTGGTGACAGGAGACCTCCCACGGTGAGGGCCGAAAAATTTAAAATGCTTATAACTCGAGATCAAAGCGTGGCCAAATTTTGTTTGGTAATTTATTAAGAGACACTGTTACTTTTGGTGACAGGTGATCTCCCACCTTGGGGATCGAAAAATTTAAAATGCTTATAACTCGCGATCTAATTTTCGTAGCGCGGCCATATTTTGTTTGGTAATTTACTATGAGACAGTTTTAATTTTTGGTGACAGGACCCCCCCCCCCCCCCACGGTGAGGGTCGAAATATTTAAAATGCTCGCAATCTAATTTTCGTATCGCGGCCAAAATTTGTTCGGTAATTTATTATGAGAGATTGTTAATTTTTGGTGACAGGAGACCCCCTACGGTGAGGGTCGAAAAAATTAAAATGCTTATAACTCGCGATCAATTTTCGTAGCGTCGCCAAATTTTGTTTGGTAATTTGTTATGAGACAGTGTTACTGTCGGTGACAGGACACTCCCCTCGGTGAAGTTCGAAAAATTTAAAATGCTTATAACTCGCGATCTAATTTTCGTATCGCGGCCAATTTTTTTTGGTAATTTATTATGAGAGAGTGTTAATTTTTCGTGCCAGGAGACCCCCCACGGTGAGGGTCGAAAAATTTAAAATGCTTATAACTCGCGATCAATTTTCGTAGCGCGGCCAAATTTTGTTTAATGATTTTTTTATGAAACAGTGTTAAATTTTGGCGACAGGAGACCTCCCACGATGAGGGTCGAAAAATTTAAAATGCTTATAACTCGCGATCAATTTTCGTAGCGCGGCCAAATTTTGTTTAATGATTTTTTATGAAACAGTGTTAAATTTTGGTGACAAGAGACCCCCCCCCCCCCACGGTGAGGGTCGAAAAAGTTAAAATGCTTATGACTCATGATCTAATTTTCGTAGCGCGGTTAAATTTTGTTTGGTAATTTATTATGAGACAGTGTTACTTTTGGTGACAGGAGACCCCCCACCGTGAGGGTCGAAAAATTTAAAATGCTTATAACTCGCGATCTAATTTTCGTATCGCGGCCAAATTTTGTTTGGTAATTTATTATGAGAGAGTGTTAATTTTTGGTGACAGGAGACCCCCCACGGTGAGGGTCGAAAAATTTAAAACGCTTATAATTCGCGATCAATTTTCGTAGCGCGGCCAAATTTTGTTTAATGATTTTTTATGAAACAGTGTTAAATTTTTGCGACAGGAGACCCCCCCCCCACGGTGAGGGTCGAAAAAGTTAAAATGCTTATAACTCGTGATCTAATTTTCGTAGCCCTGCCAAATTTTGCTTGGCAATTTATTATGAGACAGTGTTACTTTTGGTGACAGGAGACCCCCCACCGTGATGGTCGAAAAATTTAAAATGCTTATAACTCGCGATCTAATTTTCGTATCGCGGCCAAATTTTGTTTGGTAATTTATTATGAGAGAGTGTTAATTTTTGGTGGCAGGAGACCCCCCATGGTGAGGGTCGAAAAATTTAAAATGCTTATAACTCGCGATCAATTTTCGCAGCGCGGCGAAATTTTGTTTAATGATTTATTATGAAACAGTGTTAAATTTTGGTGACAGGAGACCCCCCACGGTGAGGGTCGAAAAAGATAAAATGCTTATAACTCGTGATCTAATTTTCATAGCGCGGCCAAATTTTGTTTGGTAATTTAGTATGAGACAGTGTTAATTTTGGTGACCGGTAACCTCCCACCTTGGGGATCGAAAAATTTAAAAATGCTTATAACTCGCGATCTAATTTTCGTAGCGCGGCCATATTTTGTTTGGTAATTTATTATGAGACAGTTTTAATATTTGGTGACAGGAACCCCCACACGGTGAGGGTCGAAATATTTAAAATGCTCGCAATCTAATTTTCGTATCGCGGCCAAATTTTGTTCGGTAATTTATTATGAGAGATTGTTAATTTTTGGTGACAGGAGACTCCCAACGGTGAGGATCGAAAAATTTAAAATGCTTATAACTCGTGATCTAACTTTCGTAGCACTTCCAAATTTTCTTTGGTAATTTATTATGAGACAGTGTTAATTTATGGTGACAGTAGATCCCCCATGGTGAGGGTTGAAAATTTTAAAATGCTTATAACTCGTGATCTAATATTCGTAGCGCGGCCAAATTTTGCTTGGCAATTTATTATGAGACAGTGTTACTTTTGGTGACAGGAGACCCCCCCCCCGGGTGAGGGTCGAAAAATTTAAAATGCTTATAACTCGCAATCTAATTTTCGTATCGCGGCATAATTTTGTTTGGTAATTTATTATATGAGAGTGTTAATTTTTGGTGACAGGAGACCTCCCACGGTGAGGGTCGAAAAATTTTAAATGCTTATAACTCGAGATCAAAGCGCGGCCAAATTTTGTTTGGTAATTTATTAAGAGACACTGTTACTTTTGGTGACAGGTGACCTCCCACCTTGGGATCGAAAAATTTAAAATGCTTATAACTCGCGATCTAATTTTCGTAGCGCGGCCATATTTTGTTTGGTAATTTATTATGAGACAGTTTTAATTTTTGGTGACAGGAACCCCCACACGGTGAGGGTCGAAATGTTTAAAATGCTCGCAATCTAATTTTCGTATCGCGGCCAAATTTTGTTCGGTAATTTATTATGAGAGATTGTTAATTTTTGGTGACAGGACACCCCCCCACGGTGAGGGTCGAAAAATTTAAAATGCTTATAACTCGCGATCAATTTTCGTAGCGCGGCCAAATTGTGTTTAATTATTTTTTTATGAAACAGTGTTAAATTTTGGCGACAGGAGACCTCCCACGGTGAGGGTCGAAAAAGTTAAAATGCTTATGACTCATGATCTAATTTTCGTAGCGCGGCCAAATTTCGTTTGGTAATTTTAATAAGACAATGTTAATTTTTGGTGACAGGAGACCCCCCCCCCCCACGGTGAGGATCGGAAAATTTATAATGCTTGTAACTCGCGATCTAATTTTCGTAGCGCGGCCAAATTTTGTTTGGTAAATTTTGTTTGGCATATCTTTTATCGCGGGTTTTGAGCGCGGCGAAAGAATCTAGAAATTCCGTAACGAGAAAAACCTAACACTCCGGCTAACGTCGCTTGAGTTTGACAGACTTCGGCAGACATTAAAGCGGTATTTTTCAGATATCTTGAGAATATCAAGTCTCAAACTTATGTTTTTTATTTCAGCTACCATAAACGTATATTTTCAATTATAAAAATTCCTGATTAACCTACATGTGTTTTAAGATAATAAAAATATTTTAAACGATATTAATTTCTCATTTATTCAATAAAAGAGAAAAAAAATGTTTTGTTATCGGTGATCACGCTCAAAAAGTATAACTTGAATTAATATCAAAGACAAAAAAAAACTGCATAAATAAAAAGTAAATAAATAATTATGATTGCATAAGTTGATAAAAAATGCTATGCAATAGCTTTACCGCGGCAGTCCCCGAGTGCCACACTTCTTTTTTTTTACAGTGCATGTGCCAACTCCCCCCCCCCTTTTCCCCTAAAATGATATCGTTCTATTTGCACAGCCCCTTACAGCTAATAACAATCATAGAAAAGCACCCTTAATTCTTTGATAATTCAATAAAAAAAGGTTAAAAAATTATGAATGTACGAAGGAACGTCATTTTGTAAATATGCTACTAAATTTAATTTTGAGTAATTCGAACTATATAAAAGAAGAAAGAAAAGATATATCACGCATAGATTATTAAACACGTTCTAATAATTCTAGAATACTTAAAAAAATCTGTGCAGTTTATTAATGTAAATTATGCACTTTAGAAAACGCATGGAGCATTTTAAAACTGGATTTCAACAATTATTGCACAAAACAGAAAACAAACTCTAATTCTTTTAATCAACTTTGTATGTGTTCTATAAATTTGTATGTATTCTAAAAGTGCGCTGAAATTTCGTTTAATTAGAAAATGTGTATTACAACTGAATGCTAATCTTTAGCAATTTCTTCCAATAGATAAATAAATTCTTGATATGTTTTACACACCCCTGTATATTTCGTACAGATTTATAGACGCCATATACAAGCAGAAATTTTAATTCAGGCAAAACACGCTTAAAACTACTGAAATCCTTCTTCCGGGAATTCTCATCCATAGGCGGTCATGTATCGAGTATTTACACAGTCCTATATATGGTTTCATTTATTGTTCTACCTACAATTCTTAGTTTACTAAATGTAGTTGAGCTTGAAAATGCATTAAAGAAATTAAGATACTGGTTTAAACAATAACCACTCATTTCCATTACTGCTTACGAATACTTTTGTGTATGCCTGTTTTTGATTTATACGGTTTATACATACCACGTAGTGTGCAAAAATTTAGTTAAACTAAAAACGCATACAAAAATTAAAACGCATGCAAAAACTAAAACACATACAAAAACTAAAAACGCCTTTTAACAACCACTCCTAGTAGACAGTATTTTATCGGATACTATATTGTATCCGAAAATTTTTATGTGTCCCTGTAAATGTACATCATATTTTTTTGCAAGAACCTTGTAGCAAACTTCACTAATGTACATCAATTTCATCATATTGGAAATCAAACAACGTAATTTAAACGCACTGCGAAGACTATTTTCAATTTTTATAAACAAACAAGTAAGAAATTGCACGTCAAACGTAGCTGATGTTTTGCATTCGTAGTATAACAAAGTTTTAAAAATGTACAGTACTTCGGATATAGTACAGTATCTGAAAATGTTGTATGTCCCTGTAAGTACTATATACTTTCTATTATACAGGAATTAACTTGTAGCAAACCTCAGAAAATATCAATTTCATAAAATGTGAAACAGTTTAATACAATAAAAACGCGCCCGAAACAATGTTTTCATATAAAATTATGGTAATGTAATAATTTTGTGTGACCGTTTAAATTAAAAATAAATATTATTTGTACCAAAAATTGTATAGAATGTATATATTAGAATATATTCCATGTATGCATATCAATTGTGTTGTGCTCTAAAGAGTGTAACATCATTAAAATGCACTTGAAACTATTTCTTCCCTTAGGGTCGTTATGTAACAAAATACTTTTGCTTATCCCTGTCATTGAACTATAAATCCGATTTTCATAAAATTTGAAATGACTCGAAAAAATATGTAACAATTATGTATTTTAAATTTAAAACTATGCCATTGGGTAGTTTTTGCGATGTTATATGCGGGCAGACGGACGGACTGAACGACAGGTGCTGCGTATTTACATAATTACGAACGCACTTAAAAACAGACAGTTATATAAACAAAATCATTTGTATCATCCTGTAAATGAATGATAAATGATTTGCACCATATATTCTATAGAATGCATGTTTTGGTGCATTTGAAATTCATACCAATTCGATTTTTTTGTAAAAGAGTAAGTTATCAAACTACTCATAAAAAGATTTTTTTATAGACCATAATATAAAGGAATATTTTTGAGTCCCTATGTACGCTTACTTTAAGTACTACAGTGCGTATCAAAATTTTAAGCACAACAGAAAATTTCAAAATTAAATTTTATTAATGCGTGAAAGTTACTTTCCTTTTCACATAACCTACAAGTTGTAGTTTTAAAAAGATGGTTAACAGATTTATGCTATAAAATTTATCTTAAATAGTAAAATTTTATCAAAACAACAAAAATGAGTGTGTCTAAAGTTTAAGCATAGTAGTTTTTTAGTCTTTAGCAGAACAAGAATAAAAAAAATTAATACTTGATTATTGCTTCTTTCTGCTTGATTACTTTAATTATATGGTCTTTTATCATTAAAATGAGGTTCTGTATTGTTTCTGGTTCAATTTTAAACCAAGCGTTATCAACGGCATATTTCAAATCTTTAACTGAAGATTACAGCTTTCCATTTCTCGTGCTTGAGTGAGAATATCCCTCATAATTGTCTATAGGATTTAAATCAGGACTATTTGCCGCCTATTTCAAAAGAGACACTTTTTTCGACTTAATCCTTTCAATACCAGTTTTTTCTTTTCCAAAATTAATATGATTTGGGGCTGTAATAGGTCAAATAAAGTATAAATAGCTATATTCTGTCAAAAAAAAAATTACTATAACTATAATTTTGGAGGTGGGACCTATGTGTCCCAGTGGTCTTTTTAAATGGGACACATGTGTCCCGTTGGGGTTGAGATAACCATATAAAATACAGTGAAAAGTTGAGATCAAACAATTTTATTACACATCTATGAATGATACATTGCAAAACAATTTTTGCAAAGAGCAACTTTGCACATAGTACATACAGTTTTCGTGCGGATTTCTTTATTTTGTTTTGCACAGCGGGCACATCTTCTTCTTGTAGGTCCTTCCAGTGGCAAGTGATCGCCTACATTCAACATCAGTTTTGTTGCATTCGATGGGCGACCTGATTTTTTCCTCTTGATCCGTGCATTTTCTTTACCTTTTGCAATGAGAGATTCGGCTAGGGGGACAATGTATTGCAAGAGAGGAATTTTCTTATGTTTGGTTTCAAGAAACAATATGTGTGCATTCACAACTGCTGTCATCAAAAGTTTATAAAATACCTTTTTCCACCATTTGGTAGATCTTCTATCAAAGTCATACTGGCATATCTTTTGGTCAGACAAATCAACGCCCCCCATAAATTTGTTATAGTCTGCAAGAGCAGTAGGGCAATTTATCATTAATCTTTCACCATTTTTCTGCTTACGTTTGGCTTGTGTCGTATCCGGCCCATGGCAATTTGACATAATCAGGACTTCCTTAGAATCTTTCCATTTTGCTGCAAGAATCCCTTTGCTGTTCTGAAGAAATTCTGCATCACCTTTTTCAAGTTTTCTGCCAGAGAATTGCAGCATGTTTTTTCTACTTGAAATACAAGTACCAATAGAAGGAAAAGATATGTTTTCCAATAAGTGTACACTTGTAAAGAATCTATCAAAAGTAAGTGTAACGTCTGGATTACGTATTGTTGAACAAAGTTTTAGATCAACTCTTTCTCCAAGTGTTCCACCTTCACAATCTGTATTATCCATATTCTTGCCAGAATATATATTGAAGTCATAGGTGTAACCCGTAAATGCATCACATCTTTCCCAGATTTTTATTCCACGTTTTATAGGCTTTAGGGGTAAATATTGTTTCAGGCTAGAACGGCCTTTGAACTTAGCCATTGATTCGTCGATGCTTTGAAAAGGGCTTTCTTCTCGAGCTTGCAAAAACGTTTTTTTTCAAACAATTAACCACCTCATCCATATAATGCGTTTTTGGAGCATTTGCATTTTTTTCTGGTTCATTGAAGTACATTTTAGAAAAAAGAAGTAGGCATCTATTACGGGAAATTGCATTTTTTATTGCTTCGTTTCCTAATGAAGAATTACTTGACCAATAATCTGTAAAGCTCGGTACACGATTGTACGACATTACGAGCATGATTCCTAACACCATCATAATCTCTGACGGGTCTGTGTCGGGAATATCTACATTTTTTTCCCGTCTCAATATTTCCAAACGCTGGTTGGTGCACTGGGAAATAAAAATCAAAAGAGTGCGTAGAAATACCGACATGAAACATTCAAATTCATTAGATGATCTGTTGATATTTGCCAGTATTGCAGTTGGACGGTTTTTCGTTATAAGAAGGCGTGGCTCGAAATTTGGAGAAACTTCTGACCAAATAACATTATCAGTATCGTCTTTTTTGAGACGTTTATTTTTTTGCATGCATTTATAATTTGATACCTGTTTTAGATCCTTCACTTCATCAGATAAGAAATCATCAGAGTCCGAGTCAGTCGATGATTTTGAAGAATATTTAACATGTGATAACTTTCGTTTCCTTACCCTAGAAGGCCCTGGATTTTGTTCAAATTCATCACAACTATCATTTTCAGATAAACTAGGCACATACTCCTTGTCTGCAAATGAGTCATCTGATCCATTACTAGAATCTGTTTCATTCAACAATTTAATTATTTCTTCATCTGTCAATCCCTTCCGGCGATTCATGATGTTTCAATGACTAAAAGTATAAAAAAAACTAGCTTTCATTACAAGGCGTACGTATCTTTCAATAACCACTGGGACAATAAAGTCCCAGTAAAACATACCATTGGGATATATATGTCCCGTAATATTATTATTCATTCAAAATCAACAAAAAAGATTTACTTACTTGAAATAAACTGCTTGATTTGGTAATAATAGACATAAAGAACACAAAGAAAGAGACCACGTGCTTCCGAATGCGTAGCGATGTCTCAATAGCACTCAGAAAAGAAACTTTTATCCATTCCAGGTGCTCTCTCTCGAACAAAAAAGGCAACTAGTGGACGCCTAATGCCATCTATCGACAAAAAATTGTACTAACATACAAATGTAATCACAGGAAACCATTGGGACATGCACAATAATAAATTCCCCTAGTTCTTATCCCACTGAGTGATTTAAAAATATCAGCGGGACATATATGTCCCGGTGGGGCCGAAAGGGTTAAGCCACGATAAATTTGAGTTTGAGGTATGGATTGAAGCATTATCCTGTTGAAATAACCATTTTTCTCTTCCCAAAACCTCAGCAACAGGGAGCAAACGATTGGCAAGTGTCTCTTCTTAGTTTTCAGAGTTTTCACGACCACTGATGAATGCTAGAGATGTCTGACCATTCAAAGAAGTAGCCCCCTATACTATTACAGAATCATCATTATGTTGTCAGCTAAATACACTCCCAGGTTGTTTGCGGAAATCATACCAATAGTACTTAAACGCATCAGGGCCATCGAGGTTCCATTTTTTTTTCATCACTGAATACGACATTCAGCCACTTTTCACCAAATGACATATGCTCTTTGTTCCAATGTAATTTAGCTTCTTTATAGTGTCGTTTGAGCCATTTTACGGTATTTGAATTCCAAAAATCTTCTATAAACAGTTTATTTTCGTTATTTGTCATCTAGCTGCATGTTTTATTTGCCAAAGGAAGTAATTACCAGTTGAAGCCAAATTTCTGATGCGGCTATCTTCGCGCAAACTAGTCATTCGCGGCCTTCATGAACGAAATTTTCGTTTGAAATCATTACCACGAACCAATATTTGATGAATATCTCGTTTTGATCTTTTTAATGCACTTGCAATTTCAGAAACAGACTTACATTTTGCTGTCATACTCCAGATTTTTATCACCTCCTCCTCTGAAAATTCTTTCGACTTAGGCATTTTGTACGAACCAAAAACAACTGACTGCATTTTATACACCCAGAAATTGTTTGCCTGCGCAACCGCTTATGTCAGATTGTAAAATCTGCATAAAAACGATTTTGTGCTTAAACTTTTGACAGGGTTATTTTTGTATAAAGTATTCCATTGTATAAAGTAAAATTTAAAAGTTAAATTCAATGAATATGGTGTTAAAATAGATATTATTAACAGTGTTGGGTATGAACGCGCTCACTGAACGAAAACTCACGAGTTTCGCTCACTATTTGTGAACTTTGAACTGAACTTCGCTCACTATTTTATAAACGAGTTTGAACTGAACGGAAACTCAAAAAATAAACGAGTTTGAACGAAATTTACGTTCAATTTTACGTTCAATTTTTTCATAATTTATTTAAAATTTTTCCAGACCTCAGTACATTTTTTCCCTCTTTCAAATGCCATTTGGAGGCCGACACGCGCCTCAGGAAGGGTTAAGTCTGGATATCATTTCTTTGGGTAGTATCCTAGTCTTACATATTCTGTACCCTCAGGTCGCGCCGAACCGGACCTGGACTACACACAATTTTCGCCAAAAATACATACATACAGTAAACTCTCTGTATAAGGTGGTCTGTGTATAAAAAGGAAATAATGTCTAACTCGGAAAGATTTTCAAGTCCCCGTGAATCCGCAGTCAGAGTAGAATTTATCTAAAACGGAATATTGTCTACTACGAAAAATTTTCATGATACCGATCAATTCCGCCTTAGCCAGAGTTTATTGTAATTTTAAATTACCATAATTCAACAATTAAAATTTTCTTTAAAGAGTAGTACATAGGACCTAAATATATTTTTTTAATGCAGTCTCTCTTGTTCTTCTGCAAGTTGGGGGGGGGGGAGGTTCTAAAACTGCCAATTTATCACATATATTTATTTCTTAAATCTTATTTATAATTTGATTACCTATAATTTTAACTATACATAATAATTCCGCCTACCGATCAATTCCGCCTTAGCCAGAGTTTATTGTAATTTTAAATTACCATAATTCAACAATTAAAATTTTCTTTAAAGAGTAGTACATAGGACCTAAATATATTTTTTTAATTCAGTCTCTCTTGTTCTTCTGCAAGTTGGGGGGAGGGGAGGTTCTAAAACTGCCAATTTATCACATATATTTATTTCTTAAATCTTATTTATAATTTGATTACCTATAATTTTAACTATACATAATAATTTACATATTATATAATTATTATTTTCATTATTAATATAAAATAAAATATTTAATATAATATAGTAATAGTAATAATAATAATAAAAATATTTAATAATAATAAATAATAAATTAATAATACATACATATCAATTAAATATAAGTAAAATTAAATGTTAAAATAAATGTAATTAAATATTACAAGTTATACTTATTAACAAGAATTTATTTAAAAAATGATTTTGTTGACGCATAGTGATATAAACTCAGTCTCCCTTGTTCGTCTGTCGCGGGGGGGGGGGGGTACAAACTCCGAATCTATCATAGCTGTAGACGATAACTTTTTGTCGGGATGTTTTCTAGAATCTAGGGAAAAAAGTGACCGGAAAAACAAGAGCGCAAAAGAGTGACACGAAAAAAGTGATCTGAAAAAAGGGACAAGGAATTGATTAATATTGAACTTGTCGATAAATAAGTGGTATGATAATAGTATTAGAAATGGCGGATAATAAAATATTAACGTTTTTTAAATAAATTTTTGTTAATGAGCATATTTTCTAATATTTTATTTATTTATACAGTTATTTTTAATATGTCCTATAACTTAAAAAGATATCATTTTTTCAAATTAATTCTTGTTAAAGAAACTAATATTTAATATTTAAAACATTTATTTTTTAATTTTATTTAAATTTAATTTTACATTTAATTTATATTTATGTATTATTAATTTATTATTGATTTATTATTAATATACCGTATTAATTATTATATATTATATAAATATAAACATAAAATATAGCAAAATCTTAATCTTTAATTTTATAATAATAAAAAATAGTAATTTTATAATATATAACTCACTATACACATTTAAAATTATAAATAATCAAATTATAAATAATATTGAAAACAAAAATATAAGAGATAGATTCGGAATTTTTAGACACCCCACCCCACAGAAGAATGAACAGACTGAATTAAAAAAATGCAAACATTTAAATACTTAGTATACATCTGTATTCTAATTCTCTGTATCTTACAAATTATTTTTATTGGGGCAGTGACAGGTTTTGAGAAGTTTTAAAGACGCCCCCCCCCCCCGTTCCTCTAATCTCAGTCCCGGGAGAGCAAGGACGCTTGATCGGTCGGGTGAGGGTAACCGACTCGATGCAGGATTCTAATCAGAGGTAAACGAAATCTAATTAACGTTAACTATCTTTTTCGAATGGAAAGCAAAGCAATTAATTCAAATTTTAATTATTATTTTTCATGTTTAAAAAGTTAAATCAAAACTTCAAAACGTATATATAATTATTAGAAAAAAAAGTAAACAACCTTTATTAACTTCTCAAAAAATTATCATAGAAGAAAATTACTGTTACCCAACGATTAGAAATAATGTCTACTTTTAAATGATGCATATAAAATTTGCTTAGGGACATATCTACACATTAATATGAAACCAAACTTCATTTTTTTCAATAGCAATGCTCAGTTTTAACAAGATATTTCAAATCTTCGTTTCAAACTACACCTAGACATACAATTTCAAGCCATTTGAGTGACAAGTTTTTATATTATAAGCATTCAAAATTTAGTGCTTCTAATGTTAAATTATAGTTTCATATTTTTATTAATATGTTCTGAAATTATATTCCTAATATGCTGTTTTTCTCTTTTTCTTTTTCTTTTTCTTCTTCTTCTTCTTCTTCTTTTTTTTTTTTTTTTTTTTTTTTTTTTTTTTTTTTGTAGCAATGCAATAATACTAAAATACAAAAACATAAATACATGAAGTTGCAATTTTTATAATTTTATTATATGAATTATGAAATTAAGATTCAGAAAAATTATGAATTGTAATTTACATTTTTTTTTTTTTTTGATGGATTTTTATTTATCAAACGCTGCTTCATGTAATTTCAAAATTTCAAATTGTTTTTCCGAATAGTTTTCAAATTATCCTTAAAAGACAATAAAATGATGGATTAAGGGGCCATCTACGATGGAAGTGACTAGACATTTTAAGAATTCTTATCGATTTTGTAACCTAGCAGTCTTCAATTACTGCTTGAGGGGCGCTTAAGATGCCCTGATCAAATAGGCTTTTTCGGTCAACAATCGAGTACCCAATTTCAATTTGAATATAGGCCCTAAAATATGCTCTTTTTAAAATAATTAATTTCTCAGAACTCTATGGTATGAATTGCCTGAAAAGTTATCTTTAAGCTAATTGAAGAGTGTACAATTCATATACGCGGACAGAATCGAATACTGCTATTGATTAAAAAAAAAAAAAGTCGGGATTTGTTTTAACACGTTGAATGCCATGTCAGACACCGGTGACCGACACTGAACTTTCTGTTTAGACCACATCAGTCACCGATGCCTGACAATGTAAAATATGATATAAAACTAAAAAAAAAAAAAAAAAAAAAAAAAAAAAAATACATTGTGTTAAGTAATTATTGAAACTTCATTTAAAATTTACCTACATTTATTTATTAAATGATTATTGGGGTCATTCGAAAAAACGTGTCAGAAAATCTACTCGTACCGGAAAATTCTGGCCATTAATTACTAAACATGAGATATTGGAAACAATATCTAATAATTAAATGCTAGAATTTTTCGGTACGGATTAATTTTCCACAACAGACACGACTTCCCGAACTACCCAATATATCCTTAAATAAAAGGCGGCTTAAATGGAAACTTCAGTGTCAGTCACCGGTGATTGACACTTTCTTTTCCAGAGTCAGTAGGGAAAGTACCCTCACCCCCCCCCCTCCCCACGACCGTACTTTTCATTTCGAACTTAAAAAAAACCTCTCCCCTCTTTTTTTTTCGGAAGAGATAGATTCGGAAAAAAAGTGCGAAATTAAAAAAGTGCGTTAAAAACATGAAGCAATTTTGAATACAAATATTTTATTTTGTGTAGTTAAATATTTCGAAAATTTATATATTTTTATAAATTTATCTATTCTGTTTCATTGCAGTCATGTTTTATTTTCTTATTATTAAAATACATCAATTTTAAAATTCGGGATCAAATTGACACAGCACGCTGAAAATGTGTGAATGAACAACAAACATAACATAGGGGGAAATCTACCGTCCTTTTTTTTAAAGTTTTAATGTAGTAAAAATATAAAAACCTGATAATCACAATCATATCTATATTATAAAGGCCAAACGTATCTGTGCGTAACGCATACGTCATTTTGCGAATGGCAACACTTTCAAATTTTAAATGAAATTTCAGTATTGCAATTTTGCTACTACGATTTTTTAAACTTCTATATATCCCACATTTTCAATTTTTACACCATCGTGTAGGGGAAAAAAATATACTTTTAAATGAAATTTGTTTGAAAGCTGTATCTTCATTTGTTTTTAAAATATTAATTTTTTTGTAGTTTTTAATAAAGTTTTTCTAATTATGGCAACAGGAGTACTTCATTTCTATTAAAAGCAAAGGAAAAAAG
This sequence comes from Maratus speculifer, assembly GCA_964019185.1. Taxonomy (NCBI): domain Eukaryota; kingdom Metazoa; phylum Arthropoda; class Arachnida; order Araneae; family Salticidae; genus Maratus; species Maratus speculifer. The sequence continues at coordinate 63,025,828 of OZ025295.1, forward strand.
GAAAGAAATTGATTACTGTATCTTTATGTTACCATTTACTCATTAAAAGGGAAAAAATTGAAATTTAAATATCTTCTGTTATAAAACCCGGTGAATTTTGATTTCATCTACAAAATTTGATTTACACGTAAAATAATATCAACAGTTTAATATCTGTTTAAGCTAATAGCATTGAAACTTAAAGTTGCTAATAGCATTGAAACTTTTGAAACTTAAAGTTTTGAATCAAAATGATCAAATTAAAATTCCAATTTTTTCTGAAAAGGTGAATAAAGATACGAAAAGTGCATTTGTAAATTTTGATATGATGAAAAGGACGCCGGGTTTAGATTTCGCGGGGGAAAAATGGCACAGATGTCATATACGTACCACATTTGCACGTGCTTTTCCTCCCGCCAATTTGGCATTATATAGCTGTGCCAAGGACCTGTTTAATAAGTTTATAACAATTGTTAAGGAGAGGAAATGGGGAAAATTAAAGATTTCAGTGAAATGTGCTGATTAAATGATACAACTGCATGCATTCAATATGGCAATATATATCAATATTTACGATTTATTGTAAAAATTATATTTTCCGTTTTGTTTCTTATTAAGTTTATTATTTATAACTGTTTATTTAATGTTTCCTTTTTGATTAAATTCATATTTATTTACTGTTATTTTCTATTTTAGTTCTTTAAATTATTTTTATGGTGTGTTATATCAATAATTTTTTATATCAAACTATCATTTATTTATGTATTTTTTTAATATTTGAATATTTTTCATTTTTTCACGTTAGTTTTTTTATATTGGAATAAAAAATAACGTGTTGTTATTGCATGCAATTTGTAACTTACATTCAAAAACAAAATTTTCGCCACATTGGCGAGAGAAAAAAGCACGTGCAAATGTGGTGCGTATATGACATCTGTGCCAAAAAAGTCTATGATTTCGTCAAAGTTGAATAAATTTTGCTTTTTTTTTCATTTTTGAAATGCTAGCATAAGAACTTAAATTTATAACTTTATCATAATAACAGATCTTTATCATTTTTTACTGCTTACATGTGCACTTAAAGTTTAATTTTAACAATTTCTACAACTGAGTTATATAAATGGTATTTTGTTAATTTGTCATTAAATATCGTTTGTTAAGAGTTAGACTTACCAATATAAAATGCATTTTTTACTATAACTAATTTTGTAGGTTTATTATAAATCAATGAAACAGTTCCGTTTTAAACATTTTCTTTCGTCGAAATTCGATTGGTTCTGCCTAGTATAATTGAAATCGAAAATTCTCTGAAACCAGCCAACAAGCAAACCTCAAGATGGGAAAAAAAAGAGTATTATTTCAGGTACCGATGAGAAAACATTTTTGTCGCTGATCCCAGTCACAGACTAGTAAAAGAATAAAGAAGAGAAGATAACCCCATACTGTGCGTAGGAATGCTCTAGGGTAGGAAGTCATGATCTGAGCATGGGCAACAACTTGTCAATATGCATACGATTTACAAATCCAGGCGCCACCTTCTGAGAAAGTACCTTTTGAAGTAAAACGCTACGATCCTTGCCTAAACTTGGTATCTAATCGTATTGTATGGTTATCTAATAGTATTGTATGGCAAATCGTCGCTTCGTCATCCACTTTCTTTTTACGAAGAGGGTGGTCAAGTAACGTTTTCAACGCTGACAACTCCTGGACCACCCATGAACTGGAAACACTCTCTTTTCATGCAAATTTCACCTAAGTTACAAATATGTATTTTTTCCCAGTAAAAAAATTATATTAGCTTTAAATATTATTATCATAAATCATTATAGATTTCTTGATCGTTTGCTTTTTCTAAAGATGTATGTATTTATTAAAATAAGAAATCTGTCTGTATAAATATAGTTAATACATGTTTTTATGTAATGTGATGACAAATGATTAATGAAAGGTTTTACCGTGTGGAGTTTCTCTATACGTGTAAATTGTTTTTTCTATTAAAAAATGCTTTTCACATTTTAAAATGATACACGGGCATATGGTAAACGGAAAAAAAGTGACCGGAAAAAAGTTATCGGAAAAAAGGTGACATAAACTACAAAAGCGGAAAAAAGTGACACGGAAAAAAAGTGATGCGGAAAAAAAGTGACAAGGAAAAAAAGTGACAAGGAATTGGTTTCGGGGATTTATTATTGATTTTGGGGATTCATTGGTTAAGTATAAAAGGGAGATCGGGGGGGGCTCATAGTTTAGGTAAATGGGTTTTTCATGCTGATTTAACTGTTTTGGTTCAATTTTTGGATATATGTTCATCCTGAAAACACGCTTGCCTGATTAGTTTTGGGAAGGGACGGTTACCCCCCCCCCATCCGTCCTCAATTCGATGAATGGGTTTTTACGCAGAATTATCCAACGTGTGTCAAATTTGCATATAGGATCTTTTCGATAAGGCTTATGTATAGTATAAAATGCCTGAAGAGATTCTAGGAGTTTAAGGGTTAAGTGTAGAGGGGGAACGGGAAATAACCTTTCTTAAATTAAATTAATGGCTTTTTACGCATAATTATCCGATTTGCTTAAAATTTTGGACATAAGTTCATTATGATAAGACGTATCTTAGATTAGTTATGGGTTCTTCTGCTTATTATAAAGGGGGGGAACGAGCAATTCTCCAACTCAAACTAGATAAATATGTTTTTATGCAGAATTATCCCATGTATTTCAATTTTAAATATAGGTTCTTTCTGGTAAGGTGAATTCCGGAATAGTTTTAAGGATTTAATGGCTAAGTATAAAGGGGAGATGGAGGAAACCCCTCTTAAATTAAATAAATGGCTTTTTATGCAGAATTATCAGATTTGCTTCGAATTTTGGACATGGGTTCATTATGATAAGACGTATTTCTGATTAGTTATGGGGTTCTATTGGTAATTAAAAAGGAGGGCGGGTGATTACGATACATACCTTAACTCTTTAACACCTAAGGGAGGCGAAACAATTTCTACCTTTAAATCCTAGCCTTTCAAAGCATCATTTTAGGAAGATGAACTCGCCCGTTTCTGTTTTCTAGCTTGTAAGAGAAAGAGACGTGACTGAAATGTCAATTTGATGGATTTCTCTCTCCCCCCATACTTTTCTCCAGGTAAGTATCGGAATCAACTGAGGGAAGATACGGATAATGACTTCTCATTTATGTCTGATTCCACCTCAGTGATAGTACTATAATTATTTGTTTAGAGTGTTAATTCTAGAATAAACTTATGCTAAAATATGAAACAATGTTATTTTTATTTTTATAATTTTATTAATATATTAAGTCTTGAAACAGTTGTATGATACATATGTTACATACATATGATACATACGTTATTTTTATAATTTTATTAATATATTAAGTCTTGAAACAGTTGTATAATATATATACAGTTGTTTCTTTCAATTCCTAGGATTTTTATTACGTTGGCACAGTTTTCTACACAGAAAAACAGACCAAGGAAGTTTTAACATCTTATGCGGTTCCTAAGGTCATTGTAACGTAGGAGTGTTTGATTTAACTTTATCAGATTCTTGAGGATTTAATCTCTCAATTTCATGTATATATAATATAAGTTAATTTAATTACTCAAAAGATGTAGACGCAAAAACTTCTTTCATTAATAGCTAACTAGAATTTGAGGGATAAATGGATTCACATTGCAAACCTTTTTTGAGGCTTAGTTCACCTCCACCTATCTTCTTCCTCCATGGTGGAAAATAATGAAACAAAATAAATTTTGAGGAAAGCTTAACCTGTTGCCACTGTTTTGAAGAAATGTCATGAAAAAGCTTTTAAAATTGAAAATAAAATATAAAAATTGAAATAAATTAAAAATTAGCCAGCATGGGCACATCTACACATAAACAGCTTTCATTTAAAAAAATAATTATCAAAATCGGGCCAGTAGAAAGCTCAGGGCTGACCACCAAAAAAACAACCAGGTGTTTTAAATATATAGATACAGCTTAGAGGCTACTTTCGGTGTTTGAAAAAATTATAGTGCATTGAAAAAACTATTAAAATCATAGTATGTAAGTGCAAATTTCTTATGAGGGAACAGATCAAACAACACATTTGTTTATGTACTTTATTTCTCCTAAAGTATATTTAAAATGTTTATTTTTAAAAAAAATACACTTAATAAAGGTACAGCCATGTATTGATAGAATATATTTAAATTAGGAAACTTAAAATAAAATGTCATAGTAATTTTATTAGATGATTAAAAAATCAAATTAAGCCTTTTCTAGTGGTCTCATGAGCCCGGACTTGTCCCATGGCCCCTATCTGGCAAAATTGGTTCATACTGTCAAACGGGATGGGCCTGTCAAATCGGGCCAATAAAAAACATTAAGCGGACCAAATAACCCGATATAAAAATTTAAGCGGAGCCGATAAAATACGAGTCATTTTCAAATAATATGGCTTTCGCTAGAATAAGTAAAAATGTGCGTAAAGATGTTTGACAACATCTTTGAAGAAATGGGGAATATATCTAGTGTAGATATTGATATCGAACAGTTAAATGATGTCTGAGACCGCATTTTTTTTTTTTTTTTTTTTTTTTTTTTTTTTTTTTTCTCTTTTTAGCAGACCCGTGCCGAGCCGATATCAGGCTTGCATTTTTTTTCTACATAATCGAGCCGGCTGAAATTGGATTTATTTTTCTCAGGGAGATCTGGGCAGGCAATTTTTCTTCAAAAAATATTAATATCTATAATGAACTTCTGTTAACGGAATTTTTAGAAATATATACCTTTAAATGGTTCTCAAATTCACTGCTCTACGTGAAACTTTCTAACACATTTTCGGACTCATATTTAACTATAAAAGCATAAAATTCACAGGCCTGACCATTGAAGAAATTCTGAATTGAACAGAATTTTCCATTTTTAATAAATAAATTACTTATCAAAATGTAAAATATTCTTGTCACGTGAATGCAAATTCCTTCCCCGTGCTATTGCTTCCGGAAATTTCATTCAGAATGCTTCGACAGCATTTTTTCAAAGATATACTATCTTTATTAAAAATTGGATAACACCATTCGAATATATAGCTCCGGAATACGAATACCTGTCAGTCTAATGTGTTCTGCAAATACATAAATTCAGAAATGTGCCAGAAAGAAGCTCCTTTAGATTTCAGAAAAGCTTTAATAAATGACAGAGAAATATTTTCACAAACCTACTTTTTATTATACAGCTACAAAAGCTATCATGTTTTAATCCAGCCTTTACTTTTTATTATAAACAACATTGATTTTTTAGTCCTGTAAAATCATCGTAATAAAAAAATATACTGTAAAATTATCTGATAAATATGTATGCAGTATTAAAATTATTATTATTTTTTTTAAAAATTGAATCGGATATGATCTACTTCATTTTTGCACAGCCCGGGCATGGAAATTTCCGCCCCATGCATACCCCTAGCGCTAGCTCTTTCTGTGAATTTATTAACTATTAGATATGCAAATAGGTTTTAAAGATTTTGTTCTCATGATTTAGTCTGTCATATATATATATATATATATATATGTATATATATTGTGTGTGTGTGTGCTTAAAAGTATTGGGTTTGACATGTCAATTGTTATCAAAATACCTAATTTTAAGCACGTAATATATACATATATATATGTTTTTTTTTTTGTATATGTTTACAAAACCTGTCTATCGCTTTACATAAAGCGTAATCAGGCCCTGCATCATTTTTACAATGCTGTCGAAGTTCGTACCTAACTTGACACCTTTTACAGCTTTGTCATGTCTCTGTTTCTGATTTTTCCTCCTGAAATAATGACAAAAAAGTAGGATAATGCACTTGGCGAGCGCGAGCCTTTTTTTTCAAACTGTTTACAAAGGACTGAACTGTATGAAAGTAATTCAGCATGCCACTCAAACCAGCCATTTACTTTACAGTTCAATTGGTGTTATATTTCATCCCGTTCTTGGGATTGTTTAGGTCTTATTAAGTTGGGGTGGGTCTGCTCTATAATCATAACCAAACTTAGGCTTTTTTGAATGACTTGAAAAGAAAAAAATACTTGACTCTTGAAATGACATTCCCTTTGTGACAGGTAATGGAGTGACTTGTGCAATGCACATGTTATACAATCGCATATCGATCCTGAAAGTTTTTTTAATGTATTTCCACTATATTTTAAATCTAGTAGAAAAAAAACCCTCATTTACACGTGATGAATATTAGAATTTACAAGCATAACTGGTGAAGTTTAGCACTTTCCTATTTTTGATAAATTTCCTGAAAAATATGTATAAATAGTAATAGTACGATTTTTCATTGAGGTGTGCCATGAGAATCTCAAAGATTTAAGAAAGAAAATAATATCATAAACTATGACTTTTAATCCCAGTATCAAAGAATTATTTTAATTTATCATTCGAAAATTTTTAAAAAAATCTAATTTAACAAATTACAATGACTATTTGGAAAATGATATTTTCAAAGACTAAAAATTTAAAGACAAATTCTACATTTAAATTAATAATAATAATAAACATCATTTTTAGAATGATCATAACGAGTCATAACGAATAGATGCTGTGTATTAAAAATTGTTTGTTGTCTGGAAAAAGATATTCATTAGGGGTTTGATTGTGGAAGGGGGGAAGGGGTTTGGAAGAATTTTACCTATAGATTCTTTCAAACCATTACATAAATAGACTAAGTATAATGGCTACGGTTTCTGAAATTTTACGAAATTTTTTTCCAAGAGTAGCTTTTGAAATGTGAGAAAGAGGGAGTGTATAAATTAACCTCTTAATTAAAACTTTACGTATAGAAATTTTAAAGGGATTCATATTAGGACAAACATATAAAAAATTATTGAAAAAGTGAAAATTTCTAATTGGATTTAAATTTACAAGGATGATTTGTATTTCAAGGATGATTAAAAGAGTTACAAAAAATATGAATAAATTTTTTTAAGAGCTCAGACAACTGTATTTAGAGAACAGACAGCAAAAACTTAAATGTTTTTCCGGTTTTCCTTATTTTGTAATAAATTTAGGCTCTAAATTTGTTGATTATTAATATTCCAGGGGACATGGGGAGAAAAGTGTCAGTTTAAGAACTGGATACTTTCTGACACATTTACTGACTAATTTATAAATGTCATGAAATATTGAGGAATGACAATTGAATTTTTTTTTCTATTCGAATAGGTGTCTTTAAAGTTTTGATAAATAAATTGGATCTTGAGTTATAAGCGATTGTTTTCTGATGCTGAGATTTACCGGGCTATCGCTTAAAGAAATTTGATAGAAAACGCGAATTTTTTTTACAAAATTTTTCAAACGATCATCTGCTTCCAGTGGAAAAAAGGAAAAGGATAGAGTCGATTTACAGTTTCTAAATAGGATTTTAAAAAATTCTATTTTTCCGCATGTGATACTAGCTTAAAATATTTTCTAATAAACTTATGTCAAGGAAAATCTGTATTACAAAATTCTTGATTATAATCAAATCGATAACTTTTTAGAAATTTGGAAAAATGCTTTCATTTTAAAATTAATAAAGATAAGTAATAAAATAAAAGTTTCACTTCAAAAGCTTGTTCATTTAAAAAATAAAATAAAAAGTTCATTAAATTATTTCTTATCGACAAACTGATTTTGACGAATAATAAATTCTGAAAAACTTGATTGTTGATTGGTGAATCGGTGCTGACTTGGATAATAGCTGAGTTTCTTTTAAAAAGTGAGCTGTTTCTTTTGTTAAAATTAAATCTAGTAAATTAATACGACAAAGAAATAACAATTTAAAAATAAAATCTGAATCGAAGCTATAAATTTAAGCTGTAATTCAAAGTAATTTTTAGGATACAGTCAGTTTTCTTTCTTTCTTTCTTTCTTTTTCTTTTTTTCTTTTTTTTTTTTTTTTTTTTTTTTTTTCAGGAGAAGGGACGGAGGTGACTGCAATGATATCAGAAAAGAAAATGAAAAAAAAAAAAAAATGACCCTAGTTTATCAAAATGATATCAGCAATCTTTTACGTTAAATTCTTCAATATATTTTTTAAAAAAAATTAAATCTGAGAGTAAATAATAATAATAATGTCTATTCAATTGCACATAACTTAAAAAAAAAAAAAAAAAAAAAAAAAAAATTATTTCAACTGCGTGTTGCCTAAATTGTATTTTTTGGTTCCAAATTTCAAAATTGTTCTAATTTATAGATAAAGAAAGTTTTAAGCAATATGTAGCAATGACTTTCCTTTAATGCATGATTTATTTTACAAAAGTAGTGCAGCATGCTGCACCCAGAAAAGAGGTTACGTAATCAGAAATAACACTTTTGTAGAGAAGGCATATAAAAAAGAACTTGCCGCAATTGTCTTTGGAGCTCAGGGATAACACTAAATATGTGATCAGATTGCACCTGTTTTAAAGGACTTAATTTATTTCTTCCCACGAACATCTGTAAAAATATTTTTAAATGCATATTTTGCACTCGTGGGCAGTAAATAAGGATAAAAATGTAAAACATAATATATATTTTTTTTATTAATTAAAATCTATTTGAAATAATTTTGGAAACATTTTATTTATTTATTTATTTATTTATTTTGAAGATGTCGGTATATGGTGGGGTGCAACCACAGAGATTGTTAGGCGTGTTATCAAATGAATTCTGGTTACTGCCCCACCAGTGGCCGAGAGGCTCTGCCTCCGAAACTAGTTGGCCCCACCAGTGGCCGAGAGGTACGGATCTCTCAACTGGTAGACAGCAGGTGCTGGGTTCGAACCCAATCGCGGCTGTCGGCCTAACCGTTCGGAGTTTTCGTGGTTTCCTTCGAACCTTGCGTAAATACGGGTTAGGTTCCCTTAGAAAGACCCCCACGAAGGGCACTCCCCCCTGGTCCTATATCCCTAGCGTAGATAATAGGACGACAAAAATAAACTAAACCAAACCAAACCGAAACTAGTTGACGGCAGGTGCTGGGTTCGAGCCCAATCGTGGCCGTCGGCCATACCGTTCGGAGTTTTTCGTGGTTTTCTTTGAAACGTGGATTTGCTTGCGTAAATACGGGCTAGGTTCCCTTAGAAAGATCCCGACTGAGGGCATCCCTCCCTTTGGGCCTATATCTCAAGTGTAGAAATTGGTCGTCATAAACACAAACAAAGCTGGCTATTTCTGGCATATTTCCAAACCCACTTTTGTTCTATACGGATGAAATTGCAGGTGCTCTTATTAAAAATGTATGTAATCGGACAGTTTTTTAAAATTATTTGCAATGACATTATTTTTATTTTTTTAAATACTGCTAAAGTGGGCGCTTGGAATTGTATTTCCTGACGCTATTTCGCTGGAAAGAAAAAAAAAGCTATCGACATGAAACAACAATATGTTACAGACTCAATGTAATTTTATATCAGCAATTGAAAAAAAAACTGTTTTATTGCAAATTGCTTAATAATGATGTCTTCAGTTGTCGCGCTTTTATGTTTAAAAATGGGTCCTTAAATGTGTAAAACTTCATCTTTTTAAGAAAAAAAAAAATGTTTTTTTTTTTTTAGAAAACGACTTTAATTATGAAAGTAAAAAGACTGGTAATCAAAGAAGAATTTCGACATTTTTTTTTTTTTTTTTTTTTTTTTTTTGGGGGGGGGGGGGGGAGGATTATAGCTCCGAGAGAGAAAGTACAGGGTAGAGTACTGAGTGTGCAGTAATGGGCAGAGGTGGTCGCACATTCAATCACCAAATATTGATCTAAACATTTTTATGTGCTGAGAGGAAAAAAAGAAAAGAAATTTCTGCTTGTCATCTCCTGTGTTTATCACTTGTGACTAATGTATGTGTTTAATTATTCACCTTGGTTTATCATCTGTATTTTAGTTTCAGCAATCTTGCTATTAAAATGCCATTTTTTTTAATTTGTAAATGTAAATTGTAATTTAAAATATTATTGTGATGTTTCCAAGTTTTTACTCATAGATGAAGATGTGTGTGTGAGGGGGGAGGGAAGATTTTTCACGCAATGTTAAAATTAAAATTTTTATTTTTATTTATTTTATTTATTCAAAATAAAATATTATTTATTTATTCATTCAAAATTATTAAACTTCTTTTCAGAATTTATCTAATTATTTCTGTGTGTTTAAAAGTTGATATTATTAAATTATTTATAAAAAGGCTATAACATGAAATTTTAATAACAAAATATTACACAAGCAGAAACTTGTTGAAATTCGAATTAAAAAAAGTTTTAAAATGTTTGAAGGAAAAAGTTCTAAAATATTCACATTAATCATTGATCGTTTCAAGTTAATATCTTGTAGAATGACTTCCTTTCTTGAAACTAGATTATTTTTATGTAAAAGGGTTAAATATATTTCATTATAATAATTTACTTATTACTATATATACTATTATAATAATTTACTTATTACTATATATACTGTTATAATAATTCACTTATTACTATATATACTACTTTAATAATTTATTTACTAAGAATTATATGTAGATGCAACATGTTTTTAACATTTTAGAGCAATAATTTAATAGTTTCTCTTCAAAATTTTCTGCGAACTAAATAAAATGTTTTCCTCATTAATTATATCGCAGTTTGGTTTTTATGTTTATATCTTCATTAGCGACGGCTTCATTTAATACCAAATTATCACCATCCGCTTTTGCAAAATAATCATTGTTCTCTTCCATTATATCATTTATAATTTCTTCATCGGAAGCATGATTATTAATAAAAGAACAATTTAAATTTGCTTCTATGGGCCACCCAACATCTTTACTTTCCGTATAACTGTCATTATCATCAGATCCAAATAAGACTTCATCGATTTCTAATTGAGTATAAGTATTTTTCTTTTACGCATTCTAAAATAAAATGTAAGTAAAAATTTCAAAATCCATACAAACAACCATATCAAAACTAAGATGAGTATAAAAGCAAAAAAGCCGGCTCGTGTTATTTGAATAGAACCACTTTAGGTGATAAAAGAAGTAATGACAAACATGCAAGCAATTATTAAGCATTCCATCACTGTCATCGGACAAAGCGACCGGCCACAATAGCTAAAAACCCCACACAGCTCAGAGAAGAAGGAATCTCTTTATATACCTCTCACCCCTTATTTTTCGACATCCACCCGAGAGCGCCTCAAACAGGTCTTAACCCACAGAGCCGCATACGGGCGGATTAGGTGTTAAAGGGTTAAATTAGATTTAAAAAAATTATGCACACTTATCCGATGTATTTCAAATTTTGGATATAGGACCTTTCTCATAAAGTGAATTCCTGAATAGTTTTATGGGTTTAATGGCTAAGTATAGAGGGGGAACGGGGTATAAAACCCCTTAAATTAAATAAATGGCTTTTTACGCAGAATCATCAGATTTGCTTCAAATTTTGGATGTATATTCATTATAAGAAGGCAAATCTCTGATTAATTATGGGGTTCTTTTGATAATTAAATAGGGGAAGCGGGCGATTAATCCTCCACTCTTTAAATAAAATAGTTTTTTTTTCTTTCACAACTATTCAACGTATTTCAAATTTTGGAAATAGGTTCTACCTGATAAAGTGAATCCCTGAATAGTTTTAAGGGTTTAATGGCTAAGTATAGAGCGATGAACGGGGGATAACCCACAATTAATCAGGACTTCGCCTTATCATAATGAACGCCCAATCAAAATTTGAATCAAATCAGATAATTCTGCGTAAAAAGCCATTTATTAATTTAAGGGAGGTTATCCTCCGTTCCCCCATTGTATACTTAGCCATTAAACCCTTAAAATTATTCTGGGATTCACTTTATGAGAAAGAACATATATCCAAAATATGAAATATATCGGATAAGTGAGCTTAAAAAGCAATTTATCTAATTTAAGGGGGGGGGGAGGTAATCATCGGCCCCAATTTTTTATTGGCAAAATAACCCTATATGTAATCAGGGATACGCCTTATCATAATGAATCTAGAATCCAAAATTTGAAGCAAATCCGATAATTCTGCGTAAAAAGTAATTTAGTTTAAGGTGGGTTATATTCTATTCCCCTTCTACACTTAGATATTAAATCCTTAAAACTATTCAGGGATCCACCTTATCAGAAAGAACCTATATTTAAAATTTGAAATACATGGGATAATTCTGCATAAAAACCTATTTATCTAGTTTCAGGGGGAGATAATTGCTTGCCCCCCCCTTTATAATAAACAGAAGAACCCCATAACTAATCAGAGATACGTCTTATCATAATAAACCTATGTCCAAAATTCTAAGCAAATCGGATAATTATGCGTAAAAAGTTATTAATTTAATTTAAGAAAGGTTAAAAGGGGGCCTTGTTCCCCCTCTATACTTAACCATTAAAACTCCCAAATCTTCTCAGGCATTATATACTATATATAAGCCTTATCAAAAAGAACCTATATGCAAATTTGACACACGTTGGATAATTCTGCATAAAACCCATTCATCTAATTGAGGACGGATGGGGGGGGGGGGTAGTAATCGTACTAATCAGGCAAGCGTCTTTTCAGTATGAACCTATACCCAAAAATTGAACCAAAACAATTAATTCAGCATGAAAAACCCATTTACCTAAATTATGAGCCCCCCCATCCCTGTTTCATACTTAACCAATGAATCCCCAAAATCAATTCCTTGTCACTTTTTTTCCGGTAACTTTTTTTCCTTGTCAGTTTTTTCCGGTAACTTTTTTTCCGTGTCACTTTTTTCCGGTAACTTTTTTCCGTGTCACTTTTTTTCCGCTTTTGTAGTTTATGTCACTTTTTTCTGATAACTTTTTTTCCGGTCACTTTTTTTCCTAGATTCAAGAAAATCATATGAAGAAAGTAGTTTATAACTCGTTAGGTAATTTTATTATCAGAAAATGGAATATTGAATTCAATTCAAAAGCGCTTCCATAGTCTCGCCTTCCAATTTTATATCTCTTCGTTAAAAATGAATTTGTAAATGTGTCAAAACATTTTGCAGAAGTTAAGAACAGCTTTAAGAAGTTACATATGCAAATTTTATCGATTCATATGCAAAAAAAAAAAAAAAAAAAAAAAAAAGGATTTCCTTATGCCAAACATTTAATTTTTTATCAGCAATCCTACAAACAAAATGCAGTGGAAGGGTTAACCAGAATTTTGGAATAAATGTCTTTGCTAAAATCCGTAGTCCAGGCTATTTTTTTTTCTTTAACGGAGAACATAAACATGAAATAAACTAAACTAGGAATTTTTTTAGATCTCCTCATACAAGGCAATTTGGTTTTAAACACATAAATTCAGTAGAGCATTTACAGATGTTTTAACATTTAAGAAATATTGAATATTGAAAAGAAAATTTCGACTAGTACATTTCAAAATCGCAAAATGAAATTAGTTCATTTATTAAAATTCGTCTCACTGTATAACATACATTTTGAAACCTTGAATGTAAAAATAAATAAATAAAATTATCCTTTCGGGGGATTAAGGGTAGGAGAGAGAGATACCTGACAAAAGAACTTTTGTTATTCTTACTCTGTGCATTTAATTATGTTAAATTACTTAGGATGTGTAAATTTTACCCTTTTTTAACAAATTAAAGACGAATAAAATTTTATTTTAAGATATAGCTAGGAGATATATTCCTTCCAATATTGTACTATACTTATTTATCATCCCGTATGAAAATCCTTTTCTCGACGGGGCCAAGTCTGTTCAAAAATCAGTAAAATTTGGCTTGATTTTGCTAAAAAGCACATACTTTTAAGTTGCCATTTTTATACAATTAAAGATTGGATTTTTATTCTTTTTTAAGAATCGTAGATTCCAGGCTTTTTTTAATAGATGGCATATGGAATAAACATATGGAATAAACTGCCTATGACGGAATTTTCTTTTAAACTGAAAACTGAAAATTTCTTTTAAAGTTCTTTTAAACTGTTCATCCATGCAAAATGAATACAATAATACGGTAGAAAAAATATATTAAACATTTACAAATGATAAAAAAGAAACGTATTTTTTCTTTCCAGTGCGGTTTCATCTTAGATTTTACTTTTACCATATATCATTTTTTAGATTTTTATGTCTCCATAAAATGGAAGATAGATTAATAATACTAATGATAGCTGAAACATTTACAAACAACTAACAAAGGTTCATTAAGAGCATAAACATCGCAGCCTACGGCACTTCTGCATAAATGGTGATTATAAACAGACTAAGGTAAGTTTTTTTGGCCAGAACTTTTCCGTAAGGGTAAATAATGTCCAGTAGAAATGTACTGGGGTTGGGGCGGGTTCGGTGCGAAATTTCAACTTTTTTTCCGGGCCGGGCCAAGCTCGGGCCTTGTTTTAGCTATTGTGTCGGGCTGGGTCGGGTCTTGTTTTTAGCTATTATATCGGGCCGCTAAATTTTCTCTATGAGCCGGGCTGGGCTCGGGCTGAAATTTTTATTTTAATATCGGGCCGGACATTTTTTTTCTATGGATCGGGCCTGGAAATTTCCGTCCGTGCATACCTCTATCTTACATATCGAATAATCAAATGTTCACAAAATTTTGTAAATTTGGACAATAATATCCAAACATTAAAAAAAAAAAAAAAAAAAAAAAAAAGTGAACTTTTTAGTGAACTTCGTTCACTTTTACAAATGAGCGTGATTTGAACGCGTTCGTTTAAAAATTTTTGAGTTTGAACGTGAACTTAAATCACTTTTCAGAAATTGAACGTGAGTTTGAGTTAGTTCGTTTATTTTGTGAACGTGCCCAATACTGATTATTAACATATGCAAGACAGATATTGAAATAAAGTGAATATTTAAAATTTTATTTTAAAATTGCTAGTGTGCTTAAATTTGTGACATGCACTGTACAAATAACATATTCTAGTATAACCACGGCTTTTATTCAGAATTATTTGATTCCCACCAGTTTTATAAAATAGTGTAATTGGTTTTATTCCGGTATCATTTTACTTGTCATTAAATAAGATGAATATTTTTTTTCAATAAAGTGGTGGCAATAATGAATTTTAATTTTTAAACACTAATTTAATGCGACCATTAAGGGGTTAAGCCACAATTTCAGTTTTCGAATGATTTATTTCATTTCAAAGGTTTAAAATGAATTGATATGTCTTTTGGTAAAAAATAATCATAAAGTAAATTAATATTTGTATGCTATTCAGAAAGTTTACTGCGCCTAATTAGGTCGGATATAACATTCTCTAGGGAAGTCCAAACCATTGCTTAACCCTTTGATTACGGGGTTGGGACATAAGCCATCCCAAAGACTACTTCTCTACTATATTCGCACCACTTTTTGGAAACAATCTTCTTCAATATACTTACATTAGAATAATTTCCAGCGAAGTAAACCAATGGAAATTTCTTTTGTTAATTCTGGTACGTATGAATATAAAAGTCGTTATTATCTTAGTCCGTAATCAAAAGGTTAATAACTTCAAGCAGCAATGACATTCGGTAGGGTTGCCAACGAGCTTTTCTTTTGAGAAATACGCCAACTTTTATTCTGCCAAAAAATGTAAACATAATATTTTGATTTTTCAAAATCCAATTCCTAAAATCTTGAACGAATTTTTATTTTTTTTTCAATATTCATATTTGTTGTAGATCCAGTCTCTGTTTTTAAATGCTTTTCTTTATATATGTATAAACTATGTTAATATTTCCGGTAAATGGATTTGAAAATTTTGCGTTTTCAGAAAGTATGCTGCTGTAATATGTATATATATATATATATATATATATATATATATATATATATATATATATATATGTGTGTGTGTGTGTGTGTGATTTTAACAGAAAAATTTTCTTAGTTCTCAAACTTTCTAATATAGCGATTTAAAGTGCGCCAGTTCTCAATGATGGATTCGAGTGGTACTGAAAGTGGTTCCCTTACAAGTAAAGTCTGAAAAACGAATAATACATTTGAAAAACCGCTTTAACAATTAACGCCTACTGTCAAAATGTATTCATTTTTTGTGAAGCTCTGTTGATCCATAGATTTAAATTATGTAATACAATATAGTAAAATTTAGATAAATTAGGAAACACAGAACATAAATAAAAATTTTCTCTTCAGCAACTCCTTTCGTTAAACGAATATGATTTTTTGTTTTTGAAATCCTGTATATGATGTATACATTTTATACCCAACAAGTAATATGCAAAAAAAGAAAAAATATAGAAACGCATACTACAACTTTAAACGGACTTTCAGGAATTATCAGTCAATACTGCAACTTAATTTGTTTGTATACCCCAGTAAATGAATGATAAATTTTATACACATTATAGTAAATATCTTGTAGATACTTTAGGTATCTTGCAGTGTTGTTTATTGACGTATAATAATTGCGTAAGTTGTGATGATGCATAATAATTGTAATAATGTAATGATGCATAATAATTGTAATAATGTAATGATACATAACAATTGTATAATCTTTGAAACAGTGTAAAAATCATTGAAATACTTTGAAAAAGATTTTTCTCTATATACGATAATATAATGAAATTCGTTTCTTCTCCTTGTGAACCCTCTACATCAGCTACACATTTCAATTTAAATACAGAACATGCCATAATATTGCATCAAAACTGTGACTATTTACAATCGACCCTCGTTAGTTTGAACTCGTTGGGACCACAACAAATGTTCGAATTATCCAAAGTTAGAATTATGGAAAGTATGAGAGGAAAAGGTGCTTCAAAGGAATTAATGTTATAATGTTTTCTAAATTTATTTCGTCTGTTAGCATTAGAATATGACTTAAAGTTAAATTAAAATATATAAATGCATAAACTAATTAAGAGATTAGAAACAAGAATAATGGAAGAAAAATTTTAGGTGTTACTGATGAACAGACGGGGCACTAACAAAGTGGATGTGAAATGCATGGGATTATATGTATATGTTCGGAGCAATTCTCACAAAAATCAAAGAAAGAAAGTTATTGAATGGATCTGAAGTCTGTGAGAAAGAAAAGAAAAAGGAAAAATCTGAATTCTCGCTCGTTCGAATTAAACGAAGTCAAGAGAAAATGAGTTCAAATAAATGAAAATTTATAACGATATTCTTCCATTGAAAATTTCGGCACTTCATGTTTAGTTCGAATTAAGCGAAGATTCGAAGATCGATTTCGGATAAACTGAAGTCGACTACATATGAGTTTGAGATATAGTTATGAAAGTTATTAGAGCACGGACGGCTAAATAAATGAAATTCGTAATATTCACAATTTTCAACTACATAGGAAAAAGTGAAAAAATGATAAAATTTCGAACATGAATAGATCACGTAAATTCACGTAAATTTGTTTCTACCCATACATAAAAAGACGCGCTTTAAAAGACAAATTGTCAAACATTCCAAATATAAACTGCCCTAAAAGCATGAATGTTCATGCTTAAAAGTAACAGCTTTTATTAGACTAAACAGAGTTTTTACTTTCGTTTTTCGTTCTATCGGAGAAATACGTTAATGGAAAAAAGTGCACAAATATTGACTAAAAAGTAAAAAAAAAGTCTCTTCTTTATGATGTAGCATGTCATCATTCTGGCGCGGTGATAAAATGTATTTTTTCCTACTAATATTACTTCTTCCTTCACTATCATGCTTGTAAGGCTTGATATTTTTAACTATTTGAAGGTCAGTGGTATATTTTTTCACTAGTTAATTTTAATCGCCAACTACTCCTAAGACCTGCAGAATTTTTAAGCATAATTTTGCTTTTTTAATGCGCATAAATGAAACCATTTGTTTATTTTCAAATTGATTATTTTTGTATATTTTGATGAAGGTCAATCATTTAAAATGTTTATTAATAGAACTAGACGGTTGCCCGCCCTCAGTAGCCCGAAGACTATCTGAATGCCAGTTCTCTCGGTGTTCTGGGGTTTCGTTTGCATATCTTTTTTTATTGTTAATGAAGAGGTCTTCCATTTGTTCTTCCATCTGTTCTTCTTTCTGTTCTTCCATCTGTTCTTCCATTTGTTCTTCCATTTGTTCTTCCATTTGTTCTTCCATTTGTCTGGGGTTTCGTTTGCATATCTTTTTTTATTGTTAATGAAGAGGTCTTCCATTTGTTCTTCCATCTGTTCTTCTTTCTGTTCTTCCATCTGTTCTTCCATTTGTTCTTCCATTTGTTCTTCCATTTGTTCTTCAATTATATTCGACGATTCACTGTTTGAGAGCCTATCTGTCCTTTTATTTATAGAAGTTCAAAATGAAAAAAGATTTTCTTAGCAGACGATTTTTTCTGTGCCTCAAATAATTATTCAATTAATTATCCTCAGAATTCCTTTTATTTATAGAGATTATTTTGCCTCTGAATGGGTAGAGAAGATAAAGTGTATTGTTCAAAGGATATTTTTTTTTTCTTCTTTCATTCTTGTGTTTTCAGAATTGACATTTTTTATAACACTAAGGGACTCTGCCCCCTGCGAACTATGCTCGCCATCCTTCGTCCAGGCGCCCAAGGTTCTGAAAGCACGCTAACTTCATGGGTTTAAAAAAAAATTGAATTATAATTTAAAAAATAACAAGGCCGATTTCCCTATAAATGGATTTCCATTCATATTTCTTTGATTGAAGGCTTTTAAAGATAAATTAGTTGCTGACAGGATGGTTGTAGATAACATCACGGAAGGAACTATTTTTTTTCACCTTCTTTGATGCCAGAACTCCACTGTAGTGCTGCATTACAAGAGGGTATGCCCACGGATGAGTAGCTTTAATACGTTTATCACCAATAGCTGAGAGATTTTCTTTCGTTGATTTTGTTTCTTTGCTTCCAAACCTTTGAAGAAAAATAAAAAAGACCGTAACTGACCACAGAGCCTATGGAAGGAAAGCAGAGCCGACCTTAGGGTTGTGCGACTGGTGCGGCCGCACAGGCCCTCGCGCCTAGAGAGGCCTTGCATCTGGACAAAAATATTTTTTCTTTAATAAAAATTTTTTTTACTATAAACTTATGATTTTAATTAAGAAAATATAGTGGTCTTGACATAAAATAAGGGAAGATGGTGGTACTTGAGCCATTTTTTGATTTTTTTTTATATAATTTCTTAGAATAAAATAAAATATTGAAAATGAAAATGTGATATTTTTTCTTCAACTGAAAACCACTTTCAATTAATTTTGAACTATTTTTCTATGTCTAATAAATTTTTACTTTTTGTTTTACATCGTGGCTCAAGTATCCCCATGAGGGGGATACTTGAGCCATGGTGAAGGGATACTTGAGCCAGTACGGAAAAATACCTACAAAAGTAATTTTTTTCGCTTTATTTTTGCACAAACGTTTTACAGAATGATAAATTATGATACATAAAGTCCTTCAAAACCAATTGAGAAACCAAAGCTAGTAATACGATCATTTTTTGTCATTAGAACTGGTGGTCGAAGGATAACTTCAACTTGAGTTATGTCGATGGCACAAACATCCTCAATTCAGAGCCATTTAAATTTGGAATTTGCAATTCTTCGGGCAAATTTCATTTTTAAAATATTAAGCACTTGTCCAACAAATATTTTTACAGTTTTTTTTCCAGCATATTTTATTAGTAACCAACCATCAATAGAAGGTTTTCTTTTCGTTTTCATCACCAACATTGGCAGAATTTTCTTCTCGTGATATTGTCGAACTCATGATTTTAAATGAGTAGCTGTCGGACTCTAAGCCAGATTTATCAGTCTACTATTTCAAACACTTTTTGATTTCACAGGAAAAGATTTTGTCTTCCCCTTTGGCTCCATGCAGGTAAGTTTGAACTGTGATTTTTGTTGCTTTTCTTGATTTTTGTGCGCTCTTTTTGCCAATTCTTCTTCAATTTTCTTAGTTATAAACAAGTTACAGCAACAGAGGTTACAATTTTAATATAAAATATTAATCTTAATATATTATATTAAAAAATAAATATTTTAATATGTTGGATCTAACTAATTAAAGTACTAGAGATTATAACCTGTAAAACAGTTTTAAAAAGTTATTTTAATTTAATAAAAGTTAAACTGAAAACTATGTCTACATTTATCTAGACAGGCTATTTTGTTATTCACAATGAAAAATAAAATGTATATTTTCATTAAATATATATACATTTTTAAACCGTTTTTAGGTTGTTATTTTATTAAGAAAAAAAAATAAAATGAAAAATTATTCTCCCTTTATCAAGAAAAAAAAATCTATTAATGAATATAAGGATATAATTTTATTTTTTTTTTGTTTCACCCATGTCTAATTTCCTAGTGGGGATGATTGAGCCATGGCTCAAGTATCCCCAATCTCACTGGCTCAAGTATCCCCATTACCACTATTTTTGTTTATCAGAGTTTTACTAAATAAAGCATGCAGCTATTAGAACTATTTTAGAATTCAAATACAATTCAAATTATACTTATTAAATTTATGTATATAGTTGATTTAAAAAAAACAAACAAAAAAACCAAAAAAACCAACAACAACAAAAAAAATCAAGCACCTAAATATTTACTTCATATAGGGAGAAAAAACTACGTAATCACTATACTTTCAAAATGGTACCAAGATGTGTGATTTCTTTTTTACATGTTCAGAACAATAAATATGTTACCATATTGCCAATATTAGAAAGAAAAATTAACCAACTGTAGAGATAATAGGGGTGGCTCAAGTACCCCCTATGCTCAAGTATCCCCACTCTCCCCTATAGTCTATGTTGAAAGAAGGAGTTTCATCATCAATTTGCAATCATTATTTTTGAAATTGGTTCTGTAGTTCCAGAAAATACTCCTACAAACTCACAAACAAATGCTACAGCTTTATAATAGTTCAGGGGATTATAATAGTTCAGTCCCTGGCTCCCCGAGTCACAGCACATAGGTGAAAACCATTCTTTTTTATTGATAATATACACTATATTGCCATTGATTATGGGACACTTGCGATTTTAGACATTTTACTAAATATCTAGAAAAATAAATGAGGAATCATCTCGAAACTCTTAGTGTATAAATATAATAGTATACGTCATACATCTCCGTAAAGAATTTTTACCGAAATGCCATAGGGGACCGTCAACAAATTAAAAAATAATGAATATCTTTTGAATAACACTGTCAAAACTAATGTAGCAAAAGAGCTCAAACTCTAGATTATGATTGAATGCCTTATAGTAATACACTGTGTTCATTTTAATGCAAATAGCATGCACACTCGCAGAGTAATTAAGGTTTTTATAAAAATGGTCCCAAATTTTTCCAAGTTTTTCCATTATAATTTTCAGAGTTCTTAATATAAAATAATATTTTTTTCAGAAAATATGACAAACAACATTGCACACAGTACCCTGTAATCAGAATTAAAAAATAATAAAAATTGTATGAAAAATGAGTAGGTTTACTATATAATTTTTTACTGCGCATGCGTCAAAGATATCAAAATTTCATTTGCATATTATGTTAGCTAAATGTATAGAGCAACTTTTGTAAAAGTCTCAAAATCATAGCTTGAAAATTCTGAAAGTAATCGTCTATAGAAAAAGGACAAAATCCGTTGTTTCCAAAATGAAGCAAAAAAATGAGGGATTTTATCCAAATGCAGTAGTACATCCCATATTGTGTATTCTATATTGACACTAATCAATGAATATATGGATACAACCCCTCTTGTTTTTGCTTCATTTTGAGAATAACGGATTTTCGACTTATTCAATTGACGATTATTGTCAGAATTTTCAAGTTATGATTTTGTGACTTTCACAAAAGTTGCTCTATACATGTAGCTAACATAATATGCAAATGAAATTTTGATATCGTTGACGCATGCGCAGTAAAAAATTATTTAGTAAACCAACTCATTTTTTATACAATTTTCATTATTTTTTAATTCTGATTACAGGGTACTGTGTGCAATGTTGTTTGTCATATTTTCTGAAAAGAATAATATTTTATATTAAGAACTCTGAAAATTATAAGGAAAAAACTTGGAAAAATTTGGGATCATTTTTATAAAAACCTTAATTACTCTGCGAGTATGCATGCTATTTGCATAAAAATGAACAAGGCTTATTAAAATAAGGCATTCAATCACAATCTAGAGTTTGACCGCTTTTGCTACATTAGTTTTGACAGGGTTATTCAAAAGATATTCATTCTTTTTTAATTTGTTGACGGTCCCCTTTGGAGTTTCGGGAAAAAATCTTTACGGAGATGTATGACTTATACTATTATATTTATACACTAAGAGTTTCGAGATGATTCCTCATGTATTTTTCTAGATATTTAGTAAAATGTCTAAAATCGCAAGTGTCCCATAATCAATGGCAATATAGTGTAGTATATAAGATTACGTAAAGAGTCCGAAAGGAAAGGGCCTCGTAAAACCCTTGCACCGGCCTCGCTTTAAGCCGTCCTACATAAGGACGGTTCTGAAGGGAAGCCCAAAGAAATTATTTCAGACCGCTCTTCGCAGAATCTAATCTACTACATGGTGCATTACTTTCTCTAGTAATACAATAAAACCTCCAAGTGAGAGATACTCCGAATAAGAGACACCTCTATTTAAGAGACAAAACTTCCGGTTCCAGTCTCTTGGTCTAGGATATGTAATGTATTTACCTCTAAAAAAGGAGACACTCGATTTAAGGGACAGTTGAAAATGAATTCAGAGGGGCTGGATTTTCGATTTCAGATAACGAAGTAGTCAGTGATTGTTATGTTTGGGAGAAGAGATGAGAACGCTTGTTTTCGTTTCATCTAAAATAGGCCAAGTGATCATACTAATGGGTAGACAGACATTGCATTGGATGAATGCCAGCAAAAGACCCGTAATTAAAGAACATGACAAAAGGCAACCTTTATAGTTCTTAGTAGTAATCCTTTAACTATGATAATAATAACTCAAAGTAAATTGTAAAAGAAAAATATAAAATAATAAGAAGAATGTTACCTGGAATCTTGGCAAATGAAGAAATATTCCAGACGACGAATAAATTAACTTGTGACAAATCAAATGAAGAAAAAAAATTGAAGAACAAAAATTTTTATTTATAATTATTTGTGAAATACGTCATGACTTTATATTTTTTAATATATATTCTCTTTCATGCACATTTTATGTATATATATAATTATTCATTTAGTACAAATGCTTCACAAGGATAATATATAGGAGTAGAAATACTTTTCACATAATTATTCTTTATTTATATGTATTCACTTTGACAACATGATCGATCATTTTTTTAACGATCTGAAGAATAAATTATTTTTAGAATATCAAACAATATCAACTCAATAAAGAATACGCTTGAATCACAAAGAGATATTCAATACTTTCCAGTGGGGATCCCGTTTTATGCAAGGATAATCATATTTATGCGTATGAGCGATTTATCATGAATCGAAAAAGAACAAGCTGTGATATTTTAAGCACGGAGAATACACTTTGCATTATCTTCAGAGGAAAAAGATGATTTCACTGATAACAAAAATATGGAATTAGCTGGAAGAACTTGAATGAATTTTGAAGAGAGCCCTTTCTAAAACTACGACATAGCACATATGAAAAAGATTAATTGATTCTCAACAAGCCAAGAGAACATTTTGAGTGGCTGGCATAGAAAATGGCCAAACGGATTAGATCGCAGCGGCAGAGGTGCACAGATCCTCGCAGCAGAACGACGATTCGGATTCTTACGTTCCATCTTGCAGTGCAGCATCCGCTCAACTGAACTCGCGGCGCAGAGAGAGGGGAGAGCAAAAATAAAGGGTTACCGCAAACCCGGAATACGCCAAATTGGCAACGTTAGGATGGGGAAAGCGAGGAAAAAGAGGCCAAGTTACGTGTCAGGTATAAGAAAAAAATGATAATACACTTAAAGAAGGAAAGCCAAAGAAGGTGGACAGGCACTTAACTGCTTAAATCACGTCACTTGTGGAATTTAATTTGATAGGCCAAAGGGAGGGCCAGATTAAACGGAAGTAACCATCCATCGAACAATCGAGAAATTTCTAGAAGCTTTTTACACCGGAAGGAATGAATTCAAACAAGATTTTACCGTTTAGAACACTCGATAAGCTACGTGAGGAAGAAAAATTTACAAGGGAAGATATCAAAAGAAACGAAATCGAAATAATATTTTAAATTGAGAACATTAATAAAAAAGAGATGATAGGAAATAAAATAGTTAATACAATTGAATTAAAATAAAAATATGTGAGGGGTTATCGAGTAACCACCACATATCTACCCGGGCCTCCCCAAAAGAAAATATTGGTGAGATGACAAAAATTCAATAATTTTTTCATCGAGATAATATTTTCTAAAACATGTACAAAGATATAAAATAATTACACAAAATAAATGCACTAGAAATAGTTATATGAATACAAATAATTGTTTTACATGATATTAAATAATAAAAATAATTACTATCATAGTAGTAGTCCTTATGTTCATACAAAAAAAAAATAGCAAATATTAGAAAAGAAGGTATACAAAAGGTAAGTTTCTTCCAGAGGTAGCTATCATGTATCAAAAATTGTTAAAGTCTATAAAAGTGTGGGCCAAAAGTGTGGACATTTTTTGAAAGTTTCATGTTTTTCAACTTTGTGTGCTGGTAGAATATATTAATTTTGACTTAAATACAAATGTTTATATATCAAATTGAAGGCAATTTAATGTAGAATTTAATAACAAAAACAGTATTACAATATCTGTATTACAAAGAAAGTTATGCAACTAATAGTAAGATCTATCTTAGATTTGCATTTTTTTAAAGTGATACTTACACAATCAATACTTCGTAGGATAACCCTTATTTTTTAAGACAGCTTCACAACGTCTTTTCATCGAGTAAACGAGTGTTTGGAATTCATGTTTCGTAATCACATGGTGCCAAGAATCAATTATAGATTCAATAAGTTGTCTTTTATTGGATGGACGTTTTTCTCGTACAAGAATTTTCAAACGTCGCCACAAATTTTCAATTGGATTGAGATCAGGGCTGTTTCCTGGCCATGGTAATATATCTATGCCTTTATTTTGAAACCATGCTTTGCATACTTTTGCTGTGTGGCATGGAGCTGAATCCTGCTGAAAAATAAATGGTGCTTTGTTGGGGAAGAGATCCCTGATGGAAGGTATCAATTTTGGTTCCAGGACAGTTTCTATGTATTTTTTGCCATTCAGGATGCCATCAATCACTTGAATTCGGCCTACACCATCTGCAGACATACATGCCCAAATCATGACACTTGTCGGGTTTTTTGTAGTTGCTTCAATGCAATCAGGATGAAGTGCTTCACCTACTCTACGTCTCACGTATTTTCTACCATCACTACCAAAGAGCGATATTTTAGTCTCATCGCTCCAGATTACTTGCCTCCATTGATTTTCTGACCATTTAATGTATTTTTTTGCCCACTTAACTCGTTTTTCGCGTTGCTTTTGATTTAAATATGGTTTTTTCCTTGGAATTCTAGCTTGAAGTCCAAATCCTGATAATCTTCTTCTTATCGTTCTTGAACTTACTGCAATACCTGCTGCATTCATTTCACATCTAATGGCGTCTGATGATTTTTTTCTATCTTGAAGGCATAGCCGTTTAATTTTTCTATCGGCAGTAGCATTTGTGCATTTTTTTCTGCCTGATTTGGCCTTATTTTCCACTGATTTCGTTTTTTCATAACGTAAACAGAACTTTCGTACACCAGAACAAGTCACTGAACCGCCAACTTGTCTTGCAATTTCAGCATAAGAGAGGCCATTTTCTCTCAATATGACAATTCGGCTTCTTTTTGTAAGTGTCCAGTCAGTTCTTCTTGTTGGTGACATTGTTTAAAATTAGTTTAATTAAAAAAAAGCACTTAAACTATTCAAAAACAGCAATACTCTATTTAATTGCACTAGTATGCGTCATTCCATAAAATATTTCCACAATAATAACTCCTTTACTATCCAAATAACCTAAACTATAGTTACAGACATTTGATTGGTCCTCAGAACAGTGTTTGTGATTGGCCAGTACGCTTTTATTAGAAAAACCGTCATTATTCAAAACGATTTGTGTTTGTTTGTTCTACTTAAATGAGCATAACTTTTTTTGTAATACAGATATTGTAATACTGTTTTTGTTATTAAATTCTACATTAAATTGCCTTCAATTTGATATATAAACATTTGTATTTAAGTCAAAATTAATATATTCTACCAGCACACAAAGTTGAAAAACATGAAACTTTCAAAAAATGTCCACACTTTTGGCCACCACTGTATATATTTGCAGAAATAACAGTCTTTAACTATTAGCAGTCTCTTGTTAAGCTGTGCAACTGCAATATGATAATTAAATAATTTAGCATATGTAAAAAATATTTGAGTATAAAACAACAACATGTATGTATATATCTTTCAGTTGACATCAACATGAACCATACTATAAGTGTATATCAAGTGGATGATTTCAAATGACACATGATAAATTGAATGAATTTGTAAGTTGAAAATTTGAAAAAGAAAAATACATACAAATGATCAAGAGAGTGTTTAGGCTCTCATAAAAATGTACATATATCAACATATAGTACTCTTTAAGCTTTTAACAAATTTTAACTGAATAATTTTAGTATCATTCAATAACAACAGTTTCAAAGAAAAATATAACAAATTCTAAAAAGGCATATGTAAATTCGTAGAAAAAGGACAATGTTATTTTCCAATAAAAAATACCTTCAAAATGAATACAACAAGTTTCAAAGAGAAAATGTTTATATTCTCATAAAAGAATATTCTTGAACAATTTCAACATACATTCAAAATAATTTCCTAAATACTTTTAATACTATATCAAAGTAAAAATTAAACAGAGGATATTTATACTCTGATAAAAGGAACTTATATGAATATATTAATCTAGCATATGACTTTGATAATGTCAATTTACAAACAAAAATCTATTATGTCAAAATATTATATAAGACATTTTGAATATGTTTAATTGGCATATTCAAACCTTTTAAATAACAAGAGATCATTTTTTTTTGTTGTCATATATCAAGTATTTGTTTTATATAATGTATAATGACTCAACCAATATCTTTGGATCCAAAGTATGATTATAGGATAACAAAAATTCTGTTTTTTTTTTTTTTTTTTGTTTACATCTTTAAGAACTTTCAAATACTCAGAAGCATACAAAAAAAAAATACTTATTGTGAGTCATTCATTTTCTATAGGTCAACAATAAGAGTAGAAGTATTAGTATGCATAAGCTTATCATGCATTTTCATTTTTTTTTAATGTTAAAATAGGTTAAATGTTAGAGCATGCATGCATTGTAAAGAGAAATTATTATATAAGTCACAATAGGGAAAATGATTTCATGAGTCTCATGTTTACCTTACATCAATTACAATTCACTTTTCTTAGTAGAATAAACATTTGTCAAGAATAATTTTAAATAATGACACAATATTTCAACAACTATATAAAAAGACAAATTCTTTCTCAATTTAGCACAAACTATTGCAATTAAAGACTTTGTAAGGCTAAAAGTAGTAGTATATGGCATATTTGATAGTATATATACTTATTACAATAATTATGGTTTAGAAATGAATACAGTGAATAGTAAAAATATTAAAACCATACATACATTTGGAGGATGACCATTGTATTGCTTCAAGGAGAAGAAGACTTAAATAAAGAAGAGAAAAAAAAATAACAGCTGCCTGCAGCTTGGAGGAAGAAAACAAAAATTATACAGTCATTCTTCATACTCGAATATCAGTCGAACTAGTATTGACTGAATATGTTACAAATCAAGAGTCATCCTGAAAAAAGAAAAGGAGATTAGTTCATTTTTTATACATTTTATGAGTGCGAGGGCGAAGATCATAATTTTTATATTGAGTAGACTTGTTTCTAACATCATTGTGAGTGCTATGAGGAGGAGCTTGTGACTGTACCGATTTACACGAATATGAAGATGTTTGTTGGCACTTAGAAGAAGAAAGAATTTGAGGAGATGTGTTACAAGCAGCATCATGATTAGAAACTTGAGTAGGAGAGTGTTGTCTCACAGGAGTAGAAGATGCATTATCAACAGCTGTTTGATCATGTGATGCATTTTTAGAAGAAACTGAAGGATATTGTAATGCTTCATTTCTCTTTTGAAGTATCAAGATTCTGTTAGTGTGAATCAACATTGGTGAAGCGTGACTATTATTGGAATCTTGAATTTGAATAAGTACAGGAGAAATTATTTTCTTCACCACGTATGGGCCTTGTACTTTTTTGTTAAACACAGTGGGAAATTTTACGTAAACAATGTCATTAACATTGATGTTGGCAAATTTTAATTTTTCTCTCGATTTTTGGTACTCTCTTTGTCTAGAAAATTCGTTATTCTTGTAAGCTTGATAGTATATTTTCTCAATAACATCCATTAATTTATGAATTTCATAGGCAGTATTGAGAATCTTCCAGGAAGCTTGAGTTTTGTAATTAGCATAAATGTCATTTATCTCTCTTCCAAAATGAAGAAGATTTGGAGTGAATTTTGTAGCTGGATGAGGTGTAGCATTATATATGGATTGGTGAATTTTTAGAGCAGTTGGTACATCACATCCTTGGGAAGCCATTGTATTCACAGACGATTTTATTTGATAATTACATCGTTCACTTAATCCGTTAGCCTGGGGATGGGCTACAGAACTGTGTTCCAATTTAATGCCAAGCTTTTTATTAAAATAAGAAAACATATCACTAGTGAACTGAGAGCCATGATCAGTGAGAGTTAATTCGGGTTTTCCATGAGTAGAAATGTAATGTAATAGAGCTTTGGTAACAGATTCAGCGCTAATGTTATTCAAGGCATATAATTCTAAATGACGAGAAAAGTGATCAATAACTGTCATGACATATTGGCGATTTCTCAATGGGCCGAGTAAATCCATAGAAACTTTTTGATTGGGAGCTGTCGGAAGTGGTGCTGGTAAGTATGGAGCAGTATTTTTTTTATGATTTTTGTTTACTAAACAAATTTCACAAGAGTTGACATAATTAATGGTATCAGAAACAAGGGTTTTCCAGGTAAATCTTTTCTTTAAATTAACAATAGTTTTATGAATTCCAGTATGAGTAACATGAGCAATTCTTAAGGCTTTTGCTCTAAGTGACAAAGGTAAAACAGCTTTATGTAGTTCAATATCTTCTGAAGAAAAATGTCCATTGTAGCAAAGTAAATCATTATTTGGATTAATATAGTAACCATTTAAACTTTTAGATTTTTTGTTACTTTTAAGATCTTCATAAATTTTTTTGATTTTTAATTCTTTTTGTTGTTCAGAGAAGATGGTATGATCAAGGATTTCTAATAATGGATCTTCCTTATTATCATTATTTGGGGGTGAAGAGTCACTTTGAAGATGACATGTGTGGTGCATTTTGTCAACTAGACCACATGGAAAGTGAGGAATTTCATTATGTAAATCTTTCTGATTATCAACAATCGGTAGTGGTTCTTGTGAAGAAATAAGATCTGGATTATTATGGAGATTGTCAGTAGGAATGTGAGGTGTTCTACTCAGAAAATCTGCTAACACATTTTCTTTGCCTGGTACATGTTGGAATGTGTACGAGTATTCTGACAGTTCTAACATCCATCGAGAAGTAATATCGGCTGGTGATGTAGCTTTTTTATAATTATTAAGAGGTTTGGCGTCGGATAATAGAATAAAGGGTCGACCAAAAATATAGTATTTAAAAGCTGTTATGCCTTTGAAAATGGCATAAAGTTCCAATTTGATGGCAGGATACTGTCTTTCAGACTGAGATAGAGTTTTGGAATAATAGGAGATGGGTCTAAGTTCCCCATCAAATTTCTGCATAAGAACAGCTGATATTGCCGTCTTTGATGCATCTGTATTAACATAGAAGGTTTCATTCCACTTTGGAAGATTGAGCATAGGTTTCTGAAAGAATATGTCTTGTAATTTTTTAAATGCATTTTCTTGTTCAGATTTCCAAGAAAATTTATTTTTAGGTTTAGTGACTTCTATGAGAGGAGTAATCAATTTAGCAAAATTAGGTATAATTGACCTATAAAATGAACATAAACCTATAAAACTTTTCGTTTGCCTCTTGGTTTTAGGCGTTGGAAATGAAGTAATTTTTAAAATGTTGCTTGTAATAGGAAGAATTTTATGATCTGTGAGTTGGAATCCTAAAAAGTTAATACTAGTTTGCATAAAGGAACATTTTTCAGGAGACAGAGTAATGTTGTTAGCAATAAGAGTGTCTAAGAGCTTTGTGAGTTTCATGGTCATTTCTTCAAATGAATTAGCGCCAACTACAATGTCGTCTTGGTATGCATAACACGAATCAATTTGAGATAATTGAATAACTGAATCAATTAATTGTTGAAAAGTGCTTGCAGCTGTCTTCAAGTCAAACACGAGACGCAGGTAGGTAAAAATTCCCCATGGAGTAGTAAAACTGAGCTTATCTTGCATTTCTTTCGGTACAGCGATCTGCCAGTATGCAGAGGGCAAGTCAAGAGTCGTATAATACTTAAATTTTGATAATTGCACCAATAGATTTTGAATTCTAGGAAGAGGATATGAAGATGGTATAATAATAGAGTTTAGCAATCTTAAATCTAGAGCCAAACGATATTTTTGAGGCTTCGACATATCAGCTCTCTTCTTTTTAACAAGGAGCATGGGACACGCCCAAGATGAATTTGATCTTTCAATAATACCAGCATTTAACATTTGATTAATTTGGTCAAGAGCTTCTTGCTCGAGTGCCTGTGGCACAGGAAAAGGTAGGGTTTTGACTGGATGAGAATTTAGCATTGTAAATTGAGGATTAACCAGGTCGGTATGATCTAAAGTGTCAAGAGATTTGGAAAAAGCTAAAGCTTTACTGCACAATAATTTTGTTAAAGATTCTTTTTCATGAGGAGGTAAGTGTTTTAGATCAAAGTCATTTGGAGACAGTTCTTGGATACGTTTTCTCTTAATCTCTTCAGATGGTAAAATTAAATTGCAATATTCGTCTTCAAAATCTAAATCAAAAGAGTATTCCTCAATATCCTTCTCATCTACATTGATACACTCGCCAATAATTGAATTTTTATTTAAATGAATGTCCAGCTTTGATATATTCTGACATACAACCAAAAATAAATTATTTTGAATTGAAGAGCTGGAATGCTGTGATTCATGTAACACAAGACCTTTATTTTTTAAAGTAGGTTTGAAAATAAAATATTCAGATGGAGGATTCAAGTACTTAACATGTAAATAAACAAAGGAATTAGGAGGAATTAATTCTCTATTGAGTAATTGTACCATGTTGGAATTCACCAAAATTTTATTACCAATATTTAAATGAGTTTGCTTTTCATCAACATAACTAACATCATTAGTATTTTCAGATGTAAAATTTTTGTCAGGTATATTATCATTAGTAGATAAGTAGTTCACAACATTACCATCATCAGTTGGAAAATAGTTAGAAAAATAAGTAAAATTACCATCAATATAAGGATTATGAAAATTCATAGCAGTGTTAGCAACATTATTTGTAAACAAACCACTATTTTGAAAATTATAATTGTAAGGATAGGTTGTATAATTGTTGACTAATTGTAAATTTGTGTCACCATAATTTGCATATACATCATCAGTATAAGTACCATTACTTAGATTATTTGATATAGAATCTTCATAACAAGGCATCTTGTGTACATCTAAAGAATATGGCACATTTGAACTATCATAAGTATATCCAGAATTCATGAAATAACAAGTGGGAGATTCGTTATAACTGTGAAAAGGGATATGTTTATCCTTAATCAAGACAGATTTAAATGTTGGTGATATGGTTACAGAATGTTTATTAATGAACTCAAATCCAAGTATGGCCTGAAAATGGACATTTTGTATCTTTGTAAGGTAAAAGACATGATGAAAAAAAATTTGTCGATTTTAAATGCAATCTCTATGCATCCTTTGAAAAAAACTTTAGAATTTATAGTAGACACAGACACATTTCTGGATAAGAATTTGTAGTGAAGCCTGGATTTAATGCTATTAAAGCATTCTTGATCCAAAAGGGACAAACTTGATCCAGTATCAATTAAAGTTGAGATTTCATTATGTTGTATATTTATCAGGATGCATGGAAGCACATAAGAGGATTATTAAAGGAGCTGCATATGACATGTATTTCTTGTACATCATCATCAATTTCAAAATTTTGTTTGGACGTCAAAGAATTATAGGAACATGAAGATTTGTTAAATTTAGGTGTTACAGGGGAAGTTTGGACAGCTGTGGATGATACTAAAGTGATTGAAGAGCTTTTGTCAAATTGGTGTTTGTTTTTGTCATTAAAGTGTACTGACCCTGAATGAAAATTATGGGAGAGCAGGCGGTCAGTAGAACCAGTCTCCCCTATTTGTTTAAATGATAGACATTGTTTTTATTTTCAGAAGAAGAGGTGTAGTTTTTCCTTCTGTGAGGATTAGACGAAAATTGAGATGAAGAGTTTTGATTAGAAGCATTGATAATATTCTTAAATTTGTAGCATGTGTCCATACGATGATTGAATTTTCCACAAAACGCACATTGCACAACATCTCGTTTATGATAAAAGGATGTAGAATTTTTTTTGTGAGAAAATTTGTCGAAGGTGGGTTGATAATAAGGACGTTTTCGAAATGATCTATGTTGACGAAAATTATTTTTATATTTATCTGTAGCCTCTTGTCTATTTGGAGAAGGAGAATATGTTCTAGCTTTTCTTTTAAAATTACGAGAAGCATGAGAATTGTCTTTTAGAGTTTGCGAAGGGGAGAAGGTAGTTTGAGAATTGACATAAATTTTATCCTTCGTATGTTTTATAGGAGTCTTATGGAGCACATTACTAGAAGCAGTAGAATTATCATGGACTTTTTCAGTATCCAAACAATAGGCTTGATTATAATTCTCGTAAGAATTTTTAGGGGGGGGGGGTCGTATATATCTTGAAGAAAATTTGCTCGTTCAAGAGCTAAATCAAAAGATGAAATATTTTCTTCTAAAATCTTTCGCTTAATTTGTTTGGGCAAAGCCTCAAGAAAATGAGTGAATTTTAATGAATTGAGAGCAGGAGGATCCAATTTAGGGTATGCAAGTCGAAGTTGTTTGTCCAGACGAAATGCAAAATTTTTGACTGATTTGTTTGAATCTAACCTTAAATTTTGCAAGGATTTGAGAGAAACAGCCCTTTTTGAGGGTAAGAAATAGTCTATAAAAGCTTTCCGAATGTCATGGAAATTATAGTTCTTGAACTGAGACTGTGTTTCAAGAAAGAAGAGTAAGGCGCTACCCTCAAGTTTTGATTTGAAGAGAACAAATAGTTCTTTATCAGAAAAATTATTTAACTCTTGTATATCAGATAATTGATAAAAGAAGAATTCCACAGTCTGTGGGTTGCCGTCGAACGGCTGTATTGCAATATTTAATTTTGATTTGGGAGGCATAATGAAATAATTAAAATAAGAGCTCAATCAATGACAGGTTAAATTTTCTTATAGACTGGTCACATAATATATAAATTGACCCATTATTTAAAATATTGACGAATTTCATTTACGTTATACATCATTTTTATACGCTAAGAAGAAGAATAAATATATGATGAAGAGAAGAAAAGTACCAACATATCTTTCTTAGCATCAGATCAAAAGAACATGGCCCAAAAATTTTATGTATATATATATCATATCCCTCAAAACATATGTTCTTATATTTATGCCAAGAGAATAATTTATATTAAAATAATCAATTATATTTACCAGCACCTTCGTTAAATATCATATGATATTAGTTATAAATTATATCATGACAAGAAAAATATATCAATAAATTATGTTATATAGAATCTACTGCTCCAAAAAAAAATATTATTTCAGCATAAAATCAAAATATATTATGTATTCATTTATTACACTCCGTTCAATATAAAATATTGATCACTGCATAAAGAACAGATAATAAAGATATAATTTATTTTTTTGTTGAATATATATATAGATAAAGAAAACACAATATCATCTAATAATTGTCATGTCTTGAAGAATATTAATTGATTCAAAGAGGTACATGGTGCCAGAAGAAAAATATTGGTTCACAAGGAAACACGGCACCAAAGGAGATTGAACTGTTATGTTTGGGAGAAGAGATGAGAACGCTTGTTTTCGTTTCATCTAAAATAGGCCAAGTGATCATACTAATGGGTAGACAGACATTGCATTGGATGAATGCCAGCAAAAGACCCGTAATTAAAGAACATGACAAAAGGAAACCTTTATAGTTCTTAGTAGTAATCCTTTAACTATGATAATAATAACTCAAAGTAAATTGTAAAAGAAAAATATAAAATAATAAGAAGAATGTTACCTGGAATTTTGGCAAATGAAGAAATATTCCAGACGACGAATAAATTAACTTGTGACAAATCAAATGAAGAAAAAAAATTGAAGAACAAAAATTTTTATTTATAATTATTTGTGAAATACGTCATGACTTTATATTTTTTAATATATATTCTCTTTCATGCACATTTTATGTATACATATAATTATTCATTTCGTACAAATGCTTCACAAGGATAATATATAGGAGTAGAAATACTTTTCACATAATTATTCTTTATTTATATGTATTCACTTTGACAACATGATCGATCATTTTTTTAACGATCTGAAGAATAAATTATTTTTAGAATATCAAACAATATCAACTCAATAAAGAATACGCTTGAATCACAAAGAGATATTCAATACTTTCCAGTGGGGATCCCGTTTTATGCAAGGATAATCATATTTATGCGTATGAGCGATTTATCATGAATCGAAAAAGAACAAGCTGTGATATTTTAAGCACGGAGAATACACTTTGCATTATCTTCAGAGGAAAAAGATGATTTCACTGATAACAAAAATATGGAATTAGCTGGAAGAACTTGAATGAATTTTGAAGAGAGCCCTTTTTAAAACTACGACATAGCACATATGAAAAAGATTAATTGATTCTCAACAAGCCAAGAGAACATTTTGAGTGGCTGGCATAGAAAATGGCCAAACGGATTAGATCGCAGCGGCAGAGGTGCACAGATCCTCGCAGCAGAACGACGATTCGGAGGCTTACGTTCCATCTTGCAGTGCAGCATCCGCTCAACTGAACTCGCGGCGCAGAGAGAGGGGAGAGCAAAAATAAAGGGTTACCGCAAACCCGGAATACGCCAAGTTGGCAACGTTAGGATGGGGAAAGCGAGGAAAAAGAGGCCAAGTTACGTGTCAGGTATAAGAAAAAAATGATAATACACTTAAAGAAGGAAAGCCAAAGAAGGTGGACAGGCACTTAACTGCTTAAATCACGTCACTTGTGGAATTTAATTTGATAGGCCAAAGGGAGGGCCAGATTAAACGGAAGTAACCATCCATCGAACAATCGAGAAATTTCTAGAAGCTTTTTACACCGGAAGGAATGAATTCAAACAAGATTTTACCGTTTAGAACACTCGATAAGCTACGTGAGGAAGAAAAATTTACAGGGGAAGATATCAAAAGAAACGAAATCGAAATAATATTTTAAATTGAGAACATTAATAAAAAAGAGATGATAGGAAATAAAATAGTTAATACAATTAAATTAAAATAAAAATATGTGAGGGGTTATCGAGTAACCACCACAGTGATGAAAATGAAAAATACAGATTTTTGTGAACTTATTAAAAAGACAGACAATCATGTAGATACAGAGGTATATTATAAAACTGAAGAACATTTATTTGATTAACCACAATTCTGATTTGACATTAAGTGAGTTTATCCCCATTGAAAGATATGCTGAAATTTGTGGGGAGGATTTTGAAAGTGCAGAATAAAAGAAAATCATGAAATAAAATACTTTACAAATGCTGTTATTCTGGTCTCAAATCCAAAAGGGCAACTTTTATGGCATAAATTTCTTTTTTTTTTTTTAATTTTTTAAAAAAAATTCAGAAATGCCTGAAACTAGCAGGCGTTGTTGTTCAGAAACTATGTAATCGAACTGTTTTTTTTTTTCAAACGCAATCAATAGATCTTACAGAAAATATTTATCAAAGTGAGCGTTTTGAACCGAATTTCTCCGCAAAAGAAGATTAACTACTCAGAAAGGGGGGAAACTTACTATTGTCACGTGAACAAAATGGCTTATAACTCAATAGGTAATTTACTTATAAAAAAATGAAATCACAGTTTGATTCCATATCGCTTACGTAGTCAGGCATTCCAATTTTATACCTTTCCGTTAAAAAATAAATTTGTAAATGTGTGAAAACGTTTTCCGCTAGCAGATCACAGAAGTTTAGATTTTTTTTTTTTGCCTTTAAATATGCAAAGCAATTTAATCCTTTTTTCTGAATATTGCTGATAATGAAGAACTAAAATTTGTAAGTACGGCAATTGAACACCTAAAAGGCTTTTAGTTTAAAATTAAATTTGCAAAACAATCAGGCAATTGAACACTTAAAAGGTTTGTAGTTTAAATTTAAATTTGCCAAACAATCAGGCGATTGGTCACTTAAAAGGTTTGTAGTTTAAATTTAAATTTGCAAAACAATCACTTTTGATTGATTACTTCAAGTAAAATTCTTTTAAATGTTTTTTATGCTTTTTGCATGTGTATGACATAAAATAAAAATCAATGATTCTACAAATAATTTGATGATTTAGTAACCAATAGAAAATTTTAATTTATTAATTCTCTATTCCTGCAGTCTGTGATGAATGTAATTTATACACTTCGGGAACATTTAAACTTAACCTTTTATGTTGTATTATTTTTATGTCTTTCTGAAGAAATAATTAAAAATAACAATCAAAACTGGGAATAAGGGACATCTCTATTTAAGGGAGAAAAGTTCCGGTCTCATGGATGTCCCTTATTTGGAGGTTTCAGTATACTATCTCTTGGTTAGAGGAACTCACTAACGAACCAACTCTCTCTTTTTCACTTTTTTATTTTATCTTTACTCTGAATTTGCTGCTTTAGTACGCTGTTTTCTAAATAGTTAGAAATAGGATAATCGCTAGGGGAATGATCTGGTGAGAGAGCAAAATTTCCTGTTGGAAATCTTTAATGATTTGACCGGCAACGGATCATGCACACACATCTTAATCTTACAAAATATAGAGCACATTTTATGTTATTGTTATATTAAAACTTAATATCTTGTGTATGTAATACAAGGGCTGTTCCCACAAATTTTTAGACAATTTTGGTTAATGGTAATAAAAAACCGTTTGCTAACAAAAAAAAAAAAAAAAAAAAAAAAAAAAAAAAAAAAAAATTGAAATTGTATTATGTTTTTAAAAGTGAAAATTATCGTCTGCGGCTTGAGAGGTTTTTTTTAATTCGAAATGGCGTTTTTTACGAAGAAGTGGTTCGAAGGCTATATTTAGACTTTTTCCGAAGAGAAATATATTCATATTCCGTTAATCGAAAACGATGTGAGAGTCGTGATTTTGTGATATCTTAAGCGTCGATAGGCAATATCGTCAACAATAAAGAACAAGTAAGAAAAATCATGCGTTAAGCATAGATTATGAAGCACTTTCCAACACTTCATGAAATCTTTGACAAAACTTCTTTAATTAAGGAAATATGGGTATATAGAGCGAAATGTGCATTCCAATGCTTTTGAACAACCCTGTATTTGATTTGTCAGTTTATATACATATTATATAATGGGAAAATTTAGTTTAGCTAGAAAAAAGCTTAAAATTCTTTTTGATCAATTTGCACTAATAAATGGGAACATACTTGAAAACTTTTGTTCAGCCCTGTAGTTTACCTTGTACTTTTATTACACGTCAGTAAGAAGCTAAAATTCATTTTAAACTAAAACATTCTTAAAACAACTGAAATCATATTGATATAAATTATCAATCATAGGTGTCCATGTACACAATTCTTTGCGTGGACTTGTATATCATTTTATCGATATTCTACAAACATTTTTTTGTAAATTGAATGCAGTTTTGTGTAAAAATGTATACCTTATCAGGGCTTGAATTTCAGGGCGGGATGGCTGGATTCGCGGCCAAAATTTGAAATCCCGCCCAAAAGAATAACGTGGACGGGAGGCTCCCGCCGAAACAATTTTGCATTTTGAAACTATGATCAACTCCCACGACCGTTTTGCGAATTTTGTGATATTTTCGTGCAAGTAATCGACACATTTTGCGAGTTTTTTTACAACGAAAAATCATTAAAAATCACGATTTTTTCCGCGACTGGTTGACAAATTTCGCAATTTTTTTCCTGCAATCGATTGACGAGTTTCGTTCTATTTTCCGTGGCGAAATAGAGGTGATCCTGTTCGGAATTCCCCCCCCCCCAACACACACACAAACAAAAAAATAACGCATTCAATTCCAAAAATTATGAAACTGTGATGCCGCGGACGCGCTATTGCGCGTGAATTACGCAAAAGATCGGATATGACACACAAAAGAAGATTATATTATTACACGTTTCACAAGACGCGTGATTTCATAAAAATTTGCTAAAAAACGGCAAATATTGTTAAAAGATCGTGGAAAGACGACTAATTTCCGGCAAATTTCGTCAAAAGATTCTCGAAAGAATGCCTAATTTCATGACAGAATTCTGTAAAACCTCAGTTTGTCGTCAAAAAGGTCGCCTGAAAACGTCAAATTTCGTCCAAAAATCGCAACAAACGGCAATTTTCGTTAAAAAAATCGCGATAAAACATAAGATTTCATCAAAAGATCGCGAAAAAACGGCAAATTTCCTCAGAAAATTTACGGAAAAACGTCAAATTTCGTCCAAAAATCGCGAAAAACGACAAATTTCGACAAAAGATTCACTATAAACGACAAATTTTCCTCAAAATATTACAAAAAACGACAATTTTCGTAAAAAAAATCACGATAAAACATCAGATTTCATTAAAAGATCGCGAAAAAACGGCTAATTTCCTCAGAAAATTCACGAAAAAAACCGTCAAATTTCGTCCAAAAATCGCGAAAAACGACAAATTTCGACAAAAGATTCACTATAAACAACAAATTTCCCGAAAATATCACGAAAAACGGCAATTTTTGAAAAAAAAATCGCAATAGAACATAAGATTTCATCAAAAGATCGCGAAAAAGGGGCAAATTTCCTCATAAAATTCACGAAAAAAGGCACATTTCGTCAAAAAAACCGGAAAAAACGGCAAATTCCGTGAAAAGATCGTAAAAATGACAGATTTCATCAAAAGATAGCGAAAAAATGCAACATTCGTCAAAGGGAACCTCTCTTCCCTTCCTTCCCCCCAAAATAATATTACGGGGAGTTCATTTTTCTGTTCAACAAACTAATTTTCCTGCTTCAATATATTTTTTCTTCTTTGCTGCTCTTAAATCTGTTTCTGACAGCTCCAAATCTTTCTGAGTGAGTGCAATTCCTGAAAGCAGCCATTCATTAAACAAAAAGTATCCCTTTACTCAACAAAGTATTCATTTTTTAAGAAAGTCTCTTTCGATGAATTTGACTTGCCCGTTTTATTAAAGAACAATAGTGATATTTCTTATTTTCTACACTTAAATAAGTATTATTTTATGATTAAATTTGTATCTTGCACATTTAATATACAGAAAAATAATATTGGTTATAACAATTAATTATAAATATAAATTTATTAAATTAATTAGAAGTTTTATTAATTATTATTAAAACAATAACTAGACCTGTGACAAAAATAATTAGCACCGGTAGGGAATTTACCGCCTGTAAAAAATTGACAGTATAAAACTTTTTTTTACACATTTTGCAGAATTATTCTGAATTGTTGATAAAAATTGCTTCAGTGATATTTTTTATGTCTGTATTCTGGTAATTCTTTAAATAGCACATAAAATAATGGCGGATTTAAAAAAAAATTTCTCCCTCCCAAACAGCCAAACTCCCCTCCATTTATAAATGTTGGTAGGGAGACTCCCCTCCTTCGAAAAATTGAATTTCAAGCCCTGACTTATTTAAGAACCACCTTTAAATAATTTACGCTCATACTCAGTAACGTTGGCAAGCTCTTTTGGGAAGCACTGTAAATCAACTATAACATTTATACTCATCCTTATAATGTACAAAGATTTTGTGAAACTTAAATGCGTATATCATAGTTAAAATTTATTACATCCATCCATCAGCCATCATCAGACACATATACAATCCGTCAGAAGGAATATATTATTTGAAATCTTTTGTGTGTCCCTGTAAATATAATGTACTTTATATTATGCAAGATAGTATCGTATAGTTTATATTAAGCCTCAATGGCATATATCAATTTTGTTATATAGAAACAATTTAATATACATATTTTTTTAAATGTCGCACACTATTCCCCAACTTTACCATTATCCAATGGAATTCTTTTGTATGATCCTGTGAATCAATAATAGCTATATTTTCACAGCATATTTTATAGAATACATATTTTAGTGCACCTCTTAAATGCATGTAAAATTTAATATGTTTAACAGGGTGTAATATCTTAAAAATGCTTTTGAAACGATTTTTCCCCATAGACCATAATGTAATGGAAAATTTTTGACTCTCCCTGTAAATAAACTAATTATGGTAGAAACTTAGGGCTCATGCTAGGGTAAACGCCAATAACATACAAAAATTTCAGGGCAATTCGAGTATATATACAGGAATTAGAGCGCAGACAGACGGATAGACTGACAGACGGACAGCCAAACCAAATGCATAAACACTTTTTAAACAATGCATAAGCACTTTTCAAACTTTTGGAAAGTGTTATAAACGTTAAAATTCATTTGAAGCGATTTTTCCCCATAGGCCGTAATGTAATGAAAAACGTTTGACTGTCCCTGTAAGTAAATTAATCATGGTAGAAACTTCATTTTCAATAGGGTTCGTAGTAGGGCAAACCTAAATAACGTCCAAAAATTTCATGGAAATCCGAGAATATTAACGAGAGTTAGAGCGCGGACAGACGGCCATCCGGCTAGACGGCCATACGGACAGACGGACAGAC
Source organism: Maratus speculifer (assembly GCA_964019185.1). Lineage (NCBI taxonomy): Eukaryota > Metazoa > Arthropoda > Arachnida > Araneae > Salticidae > Maratus > Maratus speculifer. Next base: position 63,066,958 of record OZ025295.1, read on the forward strand.
AAACCGAACGCATAAGCACTTTTCAACTTTGTTGGAAAGTGCTAAAAAACAAATCAAATTGAGCCTCTAGTGGGACAAAAATTCCAAACAATATCCAAGGAAAAATGGACATCTCCGACTATTGCAAAGGTACGTTGTTTAATGTTAAAAGAAAATTTTCCTTGCCAAAAAACAGTTGCAAAATCATTAAAATACTCGGTGTCTTAATTTTTAATATATCGAAGAAATGCAATGGTCATCGTCTTCTTCCAATCGCTAAACGTTTCAGAATTCTATATGAGAAACACTTATCCAAAGAAAAATGGAAAGCAATTATCACATTATATGATAGTGTGTGTTAGAGGTCTGCACGGGCCGGAATTTCCAGGCCCGGGCCTGGTCCGGCCCGTTGTAAAACTCAAAAGTTCGGCCCGGGCCCGGCCCGTACAAAAATCAGCGAAAACAGGCCCGGCCCGCCCGGCACGTTTTGGCCCGTTACAATTTCTACGATTTCTAAAAAATTCAGATTTTTATCATACAACTAAGATTTTTTTAAAGAATACTGCATACGTATCTATGAAATGATTTTACAGTATATTTTACAGCAAATACACATTAACAACATTAATGATTACTTAGATTCTTAGGCTTTCAACATTCGAATAAAGATTCATTAAAAAATTAATATGGCTTAGAATAAAAGAAAAAAAAAGAAAGCTAAAAACATCGTTAATTTTGAAGCTGTTTAATAAAAGAAGATTTATAAATATATTTGTATATCATTTTATTATAGATTTCAAATCTAAATTCATTCTTAAATTCAAAGAGGCTCCTTTCTAATACATTTCTAAATTCTTTTTTTAAGCTATTGCATAGCTTTTATCGCGGGCTTTGAGCGCGGCGACCGAATCCAAAAATTCCGTAACGAGAAATATCCTATCACATCCGTAACGAAAAAAACCTAACACTCGGCTACCGTCGTTTCACTTCGGCAGACTTCGGCATAGTATCCTTCGGCAGACATTGACGCGGTATTTTTCAGATATTTAGAGGATATCAAGTCTCAAACTTATATATCTTATATAGCTTATAGTCTCAAACTTATATATCTTATATAGCTTATAGTCTCAAACTTATCTAGCTTATAACTCGCGATCTAATTTTCGTAGCGCGGCCAAATATTGTTTGGTAATTTATTATGAGACAGTGTTAATTTTTGGTGACAGGAGACCCCCCCATGGAAAGGGTCGAAAAATTTAAAATGCTTATAACTCGCGATAGCGCGGCCAAATTTTGTTTGATAATTCATTATGAGACAGTGTTAATTTTTGGTGAAAGGAGACACCCCCCCCCCATGGTGAGGGTCGAAAATTTTAAAATGCTTATAACTCGCGATCTAATATTCGTAGCGCGGCCAATTCTTGTTTGGTAATTTATTATGAGACAGTGTTAATATTTAGTGACAGGAGATCCCCCATGGAGAGGGTCGAAAATTTTAAAATGCTTATAACTCGCGATCTAATTTTCATAGTGCGGCCAAATTTTGTTTGGTAATTTAATATGAGACAGTATTACTTTTGGTGACAGGAGATCCCCCATGGTTAGGGTCGAAAAATTTAAAGTGCTTATAACTCGCGATCTAATTTTCGTAGCGCGGCCAAATTTTGTTTGGTAATTTATTATGAGACTGTGTTAATATTTAGTGACAGGAGATCCCCCATGGAGAGGGTCGAAAATTTTAAAATGCTTATAACTCGCGATCTAATTTTCGTAGTGCGGCCAAATTTTGTTTGGTAATTTACTATGAGACAGTATTACTTTTGGTGACAGGAGACCCCCCCCGGTGAGGGTCGAAAAATTTAAAATGCTTATAACTCGCGATCTAATTTTCGTAGCGCGTCCAAATTGTGTTTGGTAATTTATTATGAGACATTGTTACTTTTGGTAACAGGAGATCCCTCATGGTGAGAGTCGAAAAATTTAAAATGCTTATAACTCGCGATCTAATTTTCGTAGTGCGGCCAAATTTTGTTTGGTAATTTATTATGAGACAGTGTTACTTTGTGTGACAGGAGACTCCCCACGGTGAGGGTGGAAAAATTTAAATTGTTTATAACTCGCGATCAATTTTCGTAGCGCGGCCAAATTTTGTTTGGTAATTTATTATGAGACAGTGTTAATTTTTGGTGACAGGACATCCCCCATGGTGAGGGTCGAAAAATTTAAAATGCCTATAACTCGCGATCTAATTTTCGTAGTGCGGCCAAATGTTTTTTGGTAATTTATAATGAGACAGTGTTAATTTTTGGTGGCAGGAGACCCCCACGGTGAGGTTCGGAAAATTTAAAATGCTTATAACTTGCGATCTAATTTTCGTAGCGCGGCCAAATTTTGTTTGTAATTTATTAAGGTATTGCATAGCTTTTATTGCGGGCTTTGAGAGCGGGCGAAAGAATCTAGAAATTCTGTAACGAGAAAAAAAGCCTAACACTCCGGCTAACGTCGCTTTAGTTTGGCAGACTTCGGCACGGTATCCTTCCGTAGACTTCGGCAGACATTGACGCGGTATTTTTCAGATATTTTGAGAATATCAAGTCTTAAACTTAAGTTTTTATTTCAGCTACCATAAACGTATAGTTTCAATGATAAAAATTCCTGATTAACCTACATGTATTGTAAGATAATAAAAATATTTTAAACGGTATTAACTTCTCATTTGTTCAATACAAGACAAAAAACGTTATCGGTCATCACGCTCAAAATGTTTAACTAGAATTAACATTAAAGAGAAAAAAACTGCACAAATAAAAAGAAATAAATAATTATAATTGCATAAATTGATAAAAAATGCTATGCAATAGCTTTACCGCGGCAGTCCCCGAGTGCCACACGTATTTTTTTTTCTTCTCAGTAACGCATAAGATTAGCAGATATCTATATTCAGAAACTATATAATCGAATGGCGTTATCCATTTTTGATACAAGCAATTTAAGAATACTTCAAACAAATAAAATACTGTCATAATTAGCGTTTTGAATAGAATTTCCGGAAGCAATAGCTAAGGAAGGGAGAAAAACCTGCAATTATTTGAGAAACTATTATATCTCAACAAGGTTATACAAGTATTCTATTTACCAAAAATGAAAAACGCTATTCGATTCCAAATCCCTTTAATAGTTAGGCTTATCACTTTTATACTTTTACAATTTAAAATTAATCAGAAAATGTGTCAAACTTTCGCATTTTTGAGAAATTAATTTAAAAATCATCAAGAAGTATATATCCAATGACTAAGCTAACATAAGTTCTTGATCGCTGTTAATAAATTTACAAATCATGTTTTCTGCCAATAATTAAGTCTAGTACCGGTCCGGCCAGTCTATATCTAGAAAAATAATGCAAGCATGACAGGCATGAGTCAGCTAAAAAAAATATTAAAACGGGTTACACATAATGTAATTCTCCGATGCCGATACACTGTACATTTTTATATTGACGCCGTCAAACTAGTATTGCCACATTTTATACTTATTCTCGTTAAAACCATTTTCGTTTAAAATAGCTCATATTTTATCGTTTCTCGTTAAATCTTGAGAACGGGCCGACAGGCCAGGCCCGGGCCCGTGCAGACATCTAGTGTGTGTCTTTAAATGATTGCAGAAAACGAGAACCATTTATTATTGTAAAAGGGGAGAAAAAAATAAGTACATGCTTAAAAGAATCGAAAGAAAGTTTTTCTAAGGGATTCATGTTTGTTATTGGTTTTTCATTTAATATGAAATTAAAGAGAGTGGAAAAAATGTCAAGATTAACTCCAAATATTCTCCATAACTCCAAATATAAACGTATTTTATTGGCAATTTTTCTGAATTAAATACCATCGCTTTACCCACGGTGACATCATTGTGTGAAACTCCATTACGACAAAACTAGCAGTCACATATCAAAATCCCCTATAAATTTCCTAAAAGAAATGGAACAAAAATCCGGTATCAAAGCCATACATCTCCCCATGTATCACCTATGGATTTTTGTGCTTTCAGATTTTTAAAATCTGCTTCTGCATTATCCAAACGTCGTCCCACAATCCTTACAGGACTCTAGAAAGCTGTTCAGGAGGAATGGGATAGAATACCTCTTCTGGCACTTCAAAAGGCATTATTAGCCTGGAAATTGTGGTGTCGAAAGATAGCTCAGAATAAGGGCCGTCAAACAGAAAAATTAAAACACCAGAATTGTATGTACCGTATTTACTCGTGTATAACGCACTCTTTTTTTTCCAAAAAAAAAAAAAAAAAAGGACAAAAAGGCTAGGTGCGCGTTATACACGGAATATTTTTTTAATTGCTAGATGTAATCACACACTATATAAATGAATCAAGAAATGTATTTAAAGAAGATATGAAAACTCAGAAAATCTGAGCTATTATTAGATCTTTATTTCACTCCCTGCACGTTTTTACACAACAGTGCTAGTAACACTATTTAATCGCTTATTGGAAACTCTTATTGGCGTCACTTACTCCTACTCATCGTCATTCACTTCAGGAGTTTAAAAATGCTTTTTCGCTTTGTTTTATGTTTGTTTCGATTTTCTTTACTGAAATTCATTTGGTCATCCATTCACTTGCATATTAAATTTCCGGTGCGCGTTATACACGAAATTTAAAAATTCGCCATTTTTTTCTTGTAAAGTACGGTGTGCGCGTTATACACGCATGCGCGGTATGCACGAGCAAGTACGGTATTTTAGTTTTGCAATTACAATAAACATCGTCTAAAATATGTAAACAGCCTCTACATATTTGTGCAATTTACTTGTACACGAATTAGTAACCTATGCGTAATTCTTTTTCACATAATGACACTCTCTTAAAACCTCAGCCACAAAATAACTCAAGTTGAGCCAAAATCCATTCATCTCGCGATTTGAAAGTCAGCTTTTCGTAAAGAGTTGAAACAATATTCGCGTGAACGAGTTACTTTTAAGTAATTTAAATCAAAATGTGTGGTTTAAATTAGTAATTTAAATCAAGATTAGTAAGATGTTTAATATACAACTTATTAACGATCCAACAAATTAAAAAAGTGAAACTTTTTTTTTTTTTTTTTTTTTTTTTTTTACACAAAGTACTTGTGCATTCTGATTTTTGTTAGTAGAGAAAAATAATTTAATCAGCAACAAAAGTATATCATCATTACATATTTCTAAACAACGATATGTATATATATATTTAAGTTTCCATTCTTAATGTTATAAAATTAATCTTATGCATTTTTCTTGATTTAATTTCCTTAATAAAATGTTTATTTTTCTCCAATCTTAAAAAATAAGAAAATCTTTTTCAACTAATTTGCTTAATTAAGAAGAAATTTATATTAAGAAGGTTTATTAATCATGATTTTTAATTAAGTTAACGAATTTTGTAAAGCTTGTTCTTCAAGATTTTTTCTCAAGTTGTTTTTGGAATATCTTTTCGTTTGAGTTCTTTTTCTCTTCAGAAAAAGAATAATTAAAAAAAAATCTTAAATCTAAAAATATCGTTTTATTTGATAACATTTTATTATATTTCAATGATTTAATTATTTTTATAAAATTTAGTATTGTTGATTAAAATGCTCAGTTTCTAACCTGTTTTAATATGAATAATTATTTTTATGAAAATAATGTATGTTATAAATTGGCAAATCAAATATATTTTTACTCGCAGAAGAAATTAAATTTTTTTAAAATGAGTTACATAGCGGAAATTTGAGTATTATGGAATGATTGGACTATACGGAATACATCAACATATAGTATTGCATCCAAGTGTAAAATTGTCAAACGACTTCCTAGTACTGCCCTAAGGCACTGTGCTCAATTTTTTTCGAATACCTGTTATTGGAACGACGTGGTGAAGTAAATTCTTATTCTCAAATTTTACAGTTTTTACAAGTAAATTTAATAAAATTGATATTAATTATAAAATCTTTTTGTCAGCGATGTATACCAAGTTCAGTATAAAGGTGAATAGTTATATTTATTGATGTATAGTCAGTTTTCCTTTATGCTAACTTGTTGACAGTAAAGCAGTTATGTTTTTCAAAATGATTTGTCGGGTAACCTAGAATATCAGCTAGACAACTGTTTCAAGATGAGTCTATTGAAAATGAGTAATTATTCCGCTCCGACGTATTTTCTTAGATGGGCTTTTTACTTGGTTGTAGACTTGATAATAAAAATACAGTGTGCTTTATTTATTTATATATTTATTTACTTTTACTGCCCCAGTGAAATTGCTCAGACTAGGAATTGAGTCTATAGAGGATAAATGCCTCTTCTGCTCTCCTTTATTAAGATAAAAAAAAGGGAAAAAACACGAATTTCATCCGAAATCGAGGCCGCCAATACGCGCGACAGAGGGCGGACGGTATACAAGACATAAATAAATGTCACAGTAGCAAAGTTTGTAAAATGGCAATAAAGAGATTAAGTATTACATTATTATACAAAGTAAAACAATATTAACAACGCTACTGCGACCCGATGCTGCGTACTAAATGAGAAGAAACTTAAATCTCTGTCACAGTAATGGAGTAAAACTGAAAGACCACATAAGAAATTGAAGAATTTTTAACCTTTGAAAGCAATAAGATATAAGCTAGTCAGCTATCAGAAAAAACAACAGGACAACGGATATGCCAGAGTTCTTAAAGGCCAATTATAGAAATAATAAGAGGTAAAAGCATCATCACCACACTCATATGGAGAAGAAAAGCCTCATTTGAACTTGTGAGATGCAGTCTGCTTGTTTAGCAATCAAAATAGTCAAAGGATGAAAGAGGGGAGATGTAGATATAGTGCCTGATGTGAGCTCATGTAGATTGTGGTACCGCCAAAATATTTTGCCTTTGCTGAAAATTCAAAGGAATTTTCAAAGTATCTGATGACTAGTAGATATTGTACTAATATATGCTATTAAATAATTTTGATTTTTCTTGTAAAGTATGTTTTTTCTGGCAGTTTTATTATTCCATATAAACCATTTCCAGATTTTCCGACTAATTGCCATTACTGGGAAAGTATAGTTTTTTTTAAGCTAAATATATTGATATGTATTTTCTCCTCCCTTTTAAATGTGTTAAGAAATAGTCAAAATTTGTTCATTGCAAACTTTTAATCTATCTCCATTTTGTTTTGCTGAGCTACAAATAAAAATGTAAATAGTGTTTTACTATAGCCGAATTGCCTGTCGAATTTATTTTCCTTGAATTTACATTTTGTTACATAGCATTACTTTTATGCTGTCAAACCAACAAATAATGATCACAGAGAGCAAGTCATATAGCACACGTTGCAACACCTACTTGCAAATTTCAGTATAGCAATATTGACACAGTTAAAGAAACACTCAAATATTTACTGTTCATGAATCAAATCGTTCTCTTTATGTGATCATTTCAAGTTTTAAATAGCATAAATTCCATTATGATACAATATTTTTATAGAATATGTAATTTTGAATACACATTCAGAGAAAATATGTATTTAGTTCTGTAAATTTAATCTTGTATGTTTTTTATTTTAATTTCTTTATAAAATTTTTCATTTTTTGTATTACAAAAATACAAAAATATTTACCACTTAATTTGCTTAGTTATGGAAAGAAATTGTATTGATTGAATTTAATTTGCATGTTTTTTCAGACAGGGTTTTTTATGTTCAAGTGCTGATGCGTATATAAGTACTTCTACGATAGAATGCTGTTTTAAAATATGTTTTTAATTAAGTTTTAATCATGTGATATTTTTAATAAAATAACCTTTATGTCAAGTTCAGTATATCTAAATAATTTGTCCACTGTTTAACAAGTTATGGCCTGGTGCCAACATTATAAATGTTGCAATTTACTTAAAAGTAGTAATTTAGGTAACTTAATTACTAATTTTTTATAAGTGAAAATGAGAAAAGAATATTTTAGTTTATTTGAAAATAACAAAAACGTGCAGAAGTTCCAGGTAAAAGCTACTTTAATCTTCAAAGATTTTTATAATATAATCCCTTGAATCATAGAAAAAGCGGATAAAGTTTATGCCAAAACTTAAAAAAACTATAGAATACGAACGTCGAAGAAAGTCTTATTGTTTGATTAGAGCTGGATCTGTGTCTCGTATAATAATTGTGTGAACTTGTACATGAAATGTTGAATAAACCACATATTTAAGAACGCTAGTTAAACCTGAATATTTTTTCACAGCAGTAACAGTTTTACTAACACATTTAAATTTGTTTTATGAAGCTTTTTCTCAAACATTTAAGAACAAGAAATAAAAAGCAAATTGCAAAATTTCTGACAAATATTTATAGCTAAACTAATTATTATTACCTAATTACAGAAACAAGCAAAATCTATCTGATTTAGGTTCTGTTTCACAGAACATAATAAAATTTCAACAGGTCCTTCAGTTGAAGCTAATACATTAGATTCTGCATTCTGTAATTTTGGTATAGGTGCATGATCGATTCTTCATACCGGAAGCAATATAGTTTAATAGTTCAAATAATAAGAAAACAAAATGTATAAAACAGAAGAGGTACATTTAGAACCTATTGAAATAATGTTCTCTTAATATCGCAACACGTGTATGTACAATATCCCGCAGGGTGGTATTTGAAATACTCTTTCGTAGTAGTCATAGAAACAGAATAGGAAAGACAAATAAATTAAAAACATATATTATATTGCTACTATATTTAATAGAGAACTCATTTTTGTGAGATTATGATGTTCTGGAAAGAAATCAGGCTATAAAATTTCATTTGTGCATATGAAAGGAAATTTGCTGTTTAACCAGAAATCACCAATATAGAAATTGTAATAAGTAACTGCAGACATTGCTCATGATACCAAATGCAACATTTAATACAAAAGATTCATTCTTTCACAGTTGAATTAAGTTGGTTACAGGAAGTAGATTCATAATCATCTTTGCCGTCTTCCTCATCAATAGGTGCTGTGAACGGTTGACCAGGAAATCGCCGAAGAATGTCTCCAAAAATGGCTGATGTTTTGTCTTTTTTTTTTTTTTTTTTTTTTTTTTTTTTTTTTTTTTTTTAATAGCACCTTCTTAAGTATGATTTTTGTTTTAAGCAGTTGAAAAATTATTGTTGCTTTTGATCTGAACATATCTGAGACACATCTGAATCTTTGTAATGTCCAGATTTTATTCGTTTCCTGATTGGTTTATGTTTAATGTCCAGAAATGTGATGCTTCTGTTGCCACAATGACAAAAAACGCATTAAAACTATAAAAAAAATAATAACTAATAAATAAATTGATATACAGCTTTTAAATAAATTGTATTTAAAAGTGCATTTTTTCCCTATACGACGATGTAAAAATTGAAAATGTGCAACCTTTACAAGATTAAAAATTCGCAATATAACAAAGATTGAAAAATTGAAATTTCATTTAAAATCTGTTTTTAATGGGCCATTAATATTAATGTTTAATCCATAGCATATGTGATATCTCAGTGTGTTATTATGTAAGCCACGTTTTGATCATCAAAAAGAGGATATTTATTGTTATTATTATTATTATTATTTTAAATATAGAATTTAGGGATGCACCGAATAGGGATTTTCGCCGAATACCGAACGCCGAATATTAGGCCAACAAGTGAACCGAATACCGAATATTTGCTAGCCGAATAGTAATTGTTGGGCTAAATACCGAATATTCGGCCAGCTAAATAGCAACTATTCGGCCGAATACTCAATATTCGGCTGTCCAAATACTTTTTATATTTCAAAGTTTAAAGTTATTAAAATATTACTTTTTAAAACAGTTTGAATAATACTTAATAAAAGAAACATTTTGATAAAGGAGAGTTTTTAGAAAAACATTTAGTATTGAAAAAAAAAATCTGCCTTGAGTTATTTAAGAAGGAAAATTATGAGACTTTTTTAATTAATAAAATTTTAAATTTCATGGTCTCTTCTACGAATTAAAACAGACATTTTAAAATCAAAAAGAAATAATGAAAAAATTGGAAGAAAAACTTTACAGTCTTTTCTCTATAAACTTTACTCATAATTAAATATCTCAAGGCAGGCTTTTTTAAATAGAAATTTTACTTATAAAAAGCTCTTGTTTATCAAAATGTAAGTTTCTTTTATTGCTGTTTGTCAAGTAAAATCAAATGGTGGCAACTCTAAATAACCTTTCTACTTCTTTTGATTTAGCATGTAGATTTTTAAAAGCATCTTACATCAATATCTGGATCTGGAATGAGCAATCATTTTCAGAGATTGTAAACATTCAGGTTTTTTTTTTTTTTTTTTTTTTTTAAATCTTGCAACAAACCTTCAACATATGGTCAAGAAACATTATTTTAACAAAAAATAATATCTCAATGTATTTATTCCATCAATATTGGAATACATTTAATCAAATATATACAGGGTGCGAAACATGTATAAAGCATGTACTGTGTATTAAAAAGATTTAAATATAAGTTTAATCTTTATTTTTTAATGGCGATGCATTTTATAAATAGTGTACACTTTTTATTTTCATAATTTATAGTATGCATATCCAAGTTGGGTAAGTATTACGGTGGCCCCCAACGACTAGTTTTCTTTTTTTATTACATCGTTTTTTTCCACTGCATTTGCATTATTCTTTGCGGATAATTTTTTTTTCAAACAGAAAATGTTTATTAAAATTCAGTAGTTGCTGGTGCATAGTTATTTCTCTTTTTATACTTTAAGAACTGATACATTTTCTTTTAATTATTATTATCTCTACTCTTTAATATTTTAATGTAAAGAATAAAAAATTAATTAACAACAGCTTATCCTAATTTAAAGAAATATGATAGTAAAAAAAGAACTTCATCTTTAATCTTATAAAATTAATCTTGTGTAGTTTTCTCGAATTTATAATAAGTACTTTAATTTTCTTATTATTAAAGTATGATTTTTTTTTGTTGTTTTTTACACTTTTAAAATGAGAGAAACATTTTTAAACTAATTTGATTAGTTAAAAAAAATTCAAAGTATATTAAACGCTTATTTATTAATTTTATGAATTTCATTGTGCTTCCCTATTCCGTTTTTTCTCAAGTTGTTTTGAAATTTTCCTTAAATGATTTTTCTTTTTCTTTTATTTATTTTTTTATGAAGGATTTTTAAAAAATGAAATTTAAAATACCTCATTATTTCATTAATTTTTCACTCTTTCCAATATTGTTTAAATTTTAAGATTTGTGTTTGATTGTTTGTACTTGCGCTGATCGCGTAAACACCATAAGCTTGGTATACCTTTTTCAGGTTTGTGTTAGAACCACTGAGCTCGACAATAAAAGGAGAGCTAACTCTCTATTCTGATACATTGAATCTGGTGGTCCGCATGTGAATATAATGCGAAAGATTTTCCGACGAAAATCTTTGGCAAAACATAGATTTCCTCCCATCGGATAGTATGGATAGATATTTTCAAATTTAAGTTTCTTTTAAAATTAAGACGAAATCGCTTCAATTTCCACTGATATATATTATTTTATTAAAAATCTATTGATTTTACTTAAATTCATCTCAAATTTTTAATTTGATATTACTTTAAAAGGAAATTCTTAGTTAAACTCAACAAAAAATAAAGAAACATTTGTTAAATATTGCTCATAAAAATATCAAAAAGTTATAGAAATAACCAAAAATAACAAAAAGTTTACACAAAAATTTTGAAAAAATGCTTGTAATAATTTGAAAAATGGAGGATTCATTACTTGCGCGCATTGAAAAGCGTGATGCGGTCCCGGCAGAAAGTGGATCGGTTAGTAGACTCTCCGTATTATATATGGAGTTCAGTGGTTAGAACATACCCGATTGAAAATGGAATATTTAACGTATACAGTTCGTCTGCAAAGATACATCAAATAATTCCATAACATTGTGGTTACGTGATAAAATTATTTACAGTGTATAAAAAAAGTTACACTATACCAAACATACTAAAATATATGTAGACGAAAGGTGACGAAATTAATAGACTGGGAGACGGCAGCACGGACAATCACGTCATTGAGTTCATGCCTGAAATTCCAGAATTTCTATGATTTCAACTTATTTTTAATAAATAAATAAGAATAAGTAATAGCTGGAGTAGTTAATATTTTTTAATCAAATGTTTATTTATTAGTGTGTATTTTCTTACTAATCACGTTAATTCCATTTTCTTCAGAGTGCCAAACTCTTTTTACTTTCTTCTGTCTTTACAAAAAGAAAGTATTGGATTCGTAAAAATTTTCGAATTCCAGTTTTCGATGGATTTACACGTTTTAGGGGTCAGGGACTCCAAAGGAATATGTTTTTACAAAATGTATGTCACTGAGTCTGTCTGTTACTCTGTCATTTTATCACTCAATCACTCTGTATGTGACAAAACGTTTGTGGGCGCTCTATCTCAAGAACTAATGCACGGAATTTCACAAAACTTCAAATACAGTTATACCTTGATATAATTTGGAGCTAATTAGTTTTTGGTGCATATCGCCCCATAGATGGCATTGCTATGCTGTTTTTCAACATTTTCGCAATAGCTATATCTCAAGAACTAATCGACGGATTTTTATAACGTGACTATGCGACATTATTCATTATTATCGCACTAGCTCTATCTCAGAAACTAAAGCATGCATTTTCACCAAACTTTAGAAATCGATAGTCTTTATATAAATTAGTATCTTTAATTTTTAAAGTTAATCACTCACCAGATGGCGCGTCTATGTAGATTTTTTAACGATTTCTGCTGTGATTCTATCTCAAAAACTAATACACCGATTTTCGTGAAATTTCAGATTCAGTTAGAATTTGACATAAATTGTTGCTGATTAGATTTTGGTGTAAATAAGCTAAGCGGTGAGGCTGCTATGCTTCATTTTTCTGAAAGTATTAATATGTAGAATATACAAGAAAGTTTTGGAATTGCTACATCCTACTCGTTTTATACTCACTTATGAACGTTGGCTTAGTTGTATTTTACTACTGAAGCATACAGACTCGAGATGTTACATGCATCATCTGCGATAACTCGTCCATGTGTGTATATTCCCGCTTTTTCCTATCACTTATTCGCTGGTATTATACAGGGTTATTACAAAAGAATCATCGGATTTCTGAAGCGTTTATATGGGAAAATAATTGGGTTACAACAATCAGTTACACATGAAAATAAACCGAAAATATTCAAGATTGACGTCCATACTACAGATGATATGGCAGATGTCAAGGCGATAATCCTGTTCGCTCCACACATTACTCAGCATGGTCACCTCGATGGTCACCACTGCAGTCGTGATGCGGCTACGCAACTCAGTCAAAGTGACATCGACTAATCTATCATCGTGGGTTGGTAATTTGCCTATGTGCACCTTCCGGAATGCTCTCTGAATGGTTATAAGCGATTCACACTTTGAAAATTTTAGTACACAAAACGCTGTCCAGTCGCAATTTTGAATATGACGTTCGCGCAGTAACCATGGCAACCTCACGCGCATAAAAGATATACAGCGCGAAACTGTAGTTTATGCTCTTTCGTTTGAGTTGTCGTGGAAACATACACATTTCCTAGTTCGCACATAGTAACGTATCAAAACCCGATGATTCATTTGTAATAACCCTGTATTTTCGAAGGCATGTTGCACCAGAAGCATTTTCTGATCCCTGGAATCGGAAACAACATGGATTAGGGACGGAGAATAATTTATAAACAACAATGAACTGTTTAAAAATAGAATGTGAGTTAAAATGAAGAACTGAAAAAATTTCCTCATTCTTTCCCAGTAAAAATTAGTCATCTTTACACGTTACGCTATTTTTATCAAACTAATGTTTATTAGTAAAAAAAAGACCTTTGAAAAATAAACGGTTATCCTGCGAATTTGTAGGTCTTGAGTTCTACTTTTTAAATAAGTACTGAAAAAGTTGAAAAATATGCCAAAAACAAGGTTATTATTACTATTATTATTATTATTATTATTATTATTGATGTGAAATATTTTAGGAAAATACGATGAAAATGAACTAATCCTCATTACTGCCGTAAAGTGGAAAGGCGCATGTATATTTTAGTAATGTACAGTTGTAAAAAAAAGCAAACATCCCCTATTATCGCTGTCAAAAAATATCGTAAAGAAAGCTATTGGTACCAAACGATTGGAAATAACGTCTACTTTTACATGATTTACAATTTTTTCAATTTCTTTAAAGATCTAGCAACATATTAAAACAAACATGCAATTCGTATTTTATTCGTATAAAATTTCATGCAATTCGATCGATAAATTTTCGTGAAATTAATTATTTTAAGACGATCATACTGTAGGGGTTGTATCCAAATTGAAGTTCGGCACGCGATTGTTGATCGAGAGACCCCCCCCTCCCCCTCGCAACTTGATTAAGGTATTTTAGGCACCACTGAACATGTCACCGAAGACTGCTAGATTACAGGACATAGTATAAGAAGTTTCAAAATATTTAGTCGCTTCTATCGTCTTCTATCGTCATTTTGTCATTTTTAAGCATAATTTGAAAACCGCCACGAAGAAATATTTGAAATTTGAATTTCCATAAAACAGGAGACTTAATCGATCTAAATCCACATACACACGAAAAAAAAAAAACTGTGTCACAATTCATAATTTTTTCTAATATTTATTTCATCATTCATAATTCATACAATAAAATTATAAAAATTACAAAATTAACTAATTTATATTTAGGCATTTTAGTGTTATTGTTACGTAAAAGCACATTAGCATACGAGCACATTAGCAGTATATTTTCAGGAGATATCAATAAAAATACGAAAATGTAATTTAACATTAGAAACACTAAATTTCTAATATTTATAGTTCGAAAACTTAACATTTAAATAATTTAAAATTTCGCGTTTTGACAAATTTTGAACCGAAGATTTAAAAATTTCTTGTTAAAATTTATTATAGCTATTGAAAAAAAAGTTCTGGGGTTCGTTTTAATATGAAGATGCCCCCTCCTCCAAGCAAATTTTATATACATCATTTAAAAGTAGACTTCCTTTCCAGTTGTTCGGTACCAATAACTTTCTTCAACGATAATTTTTTGATGACTTAGTAGGGGGTGTTTCCTTTTTTTTTTTTCCTTTAATGTACATATTTCGTTTTCAAGAGACTCTTCTTGGAAATATTAATAGAATATTATATATTAAAAACAGAATATCAGATTATTAAAAACAGATTTCTTAAGTTAGTGGAATGTTTATTCAAGATATCTATCAGAATTTTGAAAAGCTATTTGTTACTTATTTCTTCTCTGAATGGCTCCCTGTAAGTAAAGTCAAAATTACAACTCAAGTATTCTTGTAAATATTTCGAATGAAAAATTTTGTGAAATTCGACTCATTATTAAAAAAAGATACAAAATTTCGCCCCCCCCCCTTTACTCATAATAAGTTGACATTGCAATTATTTACAAATGATATAGGATAACATCCCCAGTAATTGACACATTAAGAATTTGGCTTTAAACCTACTTCTGTTTTCCTTACCAAGAAATGAAATATTTACTTGCAAATATTTTTAAATCAAAGAATGCATATCTGTGCATCTATTTTGCCCACTAAAAGCAAAAATTTTCGAAAAAGTATTTTTTTTAAAATACATTTATAAAAAGTAGCTGTAATCACCAGTAATTGGCACCTAGAGCACCAATGTATGACACCTTGTGATCCAGTAATTGGCACTTGTTTTTATATAAAAAAACTTCATATTTTGCATTGGGTTTAATCGCTTTAAATGAATTTATTGCAGATGAAGATGCCATACTTCAGGTTTTTGAGAGTAAAAAATCAGCAGATTACTCTGAAATGTGAATACTTTAAAACAATATAATATATTTATATTAATACCCAGTAATTGTCAAGATGCTCCCAGTAATTGCCATATGAAGCTTTAATGGATTCCAATTACTGATAATATTTCATATTTTCAAATAAAAACAAATGATAAACAAAATTAGCCTGTAACTTTAAAAGTACTATCAAAATAAGTGGTTTAATCCAAAATAAGTGGTTTAATCTCAAATCTTGCGAATTCCTTGTAATTGGAATAGGTGCGAGTTACTTGGAACTAGCAAAACTGAAGCATCATTAATTGGCATCTATCATTAATTCAGATATCCAAATATTTGTGTCAAATGTACTTTTACACAAATAAAGTAACCCTTTTCAACTAAACAAGACTGTTGTCAATTAAAATTTGAAATATGTTATAAATCAGATAATAATGAATTGAAAAGCATGCCTTTCTTAAGCCAGAGAAGAAGCATTTGCAACAAAATGGCTAATTTGATACAAGCCGTAATTGTTTCTCTTTCTTAGGCACTATTGTCATCTAGTAGCATAAATCACAGTTATAATCTTTAAAGTAAATGAGTATATAACTGGTATATGGTCTTGCGTTTTTAAAAGACTGGATATAAATCTTATTTTAGGACATGTTTGTAGGATATGCCAATCATTGGTGCATGCCAATTACTGGATATGTTACCCTACCAAACAAAATAAATATTGAAAAAAAAAATAGTTTACGCATGCTTTATTGTAAATTAAAAAATTTCATTATTGCATTAAAAAATGTATTTCAAAAATAATAATTCCTCTTGTTTATTTGTTTTTTAATTTTTTGTAAAAAAATGACAACAATGTATATTTAATTTGAGTAGTTTGTAAAACACAAATGAAGGTATACAAAATGATAAGTCAAATAGCTTTATAAAACTTATTGTCAAGTTCTTATTACATCAACAAATCTACCACTTTTTCAGGAAAAAAAAAAACATGCAAAGAGAATACATTTTAAGCTGTCATCTCCTTCTTGCCTAAAGCTATAAACACATAAGAAGTAAAAAAGAACCACAAAGGTTTCAGAAAGCAATTAAAACAATGTTAGCCTGAAGCACACAGCAACCCGTTACAATAAAATTTTTGAAGTAAGAGCCTTAACTGTTCTTCAGACTTTTCCCTTGTGGGCATGTATAGTTTACAAAAGAAGACAAAAAAATTAACTCTTAAATCTTTGACTTTTTAGTTCAGTATTTAAGTTGTTTTTGATTGTTTTGATATGGTATTTGATGTACTTTTTCAACTATAAGTTTAATTAAGTTTTTACTTAGTAAGCCTAAGAACAAACGAATTTTTATCATCGAACTTTAAAGGGGGATTTTTGTCTGGGAAAAAAAGTGTTTTTTTTTTAAAGAATATAATAAAAGGATTTTAGCGCCAAATGTTTTGCGTATTATTATTTACCATTTGGAGATAATTTATTTGTTTTATTTTTCTTTTTTTTACTATGAAAAATTGATGGCGTGGCTCTATTTATGTGTGTAGATGCCCTAGTGTGAACGTCCTGCTCTTGCAATGAGGCGGGATCCTATAGATCACCAGCGTCATTTACAATCAATTTTCCTTATGGGTTATGAAAGTAGATACAGTCGACACTCATTAATTCGAAATCTGATAAATCAAATCTTCGCTTAATTCGAACTAGACATGAAGCCCCGAAATTTTTAGTGGCAGAATGACATTAAAATTTTTCATTTATCTGAACCCATTTTTTCTTGACTTCGTTTAATTCGTAATTATGATAATTCCAATTTTTCTTTTTTTCTTTTTTTTATCATGGATGTCGGATCCTTTGAATATCTTTCTTTCTGTGATTTTTGTGAGAATTGTTCCTAACGAATACACATACAATGCCATGCATTTGATATCCACTTTCTTAGTGTCCCGTCTGTCCACCAGTGACACCTCAATTTTTTCTTAAAATGCGCTTGTTTCTAATCCTTTAATTAGTTAATGTATTTATATATTTTAATTATTAGTTTATGTATTACTATTTTATATTTAGTAATGCACCCACCATTTTGAGCATTCATTATGGTTACGCCACTGCAAAAATTGCTTAATTCATATAAAAGATCGTGTTTACTTCAGGGCAAGATAAAGTTGAAATGGTGCATCGAGTCTTTATAATAACTTGTGAACTAAATTTTAATTTAAATAAGTAATTTGCAATAAAAATATTTATCTAGAAGGGAACATTAAATATAAAAACTGTTTCTGATATGTCCATTAAAATTTTGGGATGCTCTAAAATGTAATGCCTTTGGTAGCCCATTAATTAATTAGGCTATCCTTTTGCATCTACTGTTCTCTAACTCGACAATAGATGCAATTGAATACAGCACGACAAGAGATGCAGAGCTTAATTTCATGTTGACTTTGTTTTGTGAGTTGTTCGTTAGGCCGCACATATGTGCGTTATCCGAAAATAAAAGATTCTCGCTAAAGTGTTCGTTAACCAATCTTTTCGTAGACCGAGCAATTCGTTAACGGATCACATAGTCTATTTAACTAAAACAAAGTTAAATTGTGATATAAAATAATGATAAAAATTGAAGTTATTAAGCAGGGAACAGTTTAAAAAATCAGTTAAATATTATAATATAAAAATTCTGGTGTTAATCCATGGTTTTTATAAATGGGGAAATTTGACATTATGAACATCTTCTCGAAAAACAGAAGTTACGTGGTTAATTATTAATGCAATGAAACATAATAAGTAATAGAAAGTTTGCCGAATAACACAATTCATTATTCTTCTATAATATTTTGAAAATATATTTTTCTCTTTTTTCACAAATTTTATTTTTATTGGAAAAAAATATATATTCATTACGAGAAACTGCAAAGTTTCATCAAAAATGAATATCATATTATAAAACGAAAATATGTAAAGTTATTTATCTATTTTATTAAAATGCGAACTTTTTTTTTTTCGATTACGTTGGATTTGTTTTGATAAACTATAATGTTCGTTTTAGACCAGCAATGAAGTTTAATAGCAGCAACTCATAAATTGCAATATTTGGGAAATACCATATCAAAAAGGTTTGATTTGAAATAAGCAAGGTTAGCACGGATCAGAACATTTTCCAAAAGAATCACCTGCATATATATACAGTCGAGTCTCTCTATAACGAAACTCCATACATCGAATTTCTCTATATAACGAATTTTTAGTAGGAACGTTCCCCTTTCCCCATGGTTACATTAAAAACAGTCTCTATATATCGAAACATCTATCTCCATATAACGAATACACTATATTGCCATTGATTATGGGACAC